>CM019042.1:37774540-37870537 GCA_009664405.1 Drosophila bifasciata | reverse complement strand
ATTATTAGAAGGAATAGAGTAGCAAAGTTGAAAAACAAAGCAAAACAAATTTGCGATATCACAATCATTATCTGCCTTTCTACCATTAAAGGAAAAATGAAGATGGAAATTGGGAAGAGTTACGCTTCGAGTTCACAAACCCAAAGAATTTCTTCGATCTCGTTTGAAGTTGCTTACATTTAGACAGGTAGATATTATAACAGGTTTTGTTAAGTAACGAAAATTTGCTCTTTGCGATTGAGTACTTAGAGAAGTTCAATCGCAAAACCAGATCTTGTAAACTTTTTATATAGATGAGATTTAATATTCCGAAGGTTTATCAAGCGTGGAGTGAACCAGACAGGGCCTTTGGGATTACGCAAGGGGAAACTACAGGTACATATATATTAAAAGATATTGAATATAGAATTATAAAATGCATTAGTTGCGGCTTCCATATCATGAAAGTCGTCAAGAAAATGACCAATCGATCAGAGAAAGCGCCAGGTTTAAACAGTAAAAATCTGGTTTCCTGAAGCAAAAGATAGACGGAGATTTAATGGGAGATTTGATAGAATCAAAGGAAGATAACTGCACAGAAATGTCAAGTGTGTGAAGGAGCGGATGCTCCCCACATTCTTTCCCCGATTTTCCCCACGAAGGACCAACACCTGAGTGATTTCGTGATCTAGTGATTTCGAGGGGGGAATCTGGGGGAACAGTGATCCGCGGCCAACACTGACAACTAAACCCAGAACGCGAGAGAGCGAAAGCTCCACCCGGAAAGCTCCGACAACGGAGAGCGTAAAGCTCCGCCGCCAAGAACATCAACGACGCTGAGAGAGCATAGGAACCAAGAAAGCAGACGACGACGGAAAACCAAAGCGAAGAGAGCGCTGGAACCATAGCGAAGCGAGCACTGGAATGAACGATGCAGAGAGAGAGAGAGAGAGAGAGAGAGAGAGAGAGTAGCCGGCAACTAAGAACCAGGGCGAAGAGAGCATTGGAAGCCGGCAGCAGGTCTAACGATCGCGCGCCAGAAATAATTGGGGCAGTCGTTCGGGAGCAAAGCATTAAGCCGGGTGTGCCAAAAGTAAGAGTGCTGCAAAGAGGAGACGCGCCCACGCCACCCAGGATAACGGGACCAGCCACGCCGCGACGAAGGAGAGCATTAGGTAAGCAAGTCTCACCGTCGTGAGAAGGAGGGCGTGAAAAATAAAGGTTGAAGGAGAGAAAATCATTACGCGTTTTGTATTTGAATCTCAAATTAGTAGTGGAACCCAGTTGGACACCCGACGCGACCAAACGCGGGCGATGGGCGTACAGTGGGTCTCATACCGGCGCAAGGATGAGCTGCAGGCCATTGCCGCGGAACTCGACCTGGCGGAAGACGGCACCGTAGAGAGAGTTGCGGAGGCGAATCGCGAGTTTCATCTCAAAGGGTGACCACTCGGAGGCGATCAAGCAACGGATCGCGGAATTTGAGCGATGTACAGCAGCGCACCCAGTCCCAGGACGCGGAGGACTCCTTCTTCGTCCCCTGGATCGAGCGGCCGGGAACAGAAAGAGAAGCCCATCTGTCGCAACCGCTGCAGATCACCATCCCAGAGCTGCTTAAGGTAACCCGTGGACCCGGACCTAGGGAGCCTAGCCACCAGGAAGCCTCGCCCGAACGACCACCCGGCGACTTCGATTTCGAACGACGCTCAGCCGAAGGATGCCGAACCACACGTCAAGGAAGGGATGAAATCTCGTACGCCAGCCTCGCCGACAAATTGCGCAGTTGGGAATTGAAGTTTGACGGACACTCAGACGCGTTGACATTCATAGGACGGCTGGAAGAGCGTTTGAATCCTATGGGAGGGAGCCCAGACCAGTTGCCCCGAGCTATTTCCGGCTTACTCACCCACAAGGCGGAGGGATGGTTTAGGACCTTCCAGATGTAAGGGAAGCCCCCGACCGAGTTCCGAAAGGAGTTCTTGGACTTCTTCTTGCCCCCAAAGGTATTTTCAGCGACACGATCCGGAGCCGGTACCAACGCCCCAATGAGGCCTTCCAGGACTACTTGATCGACTTTGCGACTCATGATGCAGCGCGCGCGCAATACACGCAGGAGCGGAATTGGACAGGATATACGAGAATTTGAGGCCCGAGTACCAACTTTTCACCCGGAGACACGAGTTCGAGACCTTAAGGAGCTCACGCAGCTGATAGTGGCATACGAGACGGCGCGAGACCGCGGACAAAGTCACCCGGCTATCAACCGCCTGGGTATCAAGCCCGGAGGGCTATCGTACCAAGGAAGTGGATCATCGACCCCACCGCGCGCCACGTTTGACGAGACGCGACATGCTGAGGCAGCGAACCGCGTGATGACTCAGGATGGAGATAGACCGGTGAACGTACGGCGGGCCTGCCGTAACTGCGGCGAGGAAGGCCATTTCAGTAGCACGTGCAGGAATCGACGGGTGCTATTCTGCTGGGAGTGCGGACGTCGGAGTATCCGACCATCGACTGCTGCCGACCACACGGACGGAAACGAATTGAGTCTCCGTCCGGCAGGCAACCGAACGGAGACACACACCCAGGACCCCCAGGAGTAATGCATCCCCTAAGCTTGAGGGTGGAAGGATCGCTGCACTCGTAACTATCGCCGGAGTACCCCTGAGAGCGACCCTGACACCGGAGCAACCCGCTCGTTTATCAGCCAGCAAACAGGAAGGAACTAAGCACGGAGGAACAGTGCGCAACGTGAGGACGCGGGTCCGCCTGGCGGATGGAACTACAAAGGAAGTGACGCAAGCCTTGACTGTCAAAAGTACGACTGGACCAACAGGAAACCCAGGTTACCTTGCTGATACTGCCCATAGTGGTTGACGACGTCATCCTCGGACTCGACTTCCTATGCGGCATCAAAGCAGTTCTCCAGTGCGGACGTGCCTACATCCAGTTGACCCGAAAATAAACCCTCGCCACCCGCAACACCTTGCACAGTGACCCTCCACGACGACCCTTCCCCGACCAAGTCTTCGAAAACCAATCCCAGGACTAATCACACGGAAATAAACAGGACAACGCTTTCGACACCACCAGACCAGGAAAGACCCAGCATCGGCCACGTCACCACGCCTTCGAACCTCAACCAAGACAGACCGCACAGTGCAAATACCACGGAAGTGAGACCAGGATCAGACCAAGCCGGACCACGAAGCACCAGGATATCAGGATTACCCACAGACAGGACTTCGACGGAGACGACTGCGACACCGCTGGAGGAAAGCAGGGCCAGTCCGTCTGCCGCCCACTCAACGATCGCCATGCACAGGAACAACCGACTTCAACGGAGACGACTGCGACACCGCTGGACAAACCCAGGGCCAGTCCGTCTGCCACCAACTCAACGCCGGAAGCAAACAGAAGCAACAGGACTTCGACGGAGACGACTGCGACACCGCTGAGGAACCCAGGGCCAGTCCGTCTGCCGCCAACTCAACGATAACCATGCACGGACCAACAGGACTTCGACGGAGACGACTGTGACACCGCTGGAGGAAACCAGGGCCAGCCCGTCTGCCGCCAACTCAACGATAGCCATGCACAGGAATAACCGGACCTCGACGGAGACGACTGCGACACCGCTGACAAACCCAGGGCCAGTCCGTCTGCCACCAACTCAACGCCGGAAGCAAACAGAAGCAACAGGATTTCGACGGAGACGACTGCGACACCGCTGGAGACAACCAGGGCCAGTCCGTCTGCCGCCATCTCAACGATCGCCATGCACAGGAATAACCGACCTCGACGGAGACGACTGCGACACTGCCGGAGACTACCAGCGCCAGTCGACCCACGCCGACGACAACGCAAAGCAACAACACTCGGACAACGAATACCCGCCCCGACCATCAAAGACTGCACGGAAACACCCAAGGAACAATTCTACCCCGCCTCGACGAAGAAACACCAAGCCACTCTACCAGGACCACGCCAACGTCACCCCTCGACCCGAAAACAACCAGCAGCCTCACCAGGAAAACGCCAGCAACAGGCATCAGCCCCGAATGGACTACCATCCGAACCACTGGACGACGCTGCAATCGTCCGACGGCGGAATCCATTTCGCAGGCCCGACCAAACCACCCAGAGGACCGTGAACCTTGCCAGCATCACAACGACACAGCTCGAGGAAACCCCACTCCAGTCGGCCCGAATCGACGAACCACTACCTACTCCGTGGGTAGCCGAATTCCTGGAGGAAGAGTTGGCCATTAACAGCAGTTTCTCGTACTGGGTCGCGAGCCACGACTACCAGGGTCACTTTACGACGAGGTCACCCCTGGCATGGGAGAAGATGCAGAACCGGCACCGACAAGGCAACGCGGTTACAGGAGATCTTCAAGATCGTCCAGGAGAACACTCAGCGGGCATCGCAGGAGCAACGGAAGCTGTATGACTTGCGGAGGCGAGAGTAGCGACCCGCAATCGGACGCTGGTCCTACTACGTCAACACCACCTGTCCAAAGCATCGGATGGCTTCGCAGCGAAACTGGCACCCAAGTACGACGGCCCGTACAAAGTGGTCAAATTTATATCGCCCAATATAGTCCGCCTGCAAACGCACCAGGGACGCCAAAGGAAGACCGCGCTCTTGGAGGACCTAAAGGAATTCCACGAGATAAAAGGCGACGGAGACGCTGAGACGACCCCGAGGACTTCCGAACGAGCATTGATTCACGAGGCCACTTTATAGTAGCGCGCTATCGTAACGTCCTTGCCCCGAAAGGGGCAAACCCAAAAGCCGTAAGCTCCCTACGTATACATCCCCTATGGGATTAGTTAAGATAACAGGTATTAATCTTTCGCAACCGCACCGCTCAAGCAAGATAGGGGGACACACCTTCCGGGTGACGATCACTCACGACCGCGCCGTCCCTGTCACTCTGCGGGCCCCCCGAAGTAAGGAGGGGATGTGAAGGAGCGGATGCTCCCCACATTCTTTTCCCCGATTTTCCCCACGAAGGGACCAACACCTGAGTGATTTCGTGATCTAGTGATTTCGAGGGGGGGGATCTGGGGAACAGTGATCCGCGGCCAACACTGACAACTAAACCCAGAACGCTAGAGAGCGAAAGCTCCACCCGGAAAGCTCCGACAACGGAGAGCGTAAAGCTCCGCCGCCAAGAACATCAACGACGCTGAGAGAGCATAGGAACCAAGAAAGCAGACGACGACGGAAAACCAAAGCGAAGAGAGCGCTGGAACCATAGCGAAGCGAGCACTGAATCAACGATGCAGAGAGAGAGAGAGAGAGAGAGAGAGAGAGTAGCCGGCAACTAAGAACCAGGGCGAAGAGAGCATTGGAAGCCGGCAGCAGGTCTAACGATCGCGCGCCAGAAATAAGGAGGAGGAATAAGAAGGAGGGCGCTTAGCGGTGCGGTTAGGTAGGGAAAAGTATATAGTGAAAAAAAAAGGTTGAAGCAGAGAAAATCATTACGCGTTTTGTATTTGAATCTCGATTACTTACCAACCCCCCCACGCCCGTAGTAGTTGTCTGAAGGGGCGTCCGGTGATCGCCTAGTCGCCTTCAGAAAAACCTTTTCCTCTTCCCACCCCGTCGTAGTTGCCTGAAGGTGGCGTCCGGTGATCGCCTAGTCGCCTTCAGACAAACCTTTCCCCTCCCTCACCCCCGTAGTAGTTGCCTGAAGGTGGCGTCCGGTGACCGCCTAGTCGCCTTTCAGGAAACCGCGCCCATCCCTCCCCGTAATCGTTGCCCAAAGGTGTCGGCCGGCGATAGCCGCCACCCCTTTGCAGACCCTTCCTCCTTCCTCGCTCCCCTGTGGCCCGTACTCTCCCCAGAGGGACCATCCGGCAATCCGCCGGTAGATCCCCGCCGCCCCTGACCCCTAGACGAGCCTCCGCCCCGAAAAGCGCCATTCACGACTCGGAGTCCCGGCAAATTACAAATTTTCTGGGGCCGGGGCTTGCCCCAACCCGATGCTGCCACGCTCCAGCTTATGATGCAGTGGAATCGCGGGCGGCCCATCACCTGCCGTAACTGTACACACCAGTGGAAGTGCGACTATACTCTCCTCGTGAGGGCGGCTGGTAACAGGTCCTTGGTACGGTCAGGTCTCTGCCAAGGATGCTGGCTAATGGTAGTCGGGCGGAGAGAAAAAAAAATCTCAGTGCAAATTACCCCAATCCTAGGTGGAACAGCATGCGCTGATGGATGCGTGGCCGAGGGGTGCTCGGTCGTTAGTATGCGAACTCTGGATACCTGCCGACCTCCAGTTTAAATCAGGCTTCCCCGGGCACGCGGGCTATGCCTCGGGTGACTTACCCCTTCCCGCCTACCGTGGGACCAAAATATGCCAATTCATTTAAATATTAAAAACAACACCGCAAAGGAGCTCGGTACTCCTCTGAAAGTACCGGAGGGACAAGACCATCCCTCTACATCAACGCCTGGGAAACCAGGTCCAAAGAAGACGGGAAGGAGACTGAGTCGGTCCACCGTCTTCCAGCAGAATCCGCTGCGGGAGGGCTCCGACAAGCCAATCGGGCCCATCCACGTCGAGGGGCACCGGGGCCAAACCGGTCATCGGGGTGGCTGCTAAGCAGAGCGTTATCGCGGCTGGTAAGCGCCTCGCCACCGGGAAACCACGGCAACATCGGCAGGCGGCGGGTCTGCAGGCCAGGCAGGTAAGCCGTCCTACCAGGACAGGAGGCGCGCTGCCTTTATACTGACCAACGACGATCCGGAGTATGTGGCATCGGCGAAGGGGATGGAGCAGAGGCTGTGGGCCAGCTCAATAATCCCAAACTTCCAACCAGCCAAATCCGGAAAGGGATTAGCCAAGCCCCCTAACAAGCGGCAACGCTCGGCGGAGGACAACGCCACACAGCCACAGCCAAGCCCAGCAAGCCAAGCGGGTGAAGACGCACCTGACCAACAGGTCTTTTGCGGAGGTGGCGAGGGGCAAAACCCTAGTTGGCGTCCTGGACAGGGGCGCCAAGGACGGTAATGTCCCCGTGACAAGTCGCACCTGGTGGACGCGGAGCTCCAGGACCGCTTCCTGGAGGAACTTTCCGAGAACGGTGGACCCCCGCCCAAATGTGAGGACGCCGGGTGGCATCAGGGCATGGTGAAAGCCATCGCCTGCCAAGATGCGCGCTCGGCAGCCCTATACATGAAGGCGGTGGCGGCGCTCAAGGAAGTTTATCCGGGAGCCAAACTGGAGGCCGTACGATGGGAAGACGTCCCAAGCAGACCGAGGGCCCGAGCGTGGGCCGAAATCAAACCTGCAGAACCTGAGAAGATTCTCAAGGTTCTGCAGGTCTGCAACCCCCACTTTCCTACAGCCGATTGGAAGGTGGCCAAGGTCGAGGAGGTCGCAGGACAGAGGCGACAGATCATCCTCGTCCTGAACGAGGAGTCGCTAGCGCTCCTTGAGAGTCGTCTGGAGTGGTGGACTACGGTTACCGTAAGGTGACCATAGTCCCCTACAAAAAAACTCGAAGGGAAAAGCAAAGCCGAGGTCCAGCCAGACCTCGAGTTTGAAGTCCCGGAAGCGGGGAGCCAACCCGAGGCGTCGGACGTGGCGTCTATGATATCAGACGATATCCTAGATCGCTACGAGTCCGACGCGAGCGACCTGGCCAGAGGTCTCGGACGCATCGACGTCGGGGAGGACGACGACTCCCCGGACAGTGATGTCGACACGACAGTGGTGGAGGCGAGTCTCAAGAATGTCCCTGACACTCCTGCAGATAAACCTCCACCATTGTAAGGCAGCATGCGCTGCCTTACTGCTCCACCCAGCCAAGGGTGGGGCCGACATAGTCCTCATTCAGGAACCCTGGATCCTTAGAAACAGGGTCTCCGGTTTGAGGACCCTGACTATAAGCTTTACTTAGCTGACTCCCCAGGTAAAATACGCACCTGCATTCTTGCAAAAGAGAACTGCACTTATTTTTGCTCCCAAATTTCAGCAATGAAGACCACACGGCGGTGAGCCTCGAAGGCCAGGAGCGCTCACCCGCATCTGCTCGGCGTATATGGGTCACGACCAGCCAGACCCGCCTCCACATGCGCCCTTGAGGGCGCTCGTCGCAGACTGCGAGGCCAAGGACATCGGCCTTTTAGTGGGATGCGACGCCAACGCTCACCACAGTCAGTGGGGAAGCACCGACACGAACGAACGGGGTGAGTTACTTTTTAATTACCTACTGACCACACAGATGGTCATCTTAAACCGTGGGATGATCCCACCTTCATTATTAAGAATCGCAAGGAGGTCCTGACCTTACGCTTGCCTCTCATACGCTGCAGGTTAATATAGTATCCTGGAGGGTCCTTGAAGAACACTCCTTCTCGACCACAGGTACGTAGAAACTGTCTTTACGTTCACCATACCGAGACCAGCCCAGTTCCGTAACCTCCGGAGGACCAACTGACTCGCTATGTGGACCTTCTTAGCCAAACTCTCCCCGAGACACCACCTAGGAGGATTTCTCAGCCGGAAAACCAGAGGTCGGAAGAAACCGGCATGGTGGACTCCGACGCTGGGAGAGCTCCGGCGATCCTCACGGAGACTTTTTTAACAAAAGCGAAAGCTCTTAACGTTGAACAGAACTGACCGAATACAAGGCAAGCCTGTCAACCTATAACAAAGAACTCAGGAAAGCCAAACGCGCGTCGTGGCGCCAGTTCTGCACCGAAATCGAGAGTAACCCGAAGCCTCGCGCTTACGCAAAGTCCTTCGAAATCAACCCCAACTTTGGGGTATTTGAGGAAGGCCGACCAATCCTGACGACATCCAGTTCCGAGTCGCTAAGCCTCCTTCTTAGTACACATTTCCCAGGATGCGCTGTGAATAGGCCAACCTACGGAGCGCATCCCTCTAACGTCCCAGGCTTAATTCTGAACCTGCTAAGTCAGGAGAATATATCCTGGGCTATAAAAGCTTCAAGCCCTACAAATCCGCGCGACCAGACGGCATCATACCTTCCCAGCTGATCCAAGCCGGACAAAGAGCCATAAATTGGCTCAAATGGATTTACGAGGGATTTTCTCCCACGGACAAATCCCGAAGACATGGCTTCGAGCCAAAGTTGTCTTCATACCCAAGGCAGGCAAGCCCTCGCACACTGCCCCTAAAGATTTCAGACCAATAAGCCTGTCGTCTTTCCTCCTGAAGGCGATGGACCGGCTTTTAAGTCTGCATCTCAGGGCGACCATATCGCCGAATCAAATCTCTGATTCTCAACATGCCTATCGGAGGGAAGATCCACCGAAACGGCCCTACACGCGATCACATCGATCATCGAATCGTCCCTCAGCTGCAAGGAGTATACCCTGGTAGCCTTCCTTGACATTGAAGGGGCTTTCAATAACATCATCCCGTCCGCCATCACGAGAGCATTGACTGACCTGGGGTTGACTCCCGGACGGTGAGTCTCATCGATCAGATGCTGCAATGCAGGACCGTTGAGGCATCACTGGGGACGTCAACATCTACCAGGTTTGTCAACAGAGACACCCGCAGGGCGGAGTCCTCGCCCCTCCTATGGAACGTAGCAGTTAATGTACTGCTGCGGGAGATAGAGGGTATCGGATGCCGCGTGGTGGCGTATGCGGATGACGTCGCTATAGCATTCTCTGGGAAGTTTCCACAGACCCTATGCGAGTGCATGACAAGCACTCTCACAAAACTGTCCGAATGGGCGGCCAAATGTGGGCTAAGTGCTAACCCATCAAAGACGGAACTTGTACTATTCACCAGGAAATACAAGATTCCGACACTTACCCCACCGAAACTATGCGGAGAGCCGCTAGTTTTCAGCAACCAGGCCAAATACCTTGGCCTCATCCTCGATAGGAAGCTCGACTGGAAGCTGAGCATAGAGGACAGGCTGAAGAAGGCCACAGTAGCCCCTACACCTGCAGAAAACCATCGGTCTAAAGTGGGGCATGACCCCGTGCATGGTCCGATGGCTATACACCGCCATCATACGACCAATCCTGATCTACGGGGTAGTGGTCTGGTGGCCAGCCCTGACAAGAAAACTTGTCTTGACAAACTCACAAGAGTCCAACGCATGGCAGAGCTATGCATAACTGGCGGACTTCGCACTACCCCAAGTGAAGCCCTCGATACCATGTTGTACCTTCTACCTGTAGAACTTATGGGGAAAAAGGTTGCAACACTCTCCGCCCTTAGAATGAGGGAATCCAATCTGTGGAAAACCACCACGGTTGGCCATTCGGGAATACTAATAAAACTCCCGCAACTTCCAGAGAGGACAGACTACTGCATCCCCAAGTGACTACCTCTCGACGCCTTTCCAGGTATCCATCCCACACAGGAGGACTGGGAGAGGGGCGAACCTGACCTGCGAACGCGATCCACTTCTACACTGATGGCTCAAAATTAGACGGCCGCGTGGGAGGGGGCGTCTTCTGCGATGAGCTCAACATCAGTCTCTGCTTCAGACTTCCGGACCACTGCAGCGTGTTCCAGGCAGAGGCCTTAGCCATAAAGGAGGACATTTCCATCGTCTCCAAACTATCTTTGACGGACACTCGGTGTGCGTCTTCTCGACAGCCAAGCGGCCCTAAAGGCTCTTGGCTCTATTTCGTCAAACTCAACGACCGTACACGACTGTCGCAGGTCTCTAAATGAGACCGCAGAGCAGCTAGATCTCTCCCTAATATGGGTCCCCGGACATAGGGACATTGTCGAGAACGATGCCGCCGACGAGCTAGGCTAGGCGGGGCACTACTGTACCTCTCCTTCCGGAGAGGGAGCAAGTGGCAATGCCTCTAGCTACGTGCAGGCTATTAACACACGAGGCTTTCGAGCAAATTGCTGACAGGCGATGGCAGCTGACCATCACATGCAGAACTTCAAGAGCGATTTGGCCAAATCGTTCGAAAAAGCGCTCGGAAGAGCTTTATAGACTCAGCAGAGCACATTGCTCCGCCGTCACCCGAGCCATCACGGGGCACTGGCAGATCGGCACACATGCTGCACGACTGTCGATCCCTCACAACGACTTCTGCAGAAGTTGTAGGGACGAGGAGGAGGAGGAGTCGGTTCATCACTTCTTCTGTCTCTGCCCGGCCCTGGGAAACCGAAGACTACGGTTCCTCGGGGCCCCTTCCTTACAGATATTTCGGACCTTTCCGAAATCAAACCGGGGACTCTGTCCAAGTACATCCGAGCCACCGGATGGGACTGCCCCCTAGCTCGGCACTAAGTTGCTCACCACGGCTGGGGCCAGGAGAAGGGGCTCGCGCCCATGCGGCATCACAATGGTCCACTAACTGGACCAAGTGAGCGGGGGGGGAGGCCTCTCCCCCTCCGCTACCGCCTTAACCTAACCTAACCTAACCTGACCCAACGAAGTATCGGACAAAGAATCAATAAAATCATGATGAGTAGACGGGAACATCAGGTTGAGTCAACAGAGGGAGACCAAGAGATATTTGGTAGGTTAAAGTCCCCAAGAACAATAAGACAATCCGAATCCTTAAGTTGAGACGAGACAGATTGAACAAGGGAAACATGACGCATATATGTAGAGAATTCAGAGGACGGCGGAATGTAGGAACAGGATATAAAGAGATTACAAGAGGGAAAGCTGAGTTGAACTACTACAAATTCGATGTTATATCGCTCTTCAATCGAATAGAGTTGGGATGGTATGTCTGAACGTACCGCCACAAGGACACCACCCCATGAGATGGACGATCTGTCCGATAAATATTAAATTTATCAATGAAGATCTCAGAATTATGAATATAAGGGTTGAGCCAGGTTCAGAGAAAGCGATTACATCAGTCTCGAAAGATGCACTGTCAGTATATAATTGGTTGAGCTTACTGCACAAGCCACGGACATTCTGATAAGTTATCTTTAGAGAAATCAGTTTTTTGGAGCCGAATTTAAGACTGCCGGAGATGGTGTAGGACAGACAGAAGTTCTTGCACACGATGATTTAATTGGAAGGACACCCACACGGAGTTCAGGACTAGAGGAACGATTGGTAAACACATGACAAATAGTATGTACCGGCCAGAAAGAGGGGTCGAGCACACTATTGACATGTATTTCAGGGACAAGGATTTTGAAAGAAGAAATATTTCGCTTAACTTTAAAGTTAAATTTAGTAACTAACAGACCTGCGGATTAATCAATGTTTAACTTAGAGAAGATAAAATCCCTGACCAGATCTTCCGTAGCCGATGCCATAAGTCGGGAAACAAAAATAGATTTTAATGGAGCGACAGCAGTTAAAATAGAAAATGCGATGATAGGCCTATTTGGTAGCAAGGGCGTAGCAGATAATGAGCCAGTGATGACAGTGAGTCCCGGATCCGAAACGATCCGATCATCAATAGAAACTGATGGAACAGGAAGGGTGGCAGGAAGGGTGGTACGCTCATTGGAAGCGCTCACATCGGTGTTTGCATCAGTGATGGATGCAGTGAGTGCCGCTGCATTGTTGGTCGGTGTGAGAAATGGATTGATGATTCCACTTTGCGAAGCCAAGGAATCCAATGTGTGAGAAGAAGGCGTTCCGACTCCAATAGGTTGCGAATAGTTGTTGTTGTCGTTATTGGGGATTTTCCGCCTAGGAGATTCACTCAAAAGTTTGAGGCCAAGAAATTGAGATTCCAAGGTCAGGAACTTCTCGTTGAGAGCGACAAATTGCTTCCGGACATCCAGAAAACCAGTACGAGTCTGTCGCATAAACGTACGCATTTCGGACTCAATCTCCCCCTGCAAAAAACATGACCAGGTCAGACCGACACGTTTTGAGATCAGATCATGTAGCCGTCCAAGATTACCACCCATAGCACATTTTATGTGGGCGAAATTGTCACAAAGCCAGCAGCTAAGGAATACTTCGCCGACAAAGCTGCCGCCAAATTCGCATTTCTTTGCACTGCAGACAATACTCAATTTTACAAAGAAGAACGCAAACTGGGAGTGTGAACGCAAGCTATGTGAGAGAGCAGGCAGCAGAGAGAGCGGCGATCAGCAGAATCAGCAAAGACGAGGCGACGAAAACAAACGGTGAAGCTCACGAAAGTAGAGACGCCGCAAGAGCTATTCCAAAAGAATGCAGGCGAAGTCCAGAGAGAGTGAGAGCAAGAGAGCTTGCACTTGAGCGTAAGTGCAAGCGTGCACGAGCGATGAGCACAGAGAGCAGTTATTCAAAGCAGAATGAATAAAATCACTAAAAAATTGCTAGATCAAGTCTATTTAGCGATTGAAATGTTTGATATAAATAAGCACAATTGTTAGCAACTGAAACTCATATTATTGGCACACTTAGTTATCGGTTATGATGGTTTCAAGATGTATACGATAATTTGTGATTAAAATTAAATTATTATTTCAAAAAGGCAGGAGCGAGGTGAAAGAACGACCGGCTTAGGCGGGTGACTCAAGTGAATGTTAATTTATGTTAGTTTAGGTAAAACGTAGTACGTACCTACTTCCTTCATTCTTGAGAAACCTATTTATGGAAAGGTAAATATTTTTTGTGCAAACCATGCCACATTCTCTGGCTATCATTTTAAAAACCGCATGTAATTTGGTGCACGCGTCGCGGAGATCCATGCATACACACAGAATTTTGTCTACATATTTATAGTATAGATAAACAAATAGGTAAACGGATATGCTCAAGCAAATACACTTAACGGATATCATGTTTGACCTCAAATTCGAGGAGATGCCCTTTGGAGTATTGAAAGTGCGACGTATTTGTTTTTTTCTGCATTTGGTAAGAGAGCAAAGAATTGGGAAAGTTGTGGTTTTTTTAAGTTTTATGCGCGTGTATGACCTGTCCTGCCGTAACATAAATGACGAACATGCAGAGAGGGTGGGGGAAGGTAGCGGACACATGGGCATGGGAAATAAATAAAATATAAAAATGATAGCTGTATTTGTTTGATTTATTTGAAATTTTTCCAGTCCCACCGCGATACTCGATAGTTGCCCCAAGGCTGGATCGATGCGTCATCGTCCGGTGGTCCGGAAAGGCTCCATGGGGGTATCGAGGAATCTGGGGAGTAGAATGATTATAAAATTATATAGAGGTACGAGGGAGACCACGTGCCTGAGAACACGAAAGAAACGTGGATTGGTTACCTGTAAGCGGGAGAAAGAAAACCACAAGTGGGGTTAAGTAAATTTTAGTAATTCAAAGTGAATTTAATTTTAATACCCGCGCTATTTTCCTTTGCCTGGCCCGGATTATCGCCCAGCGCATACGGGTCAGCCAGTTTATCGGAGTCTACCAGACTTTACCGAAGATTTACCAAGCTTCGGCGGACTTCTGTACTGAGTTTCCTGGGTCCCAAGAGCCCACCGTTTTGGTGGAGAAGTGTGGCAAGTTTTTTTTGTTTTGTTGACGGCCTGAATTCTGCTCCATAGACCCCTGAACACGAACTCGAGGTTAGTCTCGAGAGGGCCCAACAAAACCATAATTAATCAACCCAAATTTTGATCTTAATTTTTTTTTTCTGTCGTTAAATAGTTGGTGTCTTTTTATTCGTTTTTTTTTTTTTTTCTTATTTATTTAAAATTTATTGTTTAATATTTAGGAGACGAAATTGTTTGAATTTAAAATATATTGAGGTAGGAATAGTTATGAGAACGAAGGCGTAAGTTAACTTAGTGGGAGGACGCGTGGAGGAAGCAACGGATTATATCAGCAGTAACCGTTCCAGCAGAGGGTATAATCCGTAAGCTAAAATACATAGTATGTTTGACTACAGGTAAGGTGGGCGCACGAAGTGGAAACAACTAGACTTCAACCCATTTGACAGCCGTCTAATTGTTTGGTTCAGTTTTTTGTATGTTTTTGCTGTCTTTTGTAGTTTTGTCTGTTATGATGTCCCGAGAGGTCGTAATATCGAAACTTTGACTACGCAGGGCAGAGGGAACTACCCAGCCCTGGGGTCGAAAGCTAGCCGGCGCTGACCCACAGGAAAGAAGCCAAGTGTAACAATTTATTAACATATTTTTATTAGTTTTACTTATTTATATCAAATAAAATATGTATACAAATATTGTTCAATCGCCGCCTTCGGCTTTCGGCTTCGTTGTATTATCCGTATTATCAACTTTTTTTCAATAAAATACGAATTTTTGTACTTATGTATATCGTTCTATAGCATAGTACTGAGATCGAAAAAAAAAGAGCTCGCCAACAGAATCAGGTTGATATTCGTATAAAACTGAGAAGAAATGTTTTGAGGCAAAAATAGATAAAAAAAAATTAGATAAGAAAAAATACAGGCCGATAGATCCTAGAAAAGCAGCCGAATTTTTCTACCCCATCGAAAAAGATAACTGCGTTCTATTTTCCGCTAGCAAACAAAAAGTAATCATGGTAAAATGGAGGTTAAGAAGCAAAAACCAAACAGCAGTTAGGGGAATTCAGCGACAAAGATATTAAACTAATTAAGCAGGTTGAAAAAAAAAGCAGCAGAAATTCCAAAAATTTGAAAACATCGATGCTTTATGGCGACTATCGATGTTTTTTCACCGGTCTAAAAAAGACGGATTCGAATCTCAAATGCTGAGGAAATAGTAAAACAGTAAAACAGTGCGTACCATGCTTTTATATGTACATGTGTACCAATACGATATTTTTTAGTGCAAATCTGTTTTTCTGGGTTCTGCACGGAAAGCTAGTACTCAGTTCAAGGAAAGAAAAGTTGATAGATTCTAGAAACTAGACGATGGTAGGTATTATTATTAGCCCATCGAAAATGATATCTACATATGTTCTTTTTTCTGCAAGCAAACAGAATGTAAACATTGCAAAATGGAGGGCAAGAAGCAAAAAGTAAACAAGCGGCTAGAGGAATTCAGCGGCGAAGTTATTGTTTAACTAATTAAGGAGGTCAAAATAGCTGTTGTGGGATTTAAATCGTAAGCATAATTTTGATGCAAATGCCATAAAAGCTGCACGGTAGTTTGTGGCCAATGAGATGAATATAAATTAATTTTACAATGTTATTATATGTTTCAGCTTAGTATTCTGCTTTAGTGGCCGGACTCAGAAAAGCTGCATATCGTATATGCTGTTATACGATGGTATCCCCTCGACAACAATATAAATCTTATATAGAGTTCCTCTATATTCTGCTAGGGTACCTAGAAAACAGAAACGTTAAAGCTTAGATTTCATATCCAAAAACTGTTTGCTAGCGATTAAATTTCATATATTTTCTAGCGGCCTGTGCATTCCGTACGGTTACACTGCTCAGAAAGCTGTTTGGTTTTGTTTACTTTGTGAAAATTTGTGAAAAAAGAATAAAGTGAATTAAAAATGGATTTATGCAGGCAATTACTTCTAGTGGGATTGGTGGTAGCTGTAGTAGGGATGCGGAAATATCAAAGAACAATCAAAGCACCGATGGCAATGGCTAAATCCATATCTGCAGATATGAAACAAGAAGGGTGATTTTGTATCGATGTGAGTATTATTTATCATAAAGAAATCTGTGAAAACTTCTATAACAATACCCTTCGCAAATTTCGTGGTTTCAAGATATGACTCAGAGGCCATCAAAGTTTTTTCATACGGCGAAGAAAAACTTTAGTGGTTTTTTTTGAATTGGTTATGGTTGGCCATAGATATAGAGTAAATATTTAAACAAAAAAAATAAACACAAATAAATAAATAATAGTAAATATATGTAAATAAATAGTAAATATATATAATAAAAGCTCCTTTTTTCCAACCTCCCTAATAAGTTTTACAATACCTGCAATGCTTGCGTTCTGCTTGCTAGCAAAAGATACCAGATAAATACCACCGGCTTCTTTTTAGGATCTATCGAAATTTTTTGTTTACCGAAAATATCGGTAAATATTTTATCGGTTTCATAAGTATGTCAACTAGAGGTGAAAAACCATCGATGGTTGGATCCATCGATGGTTCATCGAAACCAAAAAAAAATCAAAAAATTTTAATTTTGTAAGAATAACACAATTTAATAAAGATAGTCAATAGCAGCCAGTGCTATTACATTTTTATTATTATATTTATAAACTATAAAACAAAAAACTAATTAATAACAAAACTTCATGAAAATTGTTGAGATAAAATATTAAAAATATAAAAATATAACTCTTGAATAAAGTCTTGAAGACTGAGATAAAATATAAAACTTAAAATATTAGACTTCAAGATTGGAATTATATAAAAAATTAAATTATTAGTCTTCCAGATTGAGATGCTTATTTTTGTTAAAGAACAAAATTTTGTCCACCACAGATGGTTTTAGCTTCGTCCTGCGCTCAGAGACTATCTGCCCCGCTGTGCTAAACACGCGTTCAGACTCGCAGGACGAAGCAGGAACGCAAAAATATTTGTTTACGAGTGTTTGCCTCGGAGATCAAAGCACCCGACTGCGAGCTGGACGGGTACTCCTCAGACACCATGCTCATGCAGGACTTCGAGGCCATGTGTCGGGAGGACGACGATATCGTCAACGACACCGACGCCGATATTACAGTGGTGGAGAAATCTGATGATGTCCCTACGGGTGCTTCAAATCAATCTCCATCACTGTAAAGCAGCAGCAGCTAATACTCCGCTTGGATGAGAGCGGAGCAGATGTAGTCCTAATCCAGGAGCCTTGGGTAGTAGGAGACAAGGTCTGTGGATTAGCGACGAAGGAGTATAAGCTAATCGTTGCTCAAAACGAAGGAAAAATTCGCACCTGCATACTTGCTAGGAAGCACCTTAATATCTTTCTGCTCCATAACTTTAGCAACGGCGACAACACGGCAGTTAGCCTAGAGCTGCAAAGGGACACACCTGAGGCTGGTGTCGTCCTACATGGCGCACGAGGAAAGCGATCCTCCAGGAGAACTGATACGCGCGCTAACCAGCGACAGGGAAAGTTCGGACATAGGCCTTTTAATAGGTTGCGATGCCAACAATCACCACACACAATGGGAGAGCTCGGACACTTTATCCTTGACTCTAATATGGTATTTTGTAATCGGGGTAATGACCCCACATTCATTATAAAGAACCGACAGGAGGTCATTGACCTCACTCTAGTGTCTCACAAAATGTCAGACTTAATCGAGAGCTGGAAAGTCCTAGAGGACCATTCCTTCTGGTACATCGAGACAATATTGAGACTCGAGTGCCCAAAACCAACCGACTACATAAAGCCCAGGAAAGCCAACTGGGATAGATATAGTAGAAAAATGGAGGAACTGCTCCCCATCATGGCACCACGGTGCCCGGACACTCAAGATGACTTAAATCGTCTAGTGGACCTTCATGGCAGCATGCCCCTCAGCAAAACCGAGAGGGAAAAAGAAACCCCCATGGCGGTCAAAACAAATAGATATCCTAAGTAAGAAAAGTAGCAGGGCTCTCTTCAACAGAGCCAAAAGCGCCATCGAGGAGGAACACTGGGAAGACTACAAACATAGTCTAGCCCTCTACAAAAAAGAAACAAGAAAGGCAAAAAGAGCCTCGTGGCAAAAATTTTGCACAGAAATAGAGGAAACAGCAGAAGCAGCAAGGTTTCGTAAGATCCTCTCAAAATCTTCCACCTCGGTGGGATACCTTAAAAAATTATCGATGGTGCGTGGACTAGCTCCAGTGAGGAGTCCCTACACATCTTACTAGACACCCACTTCCCCGGGTGTACAACCATTGAGCCGACCTACTCACCTTTAGAGGGCTCGGTCACCTCGATGGCACACATCCTCTCAAAACGGAACATGAGCAGGGCAGTAAACAGCTTCAACCCGTTTAAATCACCAGGCCCTGACATGATTATCCCAGCCAAATTACAAAAGTCAGGAAACATGGCAACCAACTGGCTTCAAAGTATATTTTCCAAGATACTCATAGTGGGGAAAATTCCTGACGCATGGCTTAAGGCAAAGATTGTCTTTATTCCCAAATCGGGAAAAGCATCGCTCTCCACCGCAAAGGACTTCAGACCAATCAGTCTGTCGTCCTTTCTCCTCAAGACATTTGAGAGACTAGTCGGGCTACATCCTAAGGACTACGATAAATCCAAAGAAGCCTGTCAGACGCACAATGGGGTCGATGGGGTCGTCCACTCAGTCAAGGTATGTCAACAGTGAGGCACACCGCAGGGTGGGGTTCTGTCTCCCCCTTCTATGGAACATAGCAGTCAACAAGATTCTGTGTGAGCTGGTGGTGGCATACACGGATGACGCTGCTATAATCTTCTCGTGAAAATTCCCTCAAACACTCTGCGACCTAATGTCAGCAAAGCTCGCGAAACTGTCAGATTGGACAAAATCGCGCGGACTGGGAGTAAATCCCTCGAAAGCGGAACTTGTATTATTTTTTCACGTAAATACAAGATTCCACCCCTCAACCCTCAATGCTTAACGCATGCAGGCTATCCTTCAGCGATAGTGCCAGTTACCTGGGGTTGGTAATTGACAGCAAGCTCAACTGGAACCAAAACATCAAAGAAAGAGTGAAGAAGGCCACGATAGCCCTCTACACCTGCAAGAAAGTTAGACAATAGTTAGACCAATACTACTCTACGGAGTCACGTTGTGGTGGCCGGCCCAATCAAAAAAGTCCTTCACCAAAATGCTCGGCAAGGTACAAAGAACTGCCGCACTCTGCGTCAGTGGAGCACTTCTCAGCACACCGAATGATGCGCTAAACGCTGTCCTGTGCCTCCAGAGTCCTGGGTAAGGCTCAGGCACTCATGGCAGCAATTCGTCTTAGAGACTCTGACCAATGGGTACCGCAAAATATGGGACACTCATCCATTCTAAAAGACAACAACAACGTCCCAACAAAAACGGACTACTGCATTCCAAGGGAGTATACTGAAACTCCCTTTGAAATAAATATCCCTCACCGTGATAGCTGGCTTGAGGGAACTCCGGGTCGTGATGAAGCCATTCAAATCTTCACGGATGGCTCTAAAATGGACAACAGAGTAGGAGGAGGTATCTACTCCAAGCAACTAAACATAAGGCACTTCTTCAGGCTTCTGGATCACTGCAGTGTCTTCCAAGCGGAAGTCACAGCGATCTGGGAAGCTTTGATTTTCATCCAAACAGTTGCCTTTTCGGCAACCCATATAAACATCTACAGTGATAGCCAAGCTGCGATCAAATCACTAAATGCGATTACATCGAACTCGGCCACCGTAGCAAAATGCCGCAAATCTCTCTACGAGATGGCTCAACAGTTTGCTATTAGCCTGATATAGGTCCTGGGTCACCAGGACATTGAAGGTAACTGCATAGCAGATGAATTGGCCAGAGCTGGCACTACCTCCTCCTTTCTCCAAGACAAAGAGTATACATGTATGCCTATGGCCACCTGCAAGCTCATCATAAAATAGCAATTCATGCGACTAGACGACAGTAGGTTGCAAAACACACCACGATGTCGCATCACGCGACAAACGTGGCCCACCATAAACAAGAAGCGCACCACCGAGCTCTGTAAGCTAAGCAGGAAAAGGTGCAGCACTGTCATTCGATCCCTCACGGGACACTGGCTTATAGGAACCCATGCCAGAAGGATGGGAGCCCAATATAATGATTATTGCCGCAACTGGTGAGATGAGGAAGAGGAGCAGTGGAGCACCTGTTCTGCTCCTGCCCGGCTCTCAGTAGAAGAAGGCTACAACACTTGGGCTCGCCCTTTTTCACAGACATATCACTAATGTCAATATTTGTCCCAGAAAGATAGCGAATTTCATTAGCGCAGCCGGATGGGATAATTGCTGACAGAAGGGCCAATGATTCCATGGTACCACAACGGGCCGAAGCCGGCCTATGTGTGTCGGGCTCATGACAGCCCGACAGCCAACATAACCTAACCTAACCTAACCTTGTATTTGTTTTTCATCACCCTTTGTCTAAATAAGGATAAATATAAAGAAAATATATATTATTCTGTTATATTTACATAAATTTATGTAATTCCTACCTCCCAATATTTCAAAGGATCGGAATCCTCAGGCATCAAATCTTTTTCCAAATGTTGGCGTAAAATTAGAATTGCATCCGCCCTGGGTGATTGAATTTGTTGGCTCATTTTGTTTTGCAGAAAGGAAAACTTCGGGTGGTTTGTTGCTGCTGGTGGTGTTGGACTGTTGCACTGTTTCATTGGTTGCGGTTTTGTAAGTAAAACAACGAGCTCCTGCTCCAAAGCCTTCGCAGCTTGGTCCGAATTCAAAGTGGATTGAAATCCAATCTTCTTGAATCTGGGATCTAAAATTGTGGCGATACGTGGGCTCGTCCGCAGCTCAAATCCACGCAGCCTTTCGGGCAAGCGTTTTTTTCAGAAACTCCAATACCAAATTTCCCTCGTCCGTTTTTATTTGGGTTTCAAGCTGTTTATTTTTTTGATTAACTCGCAAACCTCTGGTATAATCAGTGACACTGATACTTATTTAAAGATACCGAAAATGTGGCTTCTTGAAATGGTGCCAGCACGGCAAGGTCTTTTAAGACGTCTGCTTCTTCTGCGGACAATGGCGATGGCGCCTTTCGCGAGTTTATCAGCGCCACTGTGATTTCATCCATTCGTGCGAGCGCCCGGTTTATCATATCAAAAGCACTAATTCAGCGGGTTGGCACCTCTTGGAGCAAGCTTAGCGATTTCTTTCTCTCCTGTGCACTTAGATATTTTTCGTGGGCAACTGTGCTTTTATTGAATAATTTTACCACACGCTTGCATTTTGATAAAATTGGCTCAATCTTCTCGAGCTTAAGAACATCCTGCACTAAAAGGTTAATGGTGTGGGCCATGCAGGGCAAGTGTTTAATGCCAAGTAACGATTATAAGTTTTATACAAAAAATTATGAAATAAGAATTATTTGATGATTTTTATAAAAAATTACAAAATAACTTTTATTTTTAATTTTAATAATAAAAATTTAAAAATAACTTTTATTTGCAATTTTTATTTACAAGTTTTCCATAACTTTTTTTTTTTAACTTTTAAAATAAAAATTAATAATAAGTTATTTTTCAATTTTTATTTTATTTATTTAACTATTTTAAAATTGAAAATAAAATTGAATTTATATTTTTTGAACGGAAGGGCCCATTGCATTAACCGGTATATATATTTTTTCTACACCTCATTACCTTTTTTAATGGAAACTCCAAATTCCTCAAAAAATAGTCTCGATTTTTCAAATTGACTCCAGTTCTTTTGATGCAGTTCAATTATGCCCAATGTCTTCACTTCAATTGATTGCTCACATTAATATTGGACATTCACACCCAATATGCCTTTGCTATGCCTCGACGCAATGTCGATTTTAAGGGAAAGCATCCTATTTTTTAATAGTTTTGTAAGTCTGTTCTTCTCCAAATCGTACTTTTCGCTCACATGCTGCATAACATTGCGCGATGTTACGGGATTCATATCCAAGCCCGAAAATATTTGCTCTGTTAATTTTTTTTAAACGGTGCGGAATCAATAATTTGAATGGCACTTTCTTCTCTGTGACCAATTGCATGCATGCATCTGTTACTTCAGTTGAAGAAAACATTACGGAAATTTTTCGTAGTTTTCGTGGTTTCTTGACATTTCATAAATTGAGGATATATACCAACATGTGTACCAAGTTTGGTTGCGTTCATTCGGACAGACGGCCATTTAGTCAACCCAATATACTCTTTTTTCCTTCGGGAAAAGGGTATAAAAATATATTTTCGCTTGTTTCTAAGCCGTTGATCAAGCTTAATTTCGTCTTTTTTTTCATGCATTCTCTTCATCTCTCTTTTGTGCTTCACTTTGAGTCTAGCACGGGTAGTCTATGTAGTTTGTTTAGAAGCAGGCGCACATGTACATACATATGAATATAGTATGTACATATGTTCACATCTGTTCATTAGAAGGTAATGAAGTGTAGATCAAATATATATACCGATTAATGCAATGGGCCTTTCCGTTCAAAAGATATTCCAATTCAATTTTTATTTTCAATTCTTAAAATAAAAATTGAAAAATAACTTTATAATTAATAATATAATTAAAAGTTAAAAATAAAAGTTATGGAAAAACTTTTAAATAAAAATTACAAATAAAAGTTATTTTCAATTTTTATTATAAAATTAAAAATAATTTTAAACAATAAAATTGGAAATAAAAATTTATCCTTATCCTGGATAGTCCTTTCAGGAATAATGTATGTGCAATTTTTTCAATGTCCCTGTAATTTTTTTAGTCTCCGATTTTTTTCTGACTCATAACTCTTATTTACGATCCCTGGGTAATATAGCCATCATTGGCACACGATGTCCAAAGATCGGTTGTAATAGCAACAAACTCGATACTTTCTAGAATGGTCTGAAGCTTGGTTTTCGAGATTAAGTATTCCGAGGGTAGAACCACCTCACGGAGGTGAGTCCGGCTAGGTAGCTTGTATCGTAGGTCTAACTCTTCCAGTAATTCAACGAAGCCCTTGTCTTCGACAAAACTGAAAGGTTGGACGTCAACACATACCATATTCATGACTTTTATACCCGTACTCGAAGAGTAAAAAGGGTATATTGTATTTGTGGTAAAAGTGGATGTGTGTAACATAGAGAAGGAATAATTTCCGACCCTATAAAGTATATATATTTTTGATCAGCATCAATAGCCAAGTCGATATAGCCCTGTCTGTCCGTCCGTCCGTCCGTCCGTCTGTCCGTCTGGTTTGTCGCCCATTGCTCGAAGGCTATAAGAGCTAGAAACACCAAATTTTTTTCCAGTCTGTTGTGGTATCTCACTCCTAGAAAAAAGTTTCAAAATTTCGCCCCGCCCACTTCCGCCCCACAAAGGGGCGCACATCTGTGGCGGCCACAATTTTGAAAATAACAAAAACTAAAAATGCAGAATCATAGAGACAGCCCATATCTATCAGGGGCCCAAATCTGAATCGGATCGGATCATTAATATAGCCACAGTAGAGCAAAAACATACGAAAAACTTCGCGCCCTCTCTTTCGCACTCACACAAAATCGAGTCGATTTGGTTTTTGTATTTTTGTGTCGCCTGGATCTCAGAGACTATAAGAGCTAGAGCAACCAAACTTTTGCCAAGACTCCTGTAATACCAAACCTGAACAAGTGTATTTCAAAATTTCGCCCCGCCCCCTTCCGCACTAAAATCCACAATTTTGAAGACGAAAAAAAATCCACAATTTTGAAGATAGGGAAAAACCAAAAATGCAGTATCGTAGAAAATGACCATATCTACCAAAATTTGGTTCAAATCGGATCATTTTGTAGCCACAATGATGAAATGAATTTTCAGCAGCGGGAATACCCCGCGCCCGTTCAGTGTTTCCCTCGCCCGATTGCAGCGTAAGTCATTTATGGGGATGATATTCTCACACTCACACTCACGCTCTGCCTTGTGCAATGTCCGTGTGTTGTTGTGAGAAGTGATTTAGATGATGTAGATGCAGATGACAGATGTAGCAAAAAAATGTAAAATGTAAAACTGATAAAACATTTTAAAATTCCACATAAATCACATGTGTACTGACTGAGTACGGGTATAAAAGTAGAGTCGTGTTCAAAGCGACTCCGTACGTTCTTTCTCGTTTGTCCTGGGTTTTTTTCTTTTAATCTTTTGCATAATATATCTCTTTTTCTTAAAAACGTTTCCATTATTTTTGGCACTGGCTTACTTTGTATTTGAAGACGGTCCGGGTGCACACACGATTCATATGTTATACTAAAATTGATGTGTTTCCGGCCGTCTTTAAGTGTTTTTGGCAGTACTTACAGATGCCGAAATTCTAATCCTCGCTCCTTTTTAAAGTGGTCCCACACGATCAAAGTTTACCGCTTTCGCTTTGGAGACACCTCATGGTTCTCTTTCGATGTTCCTAAACAATGAAGTTCATTAGTATTAGTTTAATTGATTAGTATTAGTTGATATTATCAACCTGATTCTGTTCGCGATCTGTTGTTTCGATCTGAGGACTAAGCTTAACATGGCAATATGGTGAAAAAACCACATGAAATATTTAGATAATGAGGCAAATTGAAATCTAATTACATCAACTCCACGAATGCCATTTATATGGATATATAATATATATATATATATATATATATATATATATATATATGGATATATTTAATGGGATATTTTCGTATATGTCCATGTTTTTCAAAACATGTTATCTTCACGGTAGTCACTGGCAATTGCACAAGAGGCGTTACAAAATTTGGAGAGCCCAAGATATGACTTATGAAAAGCTGAAAATTAATATAAATAAACAAGTATACTGTATAAACTAGTACTTAATTTAATGAAATATTTTTGTCGACAGTTTCCGATCAGTATATTAATCGAGTATTAGCTGCAGGAAAAGCAATTTCCTTGGCACGGTAAATATCAGAAATATCGAAGAGTCGTTGGTATATTTTATCAATAAAGCTGTGGCCACACTGCACTGGTCTCATGCTTATTTCTCCGCCTACACTTATATTAATTTGCTTAATTTATAAGGATAAGATGTTGAACGTGACAAATAGCTTTACTGACATGTTCAGAAATGGCATAACTTATTTTCTTCTAATAGCCTTACCAGTCATAATTTTCTTGTGTACCTGTAATGGCAAGCGAATTCGAAGTTATGTCTATGTCTAAATTCGACGTTAATGGACAACATTTTTTGGTACGTACATTTTTATGTATTCATTCCATTCTATACTATTTAGGCAAATTTAAGATCGTTTATTAACATTCAAACCCCTTACCAATACCACGTAGATTGGTATTTCTTTACTCTGATTGATATATGTACACATGTAGAGATTTTCATGAGCATACATAGCATACATGTACAGTGCCGCACTTAAGTGTTGGCACAGTTGGAAATTTTAACTTTAAGGGCTATTTCTAGGCTTCTGGAGCATTTAAAGAACCATTTTTATTTTTTATGCTTAAATTAAACATTTCAAAATTAAAACGCATAGTTTATTTTTTATTTCGTATCATACACTTAAAACCTTTTTTAACCTTTTTCGTGACACAAAAGTCTTGGCACAGTTGCACTACTTGTTTGATTTATTTTAAACTTAAGCCCGATCTGGTCATAATTTCTTATTAAATTTTATAATGGCACTCCCCTAAAACACATTCGTCTGAAATTTCATTAAAAAATTGCAGTTTTAGCTAATTATTCTGCATTTTACCCTAACTTTTTTTGGGATTATTTCAGAGGTGCAAAGAAACTAGTGTACCTCAGTGAAAAATTGGCCTTCACTTGCACAATGAAGGCAAATCTTATAGCGAAATAGACAACATTATGGAACTGAGGGCGATTTTCCATCAGAAGCATTGTAGAGAGGTTTAAAGGAGAATCAAACTTGGGTAACGCACCCAGAATAGGACGACCCAGGCTTTTGCGTTTAATTTAAGCATAAAATAAAAATGGTTCTGGAAAATGATCCAGAAGCCTGGAAATAGCCCTTAAAGTTCAAATTTCCAACTGTGACAACACTTAAATGCGGCACTGTACATACAGATACATTTTATACCTGTACTCGAAGAGTAAAAGGGTATATTGTCTTCTTTGTCGTCCATTGCTCGGCTATAAGCTAGACAAATTTTCCAGACTGATGTGATATCCCACTCCTAGAAAAGTGTTTCAAAATTTGCTCGGCCCACTTCCGCCCCCACAAAAGGCGCACATCTGTGGCGTCCACAATTTTAAAAATAACAGAAAACTAAAAATGCAGAATCATTAATTAATGAATTAATATAGCCACAATAGAGAAAAACATACGAAAAAACTTCGCGCCCTCTCTTTCGCACTCACTCAAAAACGAGTCGATTTGGTTTTTTGCATTTTGTGTCGCCTGGATCTCAGAGCCTATAAGAGCTAGAGCAACAAACTTTCTGTCCACACTCCTGTGATACCAAACCTGAACAAGTGTATTTCAAAAAAATTTCGCCCCACCTCCCTTCCGCCCACCCAAAAGACGAAAATCCACAATTTTAAAGATAGAAAAAATGCAGTATCGTAGAAAATGATCATATCTACCAGATTCCCGAATTTGGTTCAGATCGGATTATTACTGTAGCCACAATGATCAAATGAATTTTCAGTAGCGATTTTCCCCTTGCCCCGACCCCTTGCGACTTAAGTCATTTATGCGGATGATATTCGCACCTGATTCTCTCACACTCACGCTCTGCCTCGTGCAGTGTCCGTGTGTTGTTGTGAGAAGTGATGTAGATGTAGGTGACAGATGTAGCAAAAAATGTAAAAGTGTAAAAACTGATAAAACATTTTAAAATTCCACATAAATCACATGTGTACTGACTGAGTGCGGGTATAAAAGTAGAGTCGCGTTCAAAGCGACTCCGTACGTTCTTTCTCGTTTATTATAAGCTTGCAATCGGCCATCGGCCATCCTTCGATGTCCTGGGGCCCGGGACCCATATTGGGCTAATAAAAAACTGGTGAGCCATCTCATGAAAAGATTTGCGACAGTTTACCACGGTGGCCGAGCTCGATGATATCGCATTTAGCAATTTGATCGCAGCTTGACTCACTGTAGATGTTTAAATGATTTGCCGTAGGGGCACCTTCCTGAAGGCAGATTGTAGCTTCCCTGATTGCCGTAAACTCCGCTTGGAAAACACTGCTGTTGTTTGGGGCCTAAAAGCATCATAGTCTTGGTGTTCGGGTAGGTTCCTCCTGCCCCCTTATGGTCCAGCTTTGAGCCATCTGTGTAGATTTGTATGGCTGCGTCTGGCTCGGGTGTTCCCTCGAGCCAGTTATCTCTGGGAGAGATACATTTTTCAGTATTTTATTGTACTCCCGTGGAACGCAGTCATTTCTGCCTGCTCCTTACCTGCAAGGTCAAGGTTCTGAAGGCATAAGATAGCATTTAGAGCATATTTTGGTGTGGTTCATAGAACCCCACTGATGCATAAGGTGGCAGTTTGTTGTACCTTCCCCAGTTGTTTCGTGATGGTCCTTTTTGAAAAAGCAGGCTACTACACTGTGACTCCGTAGAAGAGTATTGTAGACCAATAGACTAGATACTATAGCTATGCATATCAATCGACCTATGCTTGGGTTCATTCCGCATTTAAAGCCAAGTGTAGAGGGCTATCGTGGCCTTCTTTACTCCTTCTGTGATCTTCAGGTTCCAGCTAAGCTTCTTGTCAAGCGACTTGCATTGTCGCTGAAGGATAGGCTGCATCCGTTTAGTATTGTTAAAATTATTGTTAGGGGGGGATTTGTATTTAGTTGTCAACAAAAAGTTCCGTTTTCGAGGGATCAACTCTCAATCCACGTGACGTTGTCCATTCTGAAAGTCGCGCGTGCTTTCTGGTCATTAAATCGCAAAGTGTTTGAGGGAATTTACCAGGAAATATAATGGCAACGTCGTCCGCATATGCCACCAGAACAGAATTTTGTTGACTGTTATGTTTCATAGAAGGGAGGACAGTCTTTGCGGGCTGCCCCTGTTGACGTCCTTGCCTGAATGGACGATCCCATTGATGATGTCACCGTCCTGCATGTGAGCAATTGATCGTAATCATCACCAAGTGACGATCCACCCCAGGTCAGTCAGGGCTTCCATGATGGTTCCCGGTACGACGTTGTTAAAGGCTCCTTAGATGTCGAGGAAAAGCAATTAAAGAGTATTTGTTGACGGTTAGGGATTTCTCCAACGCCGAGACAACTTCATGGAGTGCCGTTTCCGTAAATTTACCTTTCCGGCTTGCATGTTGTGTGCCTAACAGTAACTGAGGATTAATGATCGTTCTAAGCTGTCGGGCGACTAGTCTGAGAATAAAGGACGATAGACTGATTGTTCTAGGTCTTTTGGGGTTAAGTGTGAGGTTTTTCCTGCTTTGAGGGATAAAGACTATTTTATTCTGAAGCCAAGCTTGTGGTATTTTCCCACTACCAGACAGTCTCTTCCTGAAGAAGAAGATCTTCACTATGAAGGTCTGCCTTCTTGATTGTTGTACAGCTGTCTTCAAAATAATAGTAGTACCCCAAAACATGTTCACAACTTTTTTTATCGCTTCTAGTCATTCATATGAAAGAAATGATACCTTTTTGAATATACTGGAATGTAGGCATTAAAAAACCGAAGAAATATTGTTACATTTGCTTTCCACTTTCTTGTTATACCCGTACTCGAAAAGTTCCAGGGTATATTGTATTTGTGGTAAAATTGGATGTGTGTAACACACAGAAGGAGGAACTGTTTCCGACCCCATAAAGTATATATATTCTTGATCAGCATCAATAGCCGAGTCGATATAGCCATGTCTGTCCGTCCGTCTTGTTTTTCCACTCATTGCTCGAAGGCTATTAGAGCTAGACCAATCAAATTTTTTTTTTCAGACTGATGTGATATCCCAATCCTAGAAATTGTTTCAAAATTTGACCCGCCCACTTCCGCCCCCACAAAGAACGCACATCTGTGGCGTCCACAATTTTGAAGATAGCAAAAAACGAAAAATGCAGAATCATAGAGACAGCCCATATCTATCAGGGGCCCAAATCTGAATCGGATCGGATCATTAATATAGCCACAATAGAGAAAAACATACGAAAAAACTTCGCCCTCTCTTTCGCACTCACACAAAAAATCGAGTCGATTTGGTTTTCGTATTTTGTGTAGCCTGGATCTCAGAGACTATAAGAGCTAGAGCAACCAAACTTTTGGCAAAGACTCCTGTGATACCAAACCTGAACAAGTGTATTTCAAAATTTCGACCCGTCCCCTTCCGCCCCCCCAAAAGACGAAAATCCACAATTTTTAAGGTAGAAAAAAACCAAAAATGCAGTAGATTATATATCTACTTCTTCTACAATATTTTGTAGAAGAAATAATTGCAAAGAAAATCATAATCTTTGAAATTCTATTTAAAAGGTACATACCATGTCCGATCGCCAACTGGGTTAGGTTAATCCTGTAGCTGTTGATATGGTCAGATCCCCAGCACACTTGGGCCTGTTGTAGGTCTGTTGTGGTGCCGCATGAGCTTAGGCCCCTTCTCTGCCTGACCAGTGGTGAGAAACGACAAGATTCCCGGTTTGATTTCGGATAGATCCGAATCCGGAAATCTGGGGTTTTCACGTTTTCCGAAATAAATTCTTGACAAATCCCGCTACATCGTAAAATTTTTTTTGCGATTTTAATGCAAAAGTTTTGTTGTTGAAAATTAACTTTTTACAAATATTTTGTGATTTATTAATTATTAATCAATTTTAAATTTGTAGGTAGCCGGCTGTCTTCTATTTCTCTAGAAGCGAAATCGTTGTATTCATGGAATACTTCAAGGCATTGTGTCCTTACACGGTAAGTCCACGTTACACACAGTGCAACAGACGCACGGTACATGCTAAGGGATTAAGCGTTGGGCTTACACCCCAATGACAAACGAAATGACAACGCCAGACTGGTACAGCTAGAAGTTTTAAAAATATGTATTTAATAAAATTAAAAAGCTTAGTACCAATGAAAAAAAATTATTAAACAAACGTCCATAGTTCTTTATCTAGCAAAAAAAACTCGTTGCGGGTGTCACTTTCGTTTTTCTAGATTCATGTATTCATGGATTCATGGTATGTTATTAAAGAAAAAAACTCAGGAAAAGTTTTGGATCTATGTTTCGTAATAAAAACTTTCAAAAACCTATGGGCTTGAGATCAGGATTATTTAATGGCCACTTCAATGTCGAAAATCCCACATCTGTTAACCTTTTTTTGTATCTACAAAACCAATGAGTAAAAATTTAATGGTTTTGATTAATCAACAGATATTTGAACAACAAAGATTCAAAAATATTACTTACCATTACGGAGCAGAAACATCCTGAAAGATGATACATTCAGTATGAGAAAAATGTTCTTCAATCGAGGGCATGAGGCTTTCTTCTAAAATATCTTTGTAATTGAATGCGCCTACCGATCTGTTAATTAGGACGAGATTATCAACCCAATTATAACAAAAACATCCCCAGACCCTCCTATTCCCTTCTTGCCGCCCGTTCTTTTGAGGCACTTATACCGTTCTCCGGCTTTGCGGCGAACGAACGGAATGCCATCTGAGCCAAACTGTTTTATTTTAGATTCAACGGAGAAAATACCTTTTCTTCAACCTTTTACAGTCCAAGATTCATAAAGTTTGGCCTATTGGACTTTTTTTGGCGGATTTTTAGTGTTAAAAGTTTTTTCCTTGCTGGTCGATGGCCATGAAGTCCTGGTTCTTGGAGACGCCGTCGTAGGGTTCGATCGGTAGTTTGCATTCCTTGTGACGGCCTTACTCAAGCGATTAAGGACACGGTCATCCGTTGGGGTGGTCTTCTTTCATCCTGAGCAGGGGTTGTCGTTTTAGAGTACCGCACTTTCTCTTCTTAAATCACTTATACTAACATACTTTTTCCGTAATGAGTAATATTCTTTTGTTACTTTGCATGTATAGCGTTTTTTTAGCACTAATTTTCCTCGAATATTAGTCAACACCCATGCGGCAGCGCCCATCGGTTGGTAGGGTGGGAGGGCACTAACCATATACATAATAGATTGTTCACCGCTTGTAACGAATTTGTCGCAGCTGAATTCGGATTCTGGAACCCAGAATCCCTTCGAACATGTTCGCTCATGACGTCATGCGACAGAAAATCCAGCATTTCTGTATATTTTTTGGACGGATGTATGGATGTATGTCTGTATTGTCTTCAACTGGTTCGACTTCAGATTTGGGGTTTTGTTTTGTGGTTCGTAGTGACGTAGACGTGCGTGTGTACTGAGTACTCACAAACTGTGCGTGTATCAGTTATAGGATTTGGTTTTCGCATTTCGCGTTGAAATTTTATATTTCTTTCCACATACCCTGACCTTAGAATTTTTGATATAATGACACGTTTTGAAGAAGCTTGTCACAGAATATTTTTTTTTCTTGTATCCTTTGTATGTTAATTATACCCGTACTCGAAGAGTAAAAAAACATATACTGTATTTGTGGTAAAAGTGGATGTGTGTAACATAGAGAAGGGAGTAATTTCCGACCATATAAAGTATATATATTCTTGATCAGCATCAATAGCCGAGTCGATATAGCCCTGTCTGTCCGTCCGTCTGTCCGTCTTGTTCGTCGCCCATTGCTCGAAGGCTAAAAGTTTCGTTTAGTTTCGTTTTTCTAGATTCATGTATTCATGGATTCATGGTATGTTATTAAAGAAAAAACTCAGGAAAAGTTTTTGGATCTATGTTTCGTAATAAAACTTTCAAAAACCTATGGGCTTGAGATCAGGATTATTTAATGGCCACTTCAATGTCGAAAATCCCACATCTGTTAACCTTTTTGTATCTACAAAACCAATGAGTAAAAATTTAATGGTTTTGATTAATCAACAGATATTTTAACAACAAAGATTCAAAAAATATTACTTACCATTACGGAGCAGAAACATCCTGAAAGATGATACATTCAGTATGAGAAAAATGTTCTTCAATCGAGGGCATGAGGCTTTCTTCTAAAAATATCTTTTGTAATTGAATGCGCCTACCGATCTGTTAATTAGGACGAGATTATCAACCCAATTATAACAAAACATCCCCAGACCCTCCTATTCCCTTCTTGCCGCCCGTTCTTTTGAGGCACTTATACCGTTCTCCGGCTTTGCGGCGAACGAACGGAATGCCATCTGAGCCAAACTGTTTTATTTTAGATTCAACGGAGAAAATACCTTTTCTTCAACCTTTTACAGTCCAAGATTCATAAAGTTTGGCCTATTGGACTTTTTTTGGCGGATTTTTTAGTGTTAAAAGTTTTTTCCTTGCTGGTCGATGGCCATGAAGTCCTGGTTCTTGGAGACGCCGTCGTAGGGTTCGATCGGTAGTTTGCATTCCTTGTGACGGCCTTACTCAAGCGATTAAGGACACGGTCATCCGTTGGGGTGGTCTTCTTTCATCCTGAGCAGGGTTGTCGTTTTAGAGTACCGCACTTTCTCTTCTTAAATCACTTATACTAACATACTTTTTCCGGAATGAGTAATATTCTTTTGTTACTTTGCATGTATAGCGTTGTTTTTAGCACTAATTTTCCTCGAATATTAGTCAACACCCATGCGGCAGCGCCCATCGGTTGGTAGGGTGGGAGGAGGCACTAACCATATACATAATAGATTGTTCACCGCTTGTAACGAATTTGTCGCAGCTGAATTCGGATTCTGGAACCCAGAATCCCTTCGAACATGTTCGCTCATGACGTCATGCGACAGAAAATCCAGCATTTCTGTATATTTTTTTGGACGGATGTATGGATGTATGTCTGTATTGTCTTCAACTGGTTCGACTTCAGATTTGGGGTTTTGTTTTTGTGGTTCGTAGTGACGTAGACAGACGTGCGTGTGTACTGAGTACTCACAAACTGTGCGTGTATCAGTTATAGGATTTGGTTTTCGCATTTCGCGTTGAAATTTTTATATTTCTTTCCACATACCCTGACCTTAGAATTTTTTGATATAATGACACGTTTTGAAGAAGCTTGTCACAGAATATTTTTCTTGTATCCTTTGTATGTTAATTATACCCGTACTCGAAGAGTAAAAGGGTATATTGTATTTGTGGTAAAAGTGGATGTGTGTAACATAGAGAAGGAGTAATTTCCGACCATATAAAGGATATATATTCTTGATCAGCATCAATAGCCGAGTCGATATAGCCCCGTCTGTCCGTCTTGTTCGTCGCCCATTGCTCGAAGGCTAAAAGAGATAGAGAAACCAAATTTTTTCCATACTGATGTTATATCTCACTCCTAGAAAAAATGTTTCAAAATTTCGTCCCGCCCACTTCCGCCCCCACAAAGGGCGCACATCTGTGGCGTCCACAATTTTGAATATAACAAAAACGAAAAAATGCAGAATCATAGAGAAAGACCATATCTATCAGGGGCCCACATCTGAATCGGATCGGATCATTAATATAGCCACAATAGAGAAAAATCATACGAAAAAACTTCGCTCCCTCTCTTTCGCACTCACAGATGCAGCAAACAAATGTTAAATGTAAAATGTAAAAACTGAAACAACATTTGGAAATTCCACATAAATCACATGTGTAGTGACTGAGTACGGGTATAAAAGTATAGTCGCGTTTTGCAAAAGTACTCCGTACGTTCTTTTCTCGTTTGTTTTATATAGGATAAAATAATGGATAAACCGATATGCACATATGAATACTCATAATGGATATCATGTTTGACCTTACATTCGAAGAGATGCCCATTAGAGTATTGAAGGTGCGACGTGAAAGTTTTTTTTTTCTTCTCTGCGTTCGCTAAGAAAGCAAATAACTGGGCAAATTATTGTTTTCTGAGTTTCATGCGCAGGTATGACCTGACCTGCCGTAACATAAATGAAGAACGGGCAGAGTGGATGGGGGAAGGTAGCGGACCATAGTTCCGTCCATAGTTCTTTATCTAGCAAAAAAAACTCGTTGCGGGTGTCACTTTCGTTTTTCTAGATTCATGTATTCATGGATTCATGGTATGTTATTAAAGAAAAAAAACTCAGGAAAAGTTTTTTGGATCTATGTTTCGTAATAAAAACTTTCAAAAAACCTATGGGCTTGAGATCAGGATTATTTAATGGCCACTTCAATGTCGAAAATCCCACATCTGTTAACCTTTTTTGTATCTACAAAAACCAATGAGTAAAAAATTTAATGGTTTTGATTAATCAACAGATATTTGAACAACAAAGATTCAAAAATATTACTTACCATTACGGAGCAGAAACATCCTGAAAGATGATACATTCAGTATGAGAAAAATGTTCTTCAATCGAGGGCATGAGGCTTTCTTCTAAAATATCTTTTGTAATTGAATGCGCCTACCGATCTGTTAATTAGGACGAGATTATCAACCCAATTATAACAAAAACATCCCCAGACCCTCCTATTCCCTTCTTGCCGCCCGTTCTTTTGAGGCACTTATACCGTTCTCCGGCTTTGCGGCGAACGAACGGAATGCCATCTGAGCCAAACTGTTTTATTTTAGATTCAACGGAGAAAATACCTTTTTCTTCAACCTTTACAGTCAAGATTCATAAAGTTTGGCCTATTGGACTTTTTTTGGCGGATTTTTTAGTGTTAAAAGTTTTTTCCTTGCTGGTCGATGGCCATGAAGTCCTGGTTCTTGGAGACGCCGTCGTAGGGTTCGATCGGTAGTTTGCATTCCTTGTGACGGCCTTACTCAAGCGATTAAGGACACGGTCATCCGTTGGGGTGGTCTTCTTTCATCCTGAGCAGGGTTGTCGTTTTTAGAGTACCGCACTTTCTCTTCTTAAATCACTTATACTAACATACTTTTTTCCGTAATGAGTAATATTCTTTTGTTACTTTGCATGTATAGCGTTTTTTTTAGCACTAATTTTCCTCGAATATTAGTCAACACCCATGCGGCAGCGCCCATCGGTTGGTAGGGTGGGAGGAGGCACTAACCATATACATAATAGATTGTTCACCGCTTGTAACGAATTTGTCGCAGCTGAATTCGGATTCTGGAACCCAGAATCCCCTTCGAACATGTTCGCTCATGACGTCATGCGACAGAAAATCCAGCATTTCTGTATATTTTTTGGACGGATGTATGGATGTATGTCTGTATTGTCTTCAACTGGTTCGACTTCAGATTTGGGGTTTTTGTTTTGTGGTTCGTAGTGACGTAGACAGACGTGCGTGTGTACTGAGTACTCACAAACTGTGCGTGTATCAGTTATAGGATTTGGTTTTCGCATTTCGCGTTGAAATTTTTATATTTCTTTCCACATACCCTGACCTTAGAATTTTTGATATAATGACACGTTTTGAAGAAGCTTGTCACAGAATATTTTTTCTTGTATCCTTTGTATGTTAATTATACCCGTACTCGAAGAGTAAAAGGGTATATTGTATTTGTGGTAAAAGTGGATGTGTGTAACATAGAGAAGGAGTAATTTCCGACCATATAAAGGATATATATTCTTGATCAGCATCAATAGCCGAGTCGATATAGCCCTGTCTGTCCGTCCGTCTGTCCGTCTTGTTCGTCGCCCATTGCTCGAAGGCTAAAAAGAGATAGAGAAACCAAATTTTTTCCACACTGATGTTATATCTCACTCCTAGAAAAATGTTTCAAAATTTCGTCCCGCCCACTTCCGCCCCCACAAAGGGCGCACATCTGTGGCGTCCACAATTTTGAATATAACAAAAAAAAACGAAAAATGCAGAATCATAGAGAAAAGACCATATCTATCAGGGGCCCACATCTGAATCGGATCGGATCATTAATATAGCCACAATAGAGAAAATCATACGAAAAAACTTCGCTCCCTCTCTTTCGCACTCACAGATGCAGCAAACAAATGTTAAATGTAAAATGTAAAAACTGAAACAACATTTGGAAATTCCACATAAATCACATGTGTAGTGACTGAGTACGGGTATAAAAGTATAGTCGCGTTTGCAGCGACTCCGTACGTTCTTTCTCGTTTGTTTTATATAGGATAAAATAATGGATAAACCGATATGCACATATGAATACTCATAATGGATATCATGTTTGACCTTACATTCGAAGAGATGCACATTAGAGTATTGAAGGTGCGACGTGAAAGTTTTTTTGTTCTCTGCGTTCGCTAAGAAAGCAAATAACTGGGCAAATTATTGTTTTCTGAGTTTCATGCGCAGGTATGACCTGACCTGCCGTAACATAAATGAAGAACGGGCAGAGTGGATGGGGAAGGTAGCGGACACTTGGGCATGGGAAATAAATAAAAATATAAAAACTATAGCTTTTATTTGTTTGACTTATTTGAAACTGCTTATTTACACATGCACTACTATATGTGCTATATATGTATGTACTATATGTGTACATGTACTTATCCCTATTTTTTAGACATATTTATTTCAAATAAAATATGTACATATAATACTAGGTGGGGTGAAAAGTAACCTCCTTGAGCGCCAAATGCCCTTGTATCGCAAACAAATTTTTTTCGATTGTAGTCCATTCTTATTTAGGCATACATTAAAAATTTCAGCGCGATACAGTAATTTTTTTTTTTGAAAAATTGTTCTAAGGCATGTGTTTGGCATTTTGGTGCGAATGAAAAAAAAAATTTTCGATTTTTCATTAAACATAATTTTTTGAGAGACAAAACGGCGAAGGATCGCAAAGAAAAGTTGTATACATTTTATAGGAGTATTACTCCTTCCGAATAAACTGTAAAATATTTGTTACGAGAGTTAATGGTGGACGAAACTCCACTGCCGCTGATGTCCTTAGCGGGAGGCCCTCCGATGTGGTTACCCAAGACAAATTCAAACAAATACAAGAAATAGTGTTGGCAAATCGAAAAGTGAAGGTGCGTGAGCTAGCAGACACATCAAGGATTAACACTAAGCTCCAACGGATCTTTTTGGAGCGATATTTTGCAATTTAAAAGCTATTCTGCTGCTGGGTGCCGCGTTGGCTGACTCCAGACCAATAACACGAACGAGAGCGAAGCTCGAATGAATGTTCGGTTATGCAGAAATTGCTTCCCCATCCACTTTATTTGACTGATTTGGTTCCCTCGCACTACTATCTCTTCCCAAGCCTCAAAAAGATGGCTGATTAATAAAAATCTAGCTCACGCGAGGAGATCATCGACGTATTTTGAGCTATTTTGGAGTATTTTGGAGACCTTTCGGAAAACTACTATTCGTACGGGATAAAAAAATTGCAAAATTGCAGGAATATGTGTATCGTCCTAAATAAGGACAATATTGAATAAAAAATAAAAAAAATTGTTTTCCTTTAAAAGGAGGTTACTTTTCACCCCACCTAGTATGTACATAAATATTGTGCAAATGCCGTCGGCTTTCGACTTCGTATGCCGTATTAACAACTTTGTCAATGAATTCGAGTTTTTTAGAGACCTTTTATACTACAAATATGTAAAAACATATATGTACTTATGTATATCGTTCTATATAAATTTACGTATGTACGTATGTACATATGTACAGATTTGCTTTATATTTAAAAATGTAATAATATTCTAATAAATAAATAAATAATTAAATTTGAAATAAATATGTCTAAAATAGGGATAAGTATATGTACATGTGTAATGTATGTTATGTATTATGTATACATATGGTTAGTGGAGGTAGGCTGCGTATCTGCCTGGGATAACAGGCAATAGCTTGAGCTTGGTGTCGCATGGGACACTTGATGGTGCAGTCATTGTACATCAACATCCTAAAGAGAAGCATCGCTCCTCTCACACATCCAGCCGGCTGCTTTTGCGCAAAATTGCATATGAGCGCCTGGATCTCAGAGACTATAAGAGCTAGAGCAACCAAACTTTCTGGCCAAGCTCCTGTGATACTTCAAACAAATTGTATTTCAAATTTTCGTCCCACCCCCGCAAAAAGACGAAAGTCCACAATTTTGAAGATAGAAAAAACATTAGGAAACAGCCTGTTGTTGTATGGACTTATGCATATGAAAGATGCAGCAAAAATATTTAAAATGTATAAGCTGATATTCAAAAATTCCACATATATATATCACATGTGTACTGACTGAGTATGGGTACAAAAATTGCGGCGCGTTAACGGCGACTCATCATGTTCCTTTTCGTTTGATATTGAAATTGATGTTGCATCATTCTGAGTGTTTATCAAATTCACTGATTAACTTTTACTATAATTTGATATTGATATTAATACAATTTTTTTTTTATACCAATACTTTTGTTCATTTTATTTTATAGATTAATTAATATGTCGGTTAATGATTTTGATAAAATACGCCAAAGTGCAGGAGGCCTTATTGTTATGCTGCCGTCGAATGTTTTTGGAATTGGACGTGGAAGCTAAAGAACATATAACTATTTTAGAGAGCAAGCAATGCTCACACATACTGGGGCAGTGCCAATTTATTTTGCCCCCTATAATATACATTTGGATGAAATAATTGACGAGATCACTTATACAACTATAAAAGCTTTTAGACAAAAAATCAAACATCGGTTGCACAATTGATTATGTCAGTTTCAGCCAATGGATATCACGCAACTGTAAGTGGTACTAATAAAATCGCAAACAAAAACAGTAAAATCTACCTATTATCTACGGCGAGTTGGTACCAAATCAATTACTTTTAAAAAGCCAATGATAACGCCGTCGATGGATATAAATTACCAGCTATATTATTAACGGCAACTCTCAAAACATTTGGTGTATTTAATGTAAAGTATTATTATTTTTTTATCACCCTCAGCGTATAAATCAGGGCACTGTGGGGTCCAGTCCATTTCGGCTTGCTAAATTAATAACAAAAATGTAGTCTGCTACATATCTAGAAGGTTTCCATACATATTCAAAATTAAAAATTTGTTTTTGACCATGTATATTTCCCTATGTAAGTAATCTAGTTCAAAAATTTAATTAATTTTAATAAGCTTCCGATTTTAAGAATTAAATGCACTTAGCTCATAAAAACTCGAAACTAGTATATTAGATGTGTGTGTAACGCAGAGAAGGGAACGTTCCTGACCGGCCCCCTTCCGCCCTTCATAAAAGTAAAAGACGAAAATATGTAAACTGATCAAGTATTAGAAAATTCCACATTAATCATAAGGTCAAATATGTACTGACTGTGAACTGATTAAGAGTAGAGTAGAGTCGCGGCTCATAAAGTTTTATCTCGTTAAGTATATTCTTATACTAGCCAGTTATATCGCTCGCTAATATTTTTAAAAAGAATATGTATATAATAATAACGAGAAAGAACGTATGGAGTCGCTGTGAACGCGACTCTACTTTTATACCCGTACTCAGTCAGTACACATGTGATTTACACCCAGCGACAAAAAAAAGCCGCACTCTGTCATTTCATGCATTTCTGACTTTGGAAGACTGGTGTTTCCCAAATTTTATTTGATTCGACAAATTTTTTTTTTTTTTAGTTTCCGTGAATGTCTCCTTCTAGTTCTGTGTAGTTTTTTTGACGTCTTAGTTGCTGGAAACCCTTCTTAAAGAACGTTTAACTTTGAACTCTTCAAAAACGATGCCTAAGGGAGCGCAGATATCGGTGACTGAAAAGTCAAAAATTATTGAATTGGCTGAACAAAATGTTTCAATTCGTAAAATAGCGATTAAAACTAAGTTCAACGAAAGCTCTGGGAGACGATTTTTGAAAAAATCGAAAGACTGGAGAAGTGGAGAGACGAAAGGATCGGGAAGAAAAATTCAACAAATATAAGGAAAGATCGTATTATTATGAGAACGACCCTACAAAATAGATTTTTGAAATGCTGTTGAGATAGCTTCCGAAGTGCAGCAACGATTTTCAAAAAGATATTTCGGCTCGAACTATACAGCTTCGGCTAAAGAAGATGGGCCTAATGGCAAGGACACCTGCCAAAAAGCCACTTCTGTACAGTAGAATTAAGAAAGCTCGCTTAAATTGGTCTACAGAAAAATCTAATTTGGGTGAATCCGAATGGTCACGTGTCATATTGTCGAATGAGTCCAAATTCAACCTCATTGGACCCGATGGTTCGCGCACAGATCGCCGGAGAACAGGGGAACGATATTCCAAAGATTGCTGCATTAGCACCGTAAAGCATTTGCCTTATATTATGGTATGGGTTTGAATATCTAAAAATAAAATTGAATCGATAATAATGGTAAAAGGTATGGTTAATGCAAAAGCGTATAAAGAAATTATTCTCAGTGGCGTTGTGCCTAGTATGGAATCAGTTACTGAGAAAGAAGATGATCCCATCTCTCAGTACGATTCTGCACCTTGTCATCGAGCGCGCTCTCTAAGTTATTCTTTGTCGTTTGCTATTTTTTTAAAATGCATTATACTAATTTTGACTATTCTTTAACGATAGGTTAACATTTTTTAAGATGGAATTGGGTATTAAGTCCTTAGATTGGCCAGGTAACAGTCCCGACCTCAATCCGATAGAGAATGTCTAGGCCCTTATGAGTTCAAAAATAGGAAAAAAGGAAGCAAAAAACTATGGTTTGAGTTACGCCAAACTATAGAAAAAAGTATTGTTTGATGATATAACGGACGAATATCTGAAGGTTTTATACGATTCGATGCTCAATAGGACCAAATGTCTCATAAACGCCAAGGGTGGTCCCACCAAATATTAAATAGTTCTTAATTTGAAAAAAAAATTTTTTAAATATTAGCTTTGTCATTACTTTATAGAAAACAAAAATAATTAATTGGAAAAAATTTAGTTTTTGTTGGAAAAACACGTTTATATATTTTAATTTAATTTTTACTTTGGTTATGGTGAAATTACTAAATTACCGTTGAAAACGGTGTGATTGGCAAACATATTTTTCTTTCACTATATAATTATGATAGAAACAAATTTAGTAACTTCTTTTGTATAAAAATGATTAAGAGACACAAAAAAAAAAAAAATAGTTGAATCGAATAAAATTTGGGGAAACACCAGGCTTCCAAAGTCAGAAATGCATGAAAAGTCAGAGTGCGGCTTTTTTTTTGTCGCTGGGTGTATGTGGAATTTTCAAATGTTTTATTAGTTTGTACATTTTACATTTTGTTTGCTGCATCTGTCATCTACATCTACATCAGTTCCCACAACAACACACGTACGAGCATCTGTGAGCATCTGTGAGAGAATCTGTAGCGACAATCATCCCCATAAATGAACGCTGCAAGGGGGTGGTAGGCAGCTCGCTGCTTTCATTTGATCATTGTGGCTACAATATTGATCCGATCTGAACCAAATTCGGGAATCTGGTAGATATGGTGATTCTCTACAATACTGAATTTTTCGTTTTTTCCTATCTTAAAAATGATGGATTTTCATCTTTTGTGGTGGCGGAAGGGGGCGGGGCGAAATTTTAAAATACACTTTGTTTCGGTTTGGTATCACAGAAAGTTTGGTTGCTCTAGCTCTTATAGTCTCTGAGATCCAGGCGACACAAAATACACGAATTTTTTCGTATGTTTTTCTCTATTGTGGCTATATTAATGATCCGATCCGATTGAGATTCGGTTCCATAATAGATACGGACTTTCTCTATGATTCTGCATTTTTAGTTTTTTGTTATGTTCAAAATTGTGGAAGCCACAGATGTGCGCCCTTTGTGGAACAGAAGTGGGCGTGCCGAAATTTTTAAACTTTTTTCTAGGAGTGAGAGAACACATCAGTCTGGAAAAAAAAAGATGGATGCTCCATCTCTTATAGCCTCCGAGCAATGGGCGACAAACAAGACGGACAGACAGACTGACAGACTCGAAGAGTTAAAGGGTATAATATATATATGTAGTAAAACCGGATGTGTGTAACGCAAAGAAGGAAGCAAAGAGAGCTCGCATTGTCGTCTTTTTGTACATTTTTCGAATTTCATTCTGGCAAACAAATGGTTGTATACCAATCAGAATTAACTGTTATACGTTTCACTAAGGCAACCGTAGACATCTGGCCATTAATGTCGAATAAACAGGACACCATTTTCTTCAATGTGCTTCGCGAGCGATCAACTTTTGTTGGATTTGGTTCGTTTTGGAAGATCCAAACAGTCGATTGTTGTTTTGTTTCCGGCTCGTATGAATATATCTGGGATTCGTCACCTGTGTAGCAGGTCACCTTTGAAGCACCACGATCGTACTTTTGGATAATTTCTTTGCACCAATCGATACGCTCCTTTTTCTGCTGAGCACACCTTTTTTTATGCCCAGGTGATAATGGCAAATCTTATTGATGGACATCATACTAATGTCCAAGGAAGCCTCTGTCTCACGGTATGTGACAGGACGATCTTTGTTAATCAGATCTTTCACAGCATCGATATGTTTTGGCACAACAACTGATTTTGGACGACCTTTACGGAATTCGTCGCTGAGCGTATACCGACCACGAAAAAAATGTACTAATTTTTTTTATAGAGCTAATGGAAGGTGCTTGACATATTAGAATACAGTTTCTAATATAAAAACCGAAACTTTGGGTGCTGTAAAGATTTATTTGGTCGAAAAAATGGGAAGTGCGCTTGATCGAAATTCAATTACGATTATATTCTAATAAATTCATAATAATAATACTAATAAATTCGCCGAGAGCGAGAGAGCTTTTATTGTGCTCCCGCCAACTTATGGATGGCCCTCCGAAAAACTCCTCCGTCGCTCCTCCTAACGTCAAAAACTCCGACCATGCCGTCCTCCCCTGCGTGCGTGACGATTATTCTCCCTATCAGCCACTCCTGCGGAGGCATGTTGTCTTCGACCACGAGGACGAGGTCTCCCTCCTTGACGTCGGCTCTGTTGGTGCCACTTGGCCCGCACCTGCAGCCCCAGGACATATTCGCGAGACAAGTCGCCATCGCCGCAAGCAGCTGAGACTCTCCTGTTCCGGAGTTCGCAGTGCTGGGGGGGCGATGAGCGACCCGCCTGTGAGCAGGTGCCCGGGCGTGAGGGCCTCGCCGTCGCTGGGGTCCTGCCAGCGAGGACCGTGGCAAGCTCCTCTGCGGTCAGCAGTACGCTGCCTACTGCCCGTAGGAGTAGGTTCTTCGCAGACTTCACACCTGCCTCCCATAGTCCTCCCATGTGCGTCGCTCGAGGCGGTATGAACGCAAACTTCGTCTGCCTCTTCCTCGAGTGCCTCCCCTGAGCGCTGAGGTGGCGGCTCGCTCCGACCAAATTCGTCGCGTTTGTCGCAATAGACGGTCTGGGGATATCCTCGGCCCCCTTACCCTCAACAACAAAAAAGTACACCAAGTACCAGTGTCTTCATGGATAAATGGGTTTAACCGCTGAAGACCGACTCTAGATCCTTTCTGAACTTTCTCGATTTTCTCCCGATACTCGTGACGTTGGATAATTTCGACAATTTTGTGAAAGGCTTCACCATACTCGGTCGGTGAGACCGTTTTCGTGTGCTCGTGTTTCTACATTTTCCTAGAAAGCGGAACATATAACAAAACACTCTAAGCAGCTTGAGGTGTGACGAGAATCCTTCGATGACATCTACCAACTCCGAACTTTCCAGCGGTCAGTCCGACCAATGCACTATGGGCAATAAATCAGTTTTGTTTTGGCATCATTACCAATTTTGAAGATAGAAACATGAAACTTTGTACATATGTATACACCCAGCGACAAAAAAAAAAAAACCCGCACTCTGACTTTTCATGCATTTCAGACTTTTGGAAGCCTGGTGTTTCCCCAAATTTTATTCGATTCGACTATTTTCATTTTTTTGTGTCACTTAATCTTTTTATAAAAAAGAAGTTACTAAATTTGTTTTCATCATAATTATATAGTGAAAGAAAAATATATTTGCCAATCACACCGTTTTCAACGTTTATTTAGTAATTTCACCATAACAAAAGTAAAAATTAAATTAAAATATATAAACGTGTTTTTCCAACAAAAACTACATTTTTCCAATGAGTTGTTTTGTTTTCTATAAAGTAATGACAAAATTTAATATTTAACAAAATTTATTTTTCAATTTAATAACTAATTAATATTTGGTGGGACCACCCTTGGCGTTTAAGAGACATCCTATTGGGCATCGAATCGTATAAAACCTTCAGATATTCGTCCGTTACATCATCAAACCATACTTTTTCTATAGCTTGGCGTATCTCAACCATAGTTTTCTGCTTCCTTTTTCCTATTTTTTGAACTCCAGACATTCTCTATCGGATTGAGGTCGGGATTGTTACCTGGCCAATTGAAGGACTTAATACCCAATTCCATCTTAAAAATGTTAACCTATCGTTAAAGAATAGTCAAAATTAGTATAATGCATTTTTAAAATAGCAAACGACGAAGAATAACTTAGAGAGCGCGCTCGATGACAAGGTGCAGAATCGTACTGAAAGATGGGATCATCTTCTTTCTCAGTAACTGATTCCATACTAGGCACAACGCCACTGAGAATAATTTCTTTATAAACTTTTGCATTGACCATACCTTTTACCATTATTAGCGATTTAGTTTTTTATTCAGATGTGCAAATCCCTACCATAATGTAAGGCAAATGCTTTACGGTGCTAATGCAGCAATCTTTGGAATATCGTTCCCCTGTTCTCCGGCGATCTGTGCGCGAACCATCGGGTCCAATGAGGTTGAATTTAGACTCATTCGACAATATTACACGTGACCATTTGGATTCAGCCCAATTAGATTTTTCTGTAGACCAATTTAAGCGAGCTTTCTTAATTCTACTGAACAGAAATGGCTTTTTGGCAGGTGTCCTTGCCATTAGGCCCATCTCTTTTTGCCGAAGCTGTATAGTTCGAGCCGAAATATCTTTTGAAAATCCTTGCTGCACTTCGGAAGCTATCTTAACAGCATTTAAAAAATCTATTATGTAGGGTCGTTCTCATAATAATACGATCTTCCATTATATTTGTTGATTTTTTTCTTCCCGATCCTTTCGTCCTCTCCACTTTTCCAGTCTTTCTATTTTTTTTCAAAAATCGTCTCACAGAGGTTTTGTTGAACTTAGTTTTAATCGCTATTTTACGAATTGAAACATTTTGTTCTGCCAATTCAATAATTTTTGACTTTTCAGTCACCGATATCTGCTTTCCGTTAGGCATCGTTTTTGAAGAGTTCAAAGTTGAAAATTCTTTAGGAAGTGTTTCCAGCAACTAAGACGTCAAAACCACACAAAAACCAAAAGGAAACATTCACGGGGACTCCAAAAAAAAAAAATAAAGGTAAATTTCGGATAGATTTCGGTAGATTTCGCCCACCTTACCATAGGGTTACAATTTTCAAATTTTTGTCTACAATTATGTTTTTTAATATTTTAATGTAATATATTTAAGGAATACGCAATAAATGAATTTTTAATAATGAATTTTTAGCAATTCCTATTTTAAAGTTGATTTGGATCCCTCTAAAATTAAATCAAACATTAGTTGAAGCCCAATATTAAGTCTTGTGACGCCATACCTTGATACCTAGTTAATAATTTATTCATCCCAAAACTCCTCCAACTCCAGGGTATCCAGCCCGAAAATTTCGATTTCATCATCTCCGCTTTCTTCTATCTGATTATTATTATTGTCTTCACATGCCCTGTTGTTGAAAGCTCAATATCAGGAGATTCCAAAAGAGCTAAAACTTCTGTCGGTAGCCTTTTTTATGGTTTAAGCTTTGGCGTTCCTTCAGATTTATAAAAGAAAGCAGTGGGTCAGAAGAATCAAATGCTCTGTTAAACATGTCTGACATAGTATTTAGGCGGATGCTTTTCCTTGCATGAGATAGCCTATCGCGTTTGTATAATTAATTGCGCGCTTCTGACGCATTTTCGCCGAGAGCTCCTAGAGGAAGTACGGAGGTTTTCATAATTTGGTGTCCATGTACCAATACCTTGTGCGCAGTTGGAGACATTGGATACCACTCATAAGTTTTAACGTATAAGTTATTTTTTCGCTATTCAATGCTTTTTGCAGTAAAAAGAGAAGTGTCGTCCTTTTTTCAATTTTTTTTGCCGATACAGAAGCAGCATGCAACAACAGTGGCATTGAATTTTCAGTTTCATTGACTAGTTCAGATGCTAATTTTCGCTTTAACCTTGGTCCTGCCTCAGCATACGTCAAATGTTTGCGAGCAGGCTTTTCGCGTGGAGTATCATCTTTATGAAACACACTTTTGAACGAGTATGCAAGCCATGCATGCTTTTCTTTAAAGCGGTGGAGCATTCTGTTGCATTTTGGCAAATAAGTGTTTATAAATCCGAAAAACTGCATAAGCTTATCTTTTATTAAGTTTTTGCTGAACATCACTTAATTTAGTTTCATCAATATTTGGCAAAACAAACTGCAAACAAAACGTAAATGCATCTGAAACATTGAGTATGGCCGTAAATCGGGCCAAAAAGGGAAACAATTTTATCCACTATTTGATTGTTAACAGTTTATTTAGTAACATTCAGCATTAGGATTACCTCAAGTGTCCTCCATGCACAAGTTACACTCCACAGAAACACAAATACATTTCTTAGTAGGGACATAAAAACATACCAACAACACATTAAACAATTGGACAATATATTACATGTACTAAACATTTAGTGTTAATAATTTATTTTACACACTTTGACGATTAAATTCCATTTTTAAGCTTTTTTTTTTTGTTTACAATTTCATGAGAAAATTCACAGCAAAAATCACAAGCTTTCGCGCCAATTTTGTTTTTTTGAGTCGCCATATAATAGTCTTTCAATTTTGACAAATAACAAAATACCAACGAAGTCCAAAAATATTAAAAATATGTTTAAGTGTTCTTAAAGTATTCTAATTCAGAAAATAAGGTCAATTTGATAATACGGAACAACAAAAAAAATGCCAAAATATGGGACTTTTTGCCTATAGTGCAATGTCTTCCTCTTCTCCAGCTCAACTTCTTCTGGAGACTGGAAATTAGGGTTTTAGGACAACTCTCTTCCTCATCCTTCAGAAATGTTGGTCCTTCGAACCAGATTGACTGGACGATTTCTTGGACGTCACAACCTCTTGACACAATGTCTGCTGGGTTCTGTTTTGTCGGGACATGCCGCCACGTAGCTTCATCTGCTCTATTCGAAACGAACGTCGACTACGTAGATGAATGCGACCGAATCCAGTAAATCGTCACTTTAGAGTCTGACCAATAAACAGCGCGTTCGATAGGGACCTTTAATAGGGGCTTGATTCTGTGGCAGAGATCCGCAAGAAGGTCAGCGGCACATAACTCAAGCCTTGGGAGCGTTTTTGTCTTGAGCGGCGCTACTTTGGACTTTGATGTCAACGTATATAGACGTATATAGACGCACGCTGCATAAGCTCTCATGGAGGCGTCCGCAAAGGCATGTATCTGGACCGGTGACATCGGATCGGTATGCACAAAACCGAGGTATGGATATGTTTCCAAATGCATCGGAATCAACTTATCCCAATCTAGTTTGTTAAGCCAAAGTTTGTGCAATAGGATCTTGCCCTTTATGACAATAGGACTTAACAATCCAAGGGTGTCGAACAACTTCGATGTCACCGACAGTATGTTCCGTTTTGTCTCTCGGAGACCCATGACTTTATTGTCAATTTTGAACTGAAAGGCGTCTTCATTGCAGACTCACTCAACCTTTTTAAACACAGGATAGCCAAGAAAGGGGCTGGTCCAGTCCCTTAAGTCACGCTGTTAAGCTTATACAATCTCAAGGACTCACCTCTCTTCTCCACACCATCATCTGAAACTGCCTATCCGCTTCATTCGCCATTACTTGGCGATAAATCTTTGTTACGTCGGCAGTCAGGGCGAACCTGTGCAGACGGAAGCGGAGCAGCGTTGAGTATAATTCCACTTGAATGGTCGGTCCGACCATCAGAATCTCATTCAAGGCCACCTGAGACGACGTTTTTGACGACGCATCGAACACGACGCGAAGCTTTTTGACGTAATTTGGGGCCGAAGGACACACTGATGTGGAATTACGTAGTATGGCGTAGAAGGAACAGTATTTTCCGTGAGCGACATTTGACCTAAGGAGAGGTACTCTCCCATGAATTCCAAGTACATTCTCTTCAACTCAGGGTCACGAGACAATCTTCTTTCGAGCGGAAAAACTGCCGTTTCTCAGCCTCAAAGGAGTTGCCCAAACAATTTGGATCTGATCAAACGGCAGCCTTACTTTGAACCGACCTAATGGCAGTACCTGAGTCGTCTTCCGAAAGTAATTTTCACATAACGTGTGCTCAGGCGAAATAGGTTTCTTCGGAGATGGCATTTCTTCCAGTGACCAGAACTTTTGCAAGGTCCTATCAATGGAAACCAACAACTCTTCACTGCAACTTAAACTGCTTGCAGTTTGGGGGGCCGGACTTTTAGACACATATTTTCCCGAAACAACCCAGCTAAGAAGGGTCTTCTGAAGAGTTGGATAGTCAGGTCCATGCTTGATTTGACCAACAGCTAATAACTCAAAGAATGATTCAGCTCCAATCAGCATGTCTATTCTTTCTTTCTTTTTCTGGTAGGTTCTCTGGGATTTTCCAATCAGTTACATTAACTGACTGGTCGGGTGATAACCTGAAATTGATGTCAGGATCCAGAAATCAAAGGAGAACTCGCTGCCATTTATGCGCGACTTCACCACTGTGTGTATTGTATTCTTAACTTGAGAATTGGATTCACCAAAACCAAGCATGACTCCTCTCTACGGATCCGTCAACGGTGTGTTCATCGGATTTTGTTCGAACACTTACGATCGTCGTAGCCAGAATCACCTTGTCCGACGACGTCGCATGCAGAGCATGTGATGTGGAAGGGTGATCCTGATTTAAAGGAGGAGACGAACTCTCTGGCGGTGGCGGAGAGACTATTTTCAGTCACTGTGTATCGATGCAACAACGTGTGATGTGAGCGGCCGCAAACTCGACATTTGGCGTTGCATCTTACAACAGTGTGACCCTTTTGCAGACAATTTATACATAAGGATGCAGACTTTGTGAACTCAAACCTTTGCATATCTGAGAGACGTGAGAATGGCGCGCAGTTGGCCACTATATGGTCTCCCGAATTGCAATAGCAGCATGTCCGCTGAGCTTTACTGTTGGGGGAAGTGGCAGAACAAGCGAATGAACTGCGATTGTGCGACTTGCTTGGCTTGGTCGACTCTTCCGCAGACAAATGCTGGTATCGATGATTTAAAACTTTTTCAAAATCGGACCACAGTGGCAACTTTTCAAAGTCAAGCTGTTCTTCCCACTTCTTTATAGTCACTGGGTCGACTCTTTTCAAAACGATATGAATGAGCATTTCATTCGAAATCTTCGTATCGTCTCCTATCAAGAGTAACAAACCATAGATCGATGACACGGTATCAATTAGGCTCCTTAAGGACGATGCGGACTGTTGCGAGATTTTTGGCAGATTAAACAGTGCGGAGATTTGGTTTGAAAATATGAAACACTCGTTGTCGTATACGCGCTTTAGGCTGGCCATAGACTTTGCATAATTGGCCTCGGTGACTTGGAACGCCTTTATTGTTCCTAATGCTTCATTAGAAAGGCACGAAATCAAATGATTAAATTTTTCAATCACCGGTATACCATAATCATTATGAACTTTAACCGACGACAACACACTACACTACACTATTTTTTGTGGATGAATCAATAAAAATGTCCAAAGAACGAGACAAAAAGATCCAAAAATCGATATATCCTCACACTGCAGGGTAGTGCGTCACTTTCCAAGTGAGAGCCGAAAACAATATACCCTCACAGTGTAGGGTAGCGCGTCACTTACAAAGTGACAACAAAAACAGTATACCCTCAGAAAACAGGGTAGCGCGTCACTTGTCGTTCCGTTTTGATCAAGCGCGGCAATTCTTCCAACAACTACACAGCAAGCACCGGTGTGGCGAAAACGAGAATTGAAAATAATGCACCGGTAAAACTGCTGTTATGTATGTATGTATCTGAAGAAGTATGTAAGTGTTACACACCGCGGCAGGTTAACGAACGTACATATGTATGTACGCACCGATATCCAATGGTTTTGGTAGATAAAATAACAATATAATATCAATATACTATATAATAAGTAATTAAAGTCCGAACAAGAACTAGAAACGAGAACGACAACAATTGAATGTCGAGGCACGACGTGTAAAGTTAGTTTCAAGTGAGAGCCGAAACCAATATACTCTCAAGAAACAGGGTAGCGCGTCACTTGGCTCTCCGTTTTCATCAAGCGCGCCAACGAAAATTCTCTCAACAAGTACAGAGCAAGCAACGGTGAAAAAGCGAAAGCGAGAGACGAAATCTGCTTGTATGTACGAGCAAGAGTTGAAAGCGAGGTGCAATATTTCAGCACAAGACAATTTATGAGTATTTACGAATGTCTTCGACTCTAACTTTCAATTTTTCGCACAAATACCTCAGGCTCTGCTTGATGTTGGAGTCCAGCTTCCACTTTCGTCTCGCGGTCGTTGTGATCTCCTATTGCCATTTAATCCTCTGGGTGCAGCGTGATGCAGATATGTAGCAGCAACGATGAGTTGAATTACGCGGCCGACACGGTTATTATAGCCAGGCTATAGCACAAACTAACGACGCGGGCAACAATACAGGATTTTAGAGTATGGAATTTTAACTCTTTTATTCTTGTTTTATGCACTTCACTATTTATTGTGTCACTGTCACTTTATTTTTTGTTGCCTTTCTATTTATCTTTACTGTCCACCCGGGGCGAATAGAATAGTTTTTGTAATAAAAACCGAAACTTTGGGTGCTGTAAAGATATGTTTGGTCGAAAAAAATGGGACGTGCGCTCGATCGAAATTCAATTACGATTATATTCTAACAAATTCATTAAATTCCTCTTAAGCCTAGCTAACCTACGCAATATGGGCAAAAACCAGTTTTTGGTGCATAAACTCTAGTTTATAAGATATCAACTTGAAATTTTTTTTTGGTAAATTATTTAAAGTTAAATAAAATTTTGATTTTTGTTTGTTTTTGGAATTTATCCTGCGCACAGTGGGTAAAAAATAATTTTTAATTAAATAATTTTTAACAATTTTAATTTCAATTAAATTAAATTTATAGAACACTGAAAAAAATAGTTTATTACTTTTTGTGAAAACTCTAAAATTTTAACTTATTACTACACATATTTCTTTCTTAATATTTTTTAATTTTCTATTTCATCTGAATCTGTCTCTAAATCTATATCAAAAGTGTCACTTCCATCATCATTATCATATTCTTCATCTGTATCATCTTCGCACGAATTTTGGGATGTACCTCCGTCTTTGTGGCCAATACCTAAGGATATGATTGGTGACTCCAAAAGATCGACAACCTCTGCTGGCAGGCGCATCCTGTTGGTTTTTGTAATGCAAATAATAGATAGTAAAGGATCAGATGAATCCATAGCTCTGTGAAAAATATCTGACATATTGTCAAACCGGCTACATTTTCTGGCATGATATTTTCTGTCAGCCTTGAAAAGTTTGTGTCTTGCTTCTGAAGCACTTTCTGCTAGGGAGCCAACAGGAACAATTGATTTTTCAATGATGATGTATCCATGTACTAAAATGTTGTGTACTGTTGGCGACATGGGGTACCAAAAGTAATTAGCCCTATACATAGTGAACGTTTCAGAACAGAATATTTTAAATTTCTCTGAATTTATAGGGTAATGACAATTTATGGCAATCAAAATTATGTGTAAGCGCTGAATCAAATTATGATCTATTCCTAATATAGAGGACAATAATTTTGGGTTGGAGAATGCCCGCCTCGCTGTATTTCCATCATTAGTATTGCCACTGCCGTTTTGTCTCGGCTTGTCTACATGAAGGCCCATATCTTTCCAAAACGCTGTTTGAATTTTATGTTTACGTGCCGACAATTCAATTTTATCATTTCCCTTGACATGCCACATTTTTAGCTCAATTCTGTAAGATAATTTGAGTAAGAATTCAAAAAAGCGTATGCACGCATGAAGGGGGGAACTTAATCCATATTGATCCGTGGGTATCTGTGGGGATGCATTTGTTTTTGTTGTTTTTTTGTGTTTTGTGTTTTTGTTTAAATCGCTTTATGTTTCGGCAGCATTGTGGCAAATGTTTGTTAATGTCATAAATAAAGTTAGCAATTTTGTGTGATATTACTGGTATTATTCTTTTCATCAAAGCGATCGCCATTCAATTTGTCGAGTATATAAGACTTTAGGGCTTCTCGCGAGCGATTGTTGCTTTCCCAAAGCCGCGTGACCAAACTCATATGTTGCTAGATAAATACAACTTTTTCGAAAAAGGAGCAAAAAGTAGCAAAAGTGGTTAATTGTATTATAACAAGGACACTTTTGTCGTTAATTTCACGTTCTTACTATTTTGCTAGTCTGTGCTAATGATAAGTTATACTCCACAAAACACAAACACAATAGTTAGTACAAATCTATAAAGATACACATATAAAACAGCTCACAGTTGGACAACAAGACACATAATTCAAAACATATAAGCTAATTTACATTAATAAATACCTTCGCAAGGATCTTCCATGTTCATATTTATGAATATTGTTTTTCACACAGCAGAACAATTACACAAAATTTGCAAATTTGTCTCGCCAATTCACCAAATTGCAAAGTTTCTCAAACAGCTGACTTTGTTGCTGTGGCAACACTATAGGATTGCCACCTAAAAATTTTTGTATGGCGGTTTTTTTAAATTATGGTATCTAGATTCAATTAACATGGGCCATTCTTAAATTCTTAAAATTCTTAAATAGGTTTATGCACCTAAACCGGGTTTTTTACCCATTGTGCTACGGTGGCAAAGCGGGTCGCATTCGCCGAGAGCGAGAGAGCTTTTATTGCGCTCCCGCCTTGCCCTAACCTACACTAGACACTAGACTTCATCTACAAACAAATTTCTAAATTGGCGAAACAGTGCTTATTCGGCGTGTAATAATTTTAGTTCATCGATGCATTCTTGTCTACTTAATCCACGTCGAAAGTTGTGAAAAATAACCGTATGAAAATGTTCACGGCCTAATTACATTTTTCTGCCGAGGTAAATTTTGTATTTATCGTTAATCGATATCAAACGTGGTCGTACATTAATAAGTTGTATGTAGGTTTCGCCCATTAAACTCCAAACTATGTTATGCAAATAAGAAGTTCTTCGACCAGATGGGAGTGCGGCATCAATTCACGGCCCATACACGCCGCCGGAGAACCCGACGGAACGCGCGAATAGGACGGTGAAAACGATGATACCGCAGTTCGCCGAAGGGGACCAGAGATGCTGGGATGAGAAGTGGCCTGAGTTGATGCTGGCCGTAGACTCGTGGGTCACGGAGTCAACGGGGTACGCACCGGCATTTATAATATGTGTACAAGTAAAGGGAGCCCAGGTTACCGAAGGCCTTGTGCGATTAGGAGACGCTCGTTACGGGCCAGGAGCCAACCACCCCTGGCGAGAACGTAAAGAAGCTGAGAGAGCTGTTTCAGCTGGTATGGCGGAATTTAGAGAGGGCGGCCCAGGATCAAGCAAGATATTATAACTTGCGAAGGAGACCCTGGAAGCCGAGGATTGGCGAAGTGGACGCCATCGAGGAGCAAGCCCAGTGGGCAAACTCATAAAGCAAACTAACAGAGCTTATGAATGTACGGGGAATTTATTATAATAAAGAAAGGAACAGAATGGAGCTTAATGTTAGAAGCGGCGTGATCCGTCAAAAGTCATAAATCTGAAGAAAAGAGGAGGATTATATGAGATATAAAACGATGGTTAACGCAGAGAGAGTGGTGCGTACCTGAGCACGGAGGCGTTGACTGCCAACCCCTGGTTTCGCAGGGTGAACGCCAGGCTGGAAAAATAATAAGCCATTAATATAAGTAATCAGTCTAAATTATATGGTTAAAGAGGATATCTAAAAAGGGAAAAACTAGAAGGGGAAAAGAACCCCGCCAGCCTTGGGAGGGTTAACGCGGCGAAGAGCTGGATGCCCAAAACCAATGGGATTCAGAGAGAGTCGGAGTCGGTGGAAAAATGCGCAAGTACCGTACGACGGAACGGTGAGAAAGGCAGCACGGGTATGGCGACGGCAGAGGCTGGAGCCGGCGATCCGTCGCAAGGGAGAACACAAGCACAAACACACAAAAAAAAAAAATGGCGACAGTGAATCGAGGACCAGTAGACGGGCAGGTGCGTGAATCCAAGCGAGTGATATCAACCGCGAGAATACCGATAATTCTACAAGTTAGTGAACATACCAAGTGAAGAGGACAAAGGAGCAGCATTTCAGCAAGGGGCTGATATAAAGAGACCGTTTGAGCGCCAGATACTGCTCTCCGCTTAAGGTGAGTACTATCGAAGGGTGAGCCCAGAGTGTGCGGAGCTGCGAGCGGCGGACGAGGCGGTTGCCAAGTCAGAACCCCCAGCCATAGCACGCTGGTGCCACGCCAAGCGAATTAGCCATTGAGGTCTGCACGAATGCACTCAAAATTTTCGGTTATTTGAGTACAACCAGCTTGAGTCGCAATTCAGCGTGCCAAAACGGTTTCAACAAAGTGAATTGCGCATTAGCGTTGTATTCGTTGTGTGCGAAATGAGTGAAATTTAAAACCAAAGCGGAATGGATAGAATGAGTGAATACAGAGTAAATGTTTCGAGTACTCGAGTGAAATTTTGGCATTCTCGTCGTTCATGGCTAGCAGAGCAGAAGCAGCAGAGCAGAAGCAGCAGAGCAGCAAATTTTTGTGATAAAAATGCAGATCTCGGACGAAATCAATTCAATGATATTGACCCCCTAAAGCATGAAATTGACAGCTACATTAACTTAACAGTAAATTATACTGATGATTTTAATTGCCTTGAATGGTGGCACATAAACAAAAATATTTTTCCTTTACTATATAAAACTAGCTGCACAATTTTTTTGTATTCCTGCAAAAGCAGCTCGGCATCTGAAAGAGCATTTTCAGATGCTAGAAATTTAATATCAGAAAAAAAAAAGATGTATCATTGGTAATAATTCAGATACAGTAAACAAAATTATGTTTTTGCACTCAGTAATTGAAAAATTAAATAAATAAATTACATATATATAATAATTAATCCATGTCTTTCTATTTGTCTATGTCTTGTATTGAAAAGCAAAACAAAAACAAAAACGAAAAACAAACACGCAATAAATTTGACTTCGCCACTGCGGCGCACAAACTAACCGAGTACTCGGTCGCGAAACTCATTCGTGCATTGCTTCGCCGTTCGGATATGGTAAATTTTCTACTCATGCCTTCACCACATTTGCCGAATCCGTTTTACTCAATGTCTCACTCAGTCAGTCAGAACTTTTGAGTGAGAGTACCAAATGCTGCTTTGAGTGCATTCATGCAGACCTCTATTAGCCAAGCGGTGATAGCGCAACGCCAGAGTCGCGCGAGGAAGACCAGCGGAGACCCAGCAGGTAGAGTAACGTCGCCAGGGGCGAGCCAAAGGGAATCGGTGTGTGCGGAGTTGTGTGCAGAGTTGTGTGCGGGACCAGGCGTGAGCTGATTCGAGCCCATAGCCTTAGCACCAGCGAGACCACGGCCAAGCCGTTGGCACAACGTCACCTAGATAATCGTGAATATCCCGTTATAACATAGCTCGTAAGAAACCAGGTTTAAGATACCAATAAAGATTCTGCTACTAGGAGTCGAACCGAATAAACTGTACGTTTTCTTATTGTCTGCGAGGCAATAAATAAATTCGTTGCAAGGGAGCCCGTCGGCCGCTGAGCCAGCCCCGCTGATCACACGGAGATAAACGGTTCGTTACAAAACTGGTCCTGTAAGCTATATTAGTAGATGCATTTGTTCAATGAAATCAGTATTAGGTTTAGTCGCGTCCTAGTACAACATACTGCCTGTACCCATCTTCAATAGCAATCATCAGAGGCTGTCGCTGTGTCTTTAGACTTCAGCTTCCTCATCAAAAGGAAACCCACTCCGCAGTCCAACTGGTTCAAGTGCTAGTTGTGGCGACTAAACTGTAGACGGTTTTATGTACCGCAACCCATACAAGCACATTAACACTCCTAATAGATTTTACTCGTAGTTTGCCCACTTTGCGTCTGCCTCGCTTTTCTTTCTCGTTGTCCTCTGTGATGTATAATGGTTAATGCCGTTTCTGTTCTTCTGCTTTCGCTTGCTGTCATATTGTGTATCCGACGCTCTTGTTGTATACACACCATTTTTAATGTGCTGTCTCGCTTTCTCCTCTGCCGAACTTTCTGGACGTTCTCCAATCTGCTTCTCTTGGGTGTTTTTGTGTTGTATTGCAATAATGTAATAACCATTTAATGATTGATGTACGCCATTGATTTTATTTTTCCTGGACGAACCCCCTAAAAAGTGGGGAAGAACTATTCCTCTTTTGAATTATATTGGGACACTCAATTTTTCTTTAAAGTAAATCGTATTTGCTTATCTATAATTTTTTTTATATTTTATTCGCAAGTATAAAGAGAAAAATGCATTGAAATAAAATAAAATTTTTTTAAATATCTGATCCTTTCCGAGAAAATTCAGGTCCTTATTTTTGCTGCCTTAGAAATAATTATTGGTACACTAAAATACAAATAATTTTTTAAAAATTTCAAAATTAGAACAAATAAATTTGTTTTCTTACCTAATAGTGGGTATTGCCTCCACGCTTTTTTAAATAACTTCAGCCAAGCGATTAGGCATTTATAAAATTAAATTTTGGAGCGTTTTTTTCGTCGGTTTTTGTCCTTTCTTCGATAATTGCCTTTGAAAAATCAACTTTTTATCCCAATATGTTTAGCTAAACGGTATTAATACGTCGTCCATGAGGGCTTATGTACAGCTGAGAATTCATTCGAGATGATACAAAACATACAGGGGATCTTCCGGGGTGTTCAAATGCAGCCCATACTATAAGGTTTTTTCGCCCCAAAATTGGAAAATGGCGTTCACGGCGTATATCTCTACAGTACATCATTTTAACGTCAGGATCATCCAAGTTGAACTTTTTTTCGTCACTGAAGATAACGTTCTCCCTTTCACTTGTCCAAAATTTGTACATTTTGCAAATTCCAGACGAGCTGCTTTGTGCCTTGGCAGAAGTTTAGGTTTGCGTAGGTGCATAGGTGTTACTATCTGAACTTAAAATTTGCTGAATACGACGGGTGCTGATGTCAAGAGACATTCGCCGTTCGGATATGGTAAATTTTCTACTCATGCCTTCACCACATTTGCCGAATCCGTTTTACTCAATGTCTCACTCAGTCAGTCAGAACTTTGAGTAGAGTACCAAATGCTGCTTTGAGTGCATTCATGCAGACCTCTATTAGCCAAGCGGTGATAGCGTAACGCCAGAGTCGCGCGAGGAAGACCAGCGGAGACCCAGCAGGTAGAGTAACGTCGCCAGGGCGAGCCAAAGGGAATCGGTGTGTGCGGAGTTGTGTGCAGAGTTGTGTGCGGCACCAGGCGTGAGCTGATTCGAGCCCATAGCCTTAGCACCAGCGAGACCACGGCCAAGCCGTTGGCACAACGTCACCCTAATAATCGTGAATATCCCGTTATAACATAGCTCGTAAAAGGTTTAAGATACCAATAAAGATTCTGCTACTAGAGTCGAACCGAATAAACTGTACGTTTTCTTATTATTCTGCGAGGCAATAATAAAATTCGTTGCAAAAGGAGCCCGTCGGCCGCTGAGCCAGCCCGCTGATCACACGGAGATAAACGGTTCGTTACAAAACTGGTCCTGTAAGCTATATTAGTAGATGCATTTGTTCAATGAAATCAGTATTAGGTTTTAGTCGCGTCCTAGTACAACATACTGCCTGTACCCATCTTCAATAGCAATCATCAGAGGCTGTCGCTGTGTCTTTAGACCTCAGCTTCCTCATCAAAAGGAAACCCACTCCGCAGTCCAACTGGTTCAAGTGCTAGTTGTGGCGACTAAACTGTAGACGGTTTATGTACCGCAACCCATACAAGCACATTAACACTCCTAATAGATTTTACTCGTAGTTTGCCCACTTTGCGTCTGCCTCGCTTTTCTTTCTCGTTGTCCTCTGTGATGTATAATGGTTAATGCCGTTTCTGTTCTTCTGCTTTCGCTTGCTGTCATGTTGTGTATCCGACGCTCTTGTTGTATACACACCATTTTTTAATGTGCTGTCTCGCTTTCTCCTCTGCCGAACTTTCTGGACGTTCTCCAATCTGCTTCTCTTGGGTGTTTTGTGTTGTATTGCAATAATGTAATAACCATTTAATGATTGATGTACGCCATTGATTTTATTTTTCCTGGACGAACCCCCTAAAAAGTGGGGAAGAACTATTCCTCTTTGAATTATATTGGGACACTCAATTTTTCTTTAAAGTAAATCGTATTTGCTTATCTATAATTTTTTATATTTTATTCGCAAGTATAAAGAGAAAAATGCATTGAAATAAAATAAAAATTTTTTTAAATATCTGATCCTTTCCGAGAAAATTCAGGTCCTTATTTTTGCTGCCTTAGAAATAATTATTGGTACACTAAAATACAAATAATTTTTAAAAATTTCCAAAATTAGAACAAATAAATTTGTTTTCTTACCTAATAGTGGGTATTGCCTCCACGCTTTTAAATAACTTCAATAAGCGATTAGGCATTTATAAAATTAAATTTTGGAGCGTTTTTTCGTCGATTTTTGTCCTTTCTTCGATAATTGCCTTTGAAAAATCAACTTTTTTATCCCAATATGTTTTAGCTAAACGGTATTAATACGTCGTCCATGAGGCTTATGTACAGCTGAGAATTCATTCGAGATGATACAAAACATACAGGGGATCTTCCGGGGTGTTCAAATGCAGCCCATACTATAAGGAGCCGCCCCAAAATTGCGAAATTGCGTTCACGGCGTATATCTCTACAGTACATCATTTTAACGTCAGGATCATCCAAGTTGAACTTTTTTTCGTCACTGAAGATAACGTTCTCCCATTCACTTGTCCAAAAATTTGTACATTTTGCAAATTCCAGACGAGCTGCTTTGTGCCTTGGCAGAAGCATAGGTTTGCGTAGGTGCATAGGTGTTACTATCTGAACTTAAAATTTGCTGAATACGACGGGTGCTGATGTCAAGAGACATTCGCCGTTCGGATATGGTAAATTTTCTACTCATGCCTTCACCACATTTGCCGAATCCGTTTTACTCAATGTCTCACTCAGTCAGTCAGAACTTTGGTGAGAGTACCAAATGCTGCTTTGAGTGCATTCATGCAGACCTCTATTAGCCAAGCGGTGATAGCGCAACGCCAGAGTCGCGCGAGGAAGACCAGCGGAGACCCAGCAGGTAGAGTAACGTCGCCAGGGCGAGCCAAAGGGAATCGGTGTGTGCGGGTTGTGTGCAGAGTTGTGTGCGGGACCAGGCGTGAGCTGATTCGAGCCCATAGCCTTAGCACCAGCGAGACCACGGCCAAGCCGTTGGCACAACGTCACCTAGATAATCGTGAATATCCCGTTATAACATAGCTCGTAAGAACCAGGTTTAAGATACCAATAAAGATTCTGCTACTAGGAGTCGAACCGAATAAACTGTACGTTTTCTTATTGTCTGCGAGGCAATAAATAAATTCGTTGCAAGGAGCCCGTCGGCCGCTGAGCCAGCCCCGCTGATCACACGGAGATAAACGGTTCGTTACAAAACTGGTCCTGTAAATTATATTAGTAGATGCATTTGTTCAATGAAATCAGTATTAGGTTTTAGTCGCGTCCTAGTACAACATACTGCCTGTACCCATCTTCAATAGCAATCATCAGAGGCTGTCGCTGTGTCTTTAGACCTCAGCTTCCTCATCAAAAAGGAAACCCATCTCCGCAGTCCAACTGGTTCAAGTGCTAGTTGTGGCGACTAAACTGTAGACGGTTTATGTACCGCAACCCATACAAGCACATTAACACTCCTAATAGATTTTACTCGTAGTTTGCCCACTTTGCGTCTGCCTCGCTTTTCTTTCTCGTTGTCCTCTGTGATGTATAATGGTTAATGCCGTTTCTGTTCTTCTGCTTTCGCTTGCTGTCATATTGTGTATCCGACGCTCTTGTTGTATACACACCATTTTTTTAATGTGCTGTCTCGCTTTCTCCTCTGCCGAACTTTCTGGACGTTCTCCAATCTGCTTCTCTTGGGTGTTTTGTGTTGTATTGCAATAATGTAATAACCATTTAATGATTGATGTACGCCATTGATTTTATTTTTCCTGGACGAACCCCCCTAAAAGTGGGGAAGAACTATTCCTCTTTGAATTATATTGGGACACTCAATTTTTCTTTAAAGTAAATCGTATTTGCTTATCTATAATTTTTTTATATTTTTATTCGCAAGTATAAAGAGAAAATGCATTGAAATAAAATAAAATTTTTTTAAATATCTGATCCTTTCCGAGAAAATTCAGGTCCTTATTTTTGCTGCCTTAGAAATAATTATTGGTACACTAAAATACAAATAATTTTTTAAAAAATTTCAAAAATTAGAACAAATAAATTTGTTTTCTTACCTAATAGTGGGTATTGCCTCCACGCTTTTAAATAACTTCATTCAAGCGATTAGGCATTTATAAAATTAAATTTTGGAGCGTTTTTTGAATCGATTTTTGTCCTTTCTTCGATAATTGCCTTTGAAAAATCAACTTTTTATCCCAATATGTTTAGCTAAACGGTATTAATACGTCGTCCATGAGGCTTATGTACAGCTGAGAATTCATTCGAGATGATACAAAACATACAGGGGATCTTCCGGGGTGTTCAAATGCAGCCCATACTATAAGGGAGCCGCCCCAAAATTGCGAAATTGCGTTCACGGCGTATATCTCTACAGTACATCATTTTAACGTCAGGATCATCCAAGTTGAACTTTTTCGTCACTGAAGATAACGTTCTCCCATTCACTTGTCCAAAAATTTGTACATTTTGCAAATTCCAGACGAGCTGCTTTGTGCCTTGGCAGAAGCATAGGTTTGCGTAGGTGCATAGGTGTTACTATCTGAACTTAAAATTTGCTGAATACGACGGGTGCTGATGTCAAAGACATTCGCCGTTCGGATATGGTAAATTTTCTACTCATGCCTTCACCACATTTGCCGAATCCGTTTTTACTCAATGTCTCACTCAGTCAGTCAGAACTTTGAGTGAGAGTACCAAATGCTGCTTTGAGTGCATTCATGCAGACCTCTATTAGCCAAGCGGTGATAGCGCAACGCCAGAGTCGCGCGAGGAAGACCAGCGGAGACCCAGCAGGTAGAGTAACGTCGCCAGGGCGAGCCAAAATAATCGGTATTGCGGGAGTTGTGTGCAGAGTTGTGTGCGGGACCAGGCGTGAGCTGATTCGAGCCCATAGCCTTAGCACCAGCGAGACCACGGCCAAAGCCGTTGGCACAACGTCACCCTAGATAATCGTGAATATCCCGTTATAACATAGCTCGTAAGAAACCAGGTTTAAGATACCAATAAAGATTCTGCTACTAGGAGTCGAACCGAATAAACTGTACGTTTTCTTATTGTCTGCGAGGCAATAAATAAATTCGTTACAAGGAGCCCGTCGGCCGCTGAGCCAGCCCCGCTGATCACACGGAGATAAACGGTTCGTTACAAAACTGGTCCTGTAAGCTATATTAGTAGATGCATTTGTTCAATGAAATCAGTATTAGGTTTAGTCGCGTCCTAAAATACAACATACTGCCTGTACCCATCTTCAATAGCAATCATCAGAGGCTGTCGCTGTGTCTTTAGACCTCAGCTTCCTCATCAAAATAAACCCACTCCGCAGTCCAACTGGTTCAAGTGCTAGTTGTGGCGACTAAACTGTAGACGGTTTATGTACCGCAAACCCATACAAAAAATTTTAACACTCCTAATAGATTTTACTCGTAGTTTGCCCACTTTGCGTCTGCCTCGCTTTTCTTTCTCGTTGTCCTCTGTGATGTATAATGGTTAATGCCGTTTCTGTTCTTTCTGTTTTCGCTTGCTGTCATATTGTGTATCCGACGCTCTTGTTGTATACACACCATTTTTTTGTTGTGCTGTCTCGCTTTCTCCTCTGCCGAACTTTCTGGACGTTCTCCAATCTGCTTCTCTTGGGTGTTTTGTGTTGTATTGCAATAATGTAATAACCATTTAATGATTGATGTACGCCATTGATTTTATTTTTCCTGGACGAACCCCCCTAAAAGTGGGGAAGAACTATTCCTCTTTTTGAATTATATTGGGACACTCAATTTTTTTTTAAAAGTAAATCGTATTTGCTTATCTATAATTTTTTTTATATTTTATTCGCAAGTAAATGCATTGAAATAAAATAAAATTTTTTAAATATCTGATCCTTTCGAGAAAATTCAGGTCCTTATTTTTGCTGCCTTAGAAATAATTATTGGTACACTAAAATACAAATAATTTTTAAAAATTTCAAAAATTAGAACAAATAAATTTGTTTTCTTACCTAATAGTGGGTATTGCCTCCACGCTTTTTTAAATTCCTTCAGCCAAGCGATTAGGCATTTATAAAATTAAATTTTGGAGCGTTTTTTCGTCGATTTTTGTCCTTTCTTCGATAATTGCCTTTGAAAAATCAACTTTTTATCCCAATATGTTTAGCTAAACGGTATTAATACGTCGTCCATGAGGCTTTTTGTACAGCTGAGAATTCATTCGAGATGATACAAAACATACAGGGGATCTTCCGGGGTGTTCAAATGCAGCCCATACTATAAGGGACCGCCCCAAAATTCTCGAAATTGGTTTAAATCACGGCGTATATCTCTACAGTACATCATTTTAACGTCAGGATCATCCAAGTTGAACTTTTTTTTCGTCACTGAAGATAACGTTCTCCCATTCACTTGTCCAAAATTTGTATACATTTTGCAAATTCCAGACGAGCTTTTGTGCCTTGGCAGAAGCATAGGTTTGCGTAGGTGCATAGGTGTTACTATCTGAACTTAAAATTTGCTGAATACGACGGGTGCTGATGTCAAGAGACAGTTTAGTCTTAATATCCCGTGAACTAGTCGCTGTATTTAAAGCCAAATTATTTATTTGTCGTTTTGTTCGATCAGACACTAAGCAAGGTCGGCCGGTTTTTACTGTTTTATTGTATCCTGCCGGGTTTTTTTAATTTTTGGACAGTATTCTTGCTTATTTCCGCAATATTGGCTATTTCGCGAATGCTTTTCCCTTCCCTGTGCAGATTAAGGATAGTTTTTTGCATTTTTACTTTATTTACGTGTGGAACTGTATTAAATGAACTTTTATTTAGCCTTTGATTGTTCAATTTACTTGCTCACAGCCAAAAAGAACAAAATACTCACCTTTAACTATGAAAAACTTGAATACACAGTCAATTAGCACCACTTTTCTGATGGTGTTCCAATAATTAATTCGTATTAGAAAAAAAAAAACATGTCTCACAAAACTGGTCAGGAAAAAGTCCCCGAATACAAATTATAAACTTTTAACCTGCCGTTACTTTCTTGATAATATATAGATATATAGATATATTCAAAAAAATTTGTGTATCGTTACAAATGCTTAAAATTTCTTAAAAATTTTTTAAAAAATTCTATGATAAGTGAGTAGTGTCCCAATATTTATTTCGACCAGGTATGCTGCTGGTAATTATATTAATTATAAGAATCGTTGTTAATTAATTTGTGTTTCTTTATTTTTACCGTACGCCCGTTGGGCATAGGTTTTTTTGTTTAGGCAGAGCTATCGCTCTGGGTACAAATTACGACTAACAAAACTCCTATCCAGCTGCAGCTCGAGGCCTTTGCCTTCCTGCAGCGCTGTCGCCAAGGTGCTGGGTCAGCGTTTTTGTCCCGGCCCGTAGCGATCACTCGCTCCGCGAGTGCTCCGGTCTGGCTCCGGGCATTTGCACTCGGGCGCGCGGTCAGCTATTTCCTCGATGCGCGTGCAGGCCACCGGATATGGCCTGCAACTCGGCAGTTTCTCTCGGTGGAACACAGCAAGAAGGCAGCGAGTAGGGCAAAGGAGTTGCTGAGGAAGGATCCCAGTGTAAAGTTCTTCTCTGGGGTCCCGATGTGGTGGAGATTGTTCAAACTCAGCTCGTGAAGAAATGGGAGGCTTAGCCGGTTCTGGTGGGCCGTGATGTTGACTATGGCCATGGCTGACACAGCAGGTTTTCTTTATTGAACTTCCCAATTGATTTACGAACCAGGTTCCGTTGAGGGGCTACCTTGTTGGAATAGGTTAGGTTACCAGGTAGGTTCCGGATATTTTTTGGTCTCGCCCTTGGTCGTCGGTTATGGTCATGTTGGCATCGTTCACGATAAGGGTGCCGTGATCGACTACGGTAACTGGATCCAGATGACCTGGGAGCGTGGGAGCAGTGCGCAATAGCCCCCGGAGACTATTTGCTGGGCGCAGGTGCCATTTTGGAGCTCCCTGCAGAAGGTGGCGCCGACCGTTGTCTTGCAGAAGCCGATGTTGAGGTTTCGTTTTGGGCATTCAGCGACTAGGTTTCCATTTTCGAAGTCAGGATCTTTTTCTGGTGCTGAACCGGATAGACTGTTATCTTCTTACATATAAATTTAGGACTAGGAATTTAATGAGAAAATGTAGAATTTCGAATTTTGAAAAACACTAATGCTAGATACTTCTAATAATTCTATCAAACTAACGTCAATAGGCTTTCTGTCCCTGAATTCGCCAATATCGGAACTATCCAGAATCGCTGGACTTACGATGTTTAATTTTGCTAGGGTTAAGCCCATTAAAATGTTTTCTAGATCTGTGATTACAATTTTATTTTTTGCTAGAATAATTTCCAAAAGGTGGATTTCTTTACCTGTTTCGAATTTTTGGACTTGGTTCATCGCATTTGCGAGTTCATTTAGACGTTTCTGAAATTTAATATTTAATTCTGTTTGTCCTTCATCTGTTCTCATTATTTGTTCTTGATTGAATTTTATTTGCTCCCAATCGTTAAAGTCAGGTGTGCCGGCAATAGCTTTTAGTGCTGTCCCGATTAAGTTAATACTCCTAGCGGCCCTATGGTGGATTTTCAAGGTAGTCACCAACTTGCGAATATTTGTAAGGTCCGTCATTATAACTGGTGTCCTGTGGTCCTCTGTAAATGTCTTCGTCATTGCTTCTGTCTGGTCGGCGTAGTCTCCGTAAGTCGTCATGTTCGTTGAGTGTTGTAGGTATCCGTAGGACTCCCAGATGACAATTTCATTGTCCTCTATCGGAATATAGTCTGCGTTCGTTGTAGTCGTTAAAGTTTTACTGTCGCGTCCGTCCTGACAGTCGTAAGTACAAAACTAAGATAGGTTTTCCTAACCTAGAAAAAGAATAGAAAAAGGGGTCAGTAATCTCGCGAAGATGGTTAGCGTAGATTGTCCTTGTGGACCACCTTCCCCTCAATTTGGACCGTGGTCCCCAGGTCTGCTTCAATGATTTTTCCGAACATAGTGGCGAAAGCTTGTTTCCTAGGCGTTTGTTTGCTTTTAGGAAGACCTTTTCGCCAGCTAGATAGTCTCTATTGGTCTTATCTTTGTTAACATAATTAAGGGTTTTTTCCTGAGCCTGTTGAATTTTTTTACTAATTCTCATTTCGAAATCCGCGGATTTTGAGTGAACAATCTGTACGAGCCCCGACCACTATTAATTCGTACGGCAAGCTTTTTTTGCCATATGCAATGTTTAACAGACGATATTTCCAATATTATTGTAGATAACACATGCGAACTTATTTTTTTCTGAAATATCATTTTATTCTCTTAAGCTTAGAAAAAAATTTTTTTTTTACTACAACAACAACATTAATAACAACAATTCTTTTAAATGCTTTGCTTAATTTTTAAGAAAAATATTGCCACTAATTATTCGTACGGTGCGTTAAATATTAACTGTTTGATTAAAAATATAATTTTTTTTAATATTAATATTGTGTAACATCACCTTGGCTTCTTCAACACATTCACAACGCTTTTGGCATAGATTTTTAATAAATTTTGGTATTGTTTATTTGAAATAGAGTCCCACATCTCTTGAAGTTTTCTTTTTAGGTCAGGAAGGGTTCTTTGAGGCTGATTTTTTAGATTTCTTTTCATTATTCCCCATATATTCTCGATTGGGCTTAGGTCCAGGCTATTTGAAGGCCAATCTAAGACCCCAATTTCATTGAACTGCAGCCATGATTTGGTTCGTTTGGCAGCATGAGATGATGCTCCATCCTGCTGAAATGTGTATTCACCACTGTCAGCCAGTTTTGGTGTTGATGGCAGCAAACTTTCTTCTAAAATTTTAACGCATTTTTCTGCGTTATCTATTCCCCAATGAAGTGAAGTTGTCCTACCCTTTGGCAAACATACAACCCCACACCATTTTGCTTGCAGGGAACTTAACTGTCCTTTTCAGGCAGTCTTTATGGTACGCTTCTCTTTTGTTACGTATGATTCTCTTTCGGGCATCACCGACACACAGATCAAATTTAGATTCATCGCTATATATAATATGATGGTGGTTCATTGCCTTTGCGTCGAAGACACCCGTTCCCGAGCCTATTGTAAACGCTTCTTCTTTTGACGAAGCGTAAGCAATGGTGTTTCCTTTTTCCTAAGAGTAATTTAAACTATTTTGATAAGTAACATGGATAATCACTATAGATACTTTATAGAAGTTATATCCAATATCTCGCAACTGCAGGCGCTTCCATTCACGCTTCACACTTTTTCCGATTTTATCAGACCACTCAGAGGCTACATTTCTCAAGATTTTGCGACGATCAGCCATCACTATTGTGGCCAGGGCTCTTTTGTCACGAGCTGTTATTGTCGATTTTCGACCTCTTTTTGCGAAATTATTTTCAATATTGCCATTTTTCTTAAAATTGTTTATAAGGCCTTGAACGGACGACTAAGCCAGATTTAATTGCTTGGGTATTTCACCAAAAGTGATCCCCGATTTATAATAATCAAATCGACCAAACTTCTGATTTCGTTTTACAAATCGGCTTACCACGTGCCATCGTTGCTAAACTTTGACTAATTTGAAGCAATTACATATTTCTTACATTCTGCATTATAAGACTGCATCCAGATTAAGACTAGATAGTGATTTTGTTGCACTGTTTCCTTTTCTTTTTGATCTTCTTTCAATTCTAAGCTAAGCTAGCGCACCGTACGAATAATTAGTGGCAATATTTTTCTTATAAATTAAGCAAAGAATTTAAAAAAATTTTTGTTATTAATGTTGTTGTTGTAGTACAACAAAACTTTTTTTCTAAGCTTAAGAGAATAAAATGATCTTTCAGAAAAAAAAGTTCGCATGTGTTATCTACATTAACATTGGAAATATCGTCTGTTAAACATTGCATATGGCTAAAAACCTTGCTTTTAAACAGGTTGAATGTGTCTACCGAGGAGCTGTTTCCTTCTTCAATTATTATTTGATTTCTGAAACAGTTTACTGGGTTGTCCGTCGTGTCTATGGTGTATGTTAGTGACTGTTCGCTGTGTATGGTTGCTACATCTGATTCTATTTCGTCTTCTAAAACGTTTATGTTTTGGCGGGACAACGCATCCGCCACATGGTTTTCCTTTGCCAGGTTTATAAACTAATTTTGCGCCGTGATCGTCGATAATCCCCTTCCAGCGCTTTAGTTTCGCGTTAGGGGTTTTTGTCGAGACGGCAAGGTAAGTGGCTGATGATCGGTAAAGATCTGCAAAGCCTTTTACTCCGTACGGAAATAATTCCGGATGTTTTTCAGTGCCCAAACTATGGCGAGGAGCTCTCGCTCATTGGTTCCTTTAATTTTGTTCGTTGTCTCGTAGGGCACGTGATATCATTGTGATTGGGCGGCCATCTTGATGATAGTACCGCTTCCAGACCAAAACCTGAAGCATCTGTTGTCAAATCGAATGGCCTCTTGAAGTCCGGGTAGGAAAGCAGAACGTCTTCTGATGCCAAGATTTCTCTCAGCCTGTCAAACGTTTTCTCTCTGTTCCTTGGTCATATCGACGTCAACTTTCCTTGACTGATATTTGCTAGTTTTACCATCATCTCCCTTTAGGATGTTCGTTAAGGGCCTTGCGATTGCCGCGAAGTTTTTTATGAAGCACCTATAATAGCTTGCTAATCCCAGGAAGGATCTGAGTTCGTAAAGCGTTTTTGGTGGGGGGACAATTTATTGCCTTGACCTTCTCAGGTGAGGTTCGTAGCCCCCCTTGAGACGCTTATGAACCCCAAGTATTCAACGCTCTTCTTAAAGAACTTTTGACTTTTCTTGGGATACTCTCATTCCTGCCTCTAAAAGTTTTGTTAAGACCCGACTTTACTGTAAAGGGTTTATCTGCTGCCACGACGCCTTTCAGCCCCGGAAGTAGAGTAATGTAATTTGAGTAATGGTCGCGAAAGTGCTTCTATCATTACTTGCCTCAGCCTCTTGTGCTAATGCCAAGGCTGATGGCAAGTCTTTCGGTTGTGCCGGAAAATCGGCAACTTTCAATGACTTTTTTAAGCCAGATATGAACGCATGTAAAGCGTCATCTCTGTGTTGTTCGTTTAGGACGGCTGCTGCGGCTGCGTCGTGAGTCATGATAGTTTTGTTTTGTTAGAAGCGTTAGCTTCCGTTCGATCTCGTCATAGTATTTAGAAGGGGCAATTCTCCTGTCTTGATAAACTCAACTCTTGTTTAATTACGTGCGCCGGATCTAAAATCTAACCTTGCTAGTATGGCATGAAAATTGAACACTGTGTTAAAAGAGGCTAATACAGCCGCTGCTGCGCCTCGTACCTTATTTTTAAGTATTCCTACAGCTTGGTAATGTATAAAGGCATAAATACCTTGTATGCTGCACTAGCAGCCTGTCTCCAGGAAACGTAATTTTCCTGTTTCCCGTCGAATTCGGGACAGGTTTTACCATGTCCAGGGGTTCGCTACATTCTTTCCCCGTTCTATTTCTATTTCTAGGAAAGTCTGAATTTTCGGAGTTTTATCCTTAAGTGAGCATAACTCCCCCATAACTATAGCTAATTTTTCATCAAATAACTCCTGATGCCTTTGGAGCGCAGAGACTATGGCAGCTTCCATGCTCGCAATCTGTTCTGCTTGCATTTTTTTTTAGTTCTGATTTTCTGGGTTTTTAGAGCTAAGAACACTGTCTCGGATGTGTGGTGCCCTGCTGGTCGAAGGGTAGCGATCTATTTCAGATTGATTCTGTTCTGATTTCTGCTTTTCTACTCTAGTTTTCAAAAGTTTTCTATATTCTTCTAGAACTTCTTCGTCCGATGAGACGTTGTCGTTGTTCCTATCAGTAATAAAAAAATTTGAATGCTATAAAATTCAATTAAGAGTTTGTAAAAATTTTCTTTTTTAGTATTTGTTATTTTTTCACAACGAAAATTAAAAATTGTATTTTCCTAATATATTTATTTTTTTTTTGCATAATTTAACACGAGAAAGTTTTTTAATTTATTTAATTTTTTAAATCTCGAAAAATTTATTCTTTGAATGTTTGTACTGGCGAACACTTTGGACAAAAAACCTACTCACATGTTCATATATTTATTTTGTCGCCGAAAAGCCGCCGGTACTGTTGCTACCGCTGCCGCTGCCGTTGTCGTTGCCGCTGACGTTATCGCTGCCGCTGTTGTTTTTGTTTTGTTTTTAAAAGTTTTTGAATTTTTATTCGAATTTCCGTTTGGATTAACTTATTATTATTTTTTTGTTTTGTGCCAGTTCTTGGCTGCACTTTAACTTTATCTTCACTGCAATTTACTTGCACCGGATCGTGTGATTCGAGTCGTTGGGCGACAATTATAAGAATCGTTGTTAATTAATTTGTGTTTCTTTATTTTTTACCGTACGCCCGTTAGGCATAGGTTTTTTTTATGTTTAGGCAGAGCTATCGCTCTGGAGTACAAATTACGACTAACTTAAACTCCTATCCAGCTGCAGCTCGAGGACTTTGCCTTCCTGCAGCGCTATCGCCAAGGTGCCGGGTCAGCGTTTTTGTCCCGGCCCGTGGCGATCACTCGCTCCGCGAGTGCTCCGGTCTGGCTCCGGGCATTTGCACTCGGAGCGCGCGGTCAGCTATTTCCTCGATGCGCGTGCAGGCCACCGGATATTGCCTGCAACTCTGCAGTTTCTCTCCGTGAGAACTGCCTGCGTTAACTTATTTACGCTTGACGGTTTTTGTTTTATCTTTTTGTCTTTATTTAACTGTTGTTTTGCACAATTTCTCATTTTTTTTATACCCGTACTCGAAGAGTAAAAGGGTATATTTTATTTGTGGTAAAAGTGGATGTGCGTAACATAGAGAAAGAATAATTTCCTTCCTAATATATTCTTGATCAGCATCAATAGCCGAGTCGATAAAGCCATGTCAGTCCGTCTGTCTGTCCGTCCCCGTCTCGTTTTTCGCCCATTGCTATAAAATATAGAGCAACCAAATTTTTTTTCCAGACTGATGTGGTATCTCACTCCTAAAAAAGTGAAAAAATTTCGTCCCGCCCACTTCCGCCCCCAAAAAGGGCGCACATCTGTGGCGTCCACCATTTTGAAGATAAGAGAAAAAAAAAATGCAGAATCATAGAGATAGACCATATCTATCAGAGGCCCAAATCTGAATCGGATCGAATCATTAATATAGCCACAATAGAGAAAAACATACGAAAAAACTTCGCTCCCTCTCGCTCGCACTCACACAAAAACGAGTCGATTTGGTTTTTTGTATTTTGTGTCGCCTGGGTCTCAGAGACTATAAGAGCTAGAGCAACCAAACTTTCTGACAAGACTCCTGTGATACCAAACCTGAACAAGTGTATTTCAAAATTTCGCCCCCGCCCCTTCCCCTTTTTATTGTGATTAAATGAATAATCAGTGGCTTAAGTCGATAGTAGCAATAAAGTTGTCAAATAAAAGTATTTATGGGTTATGGAAAGCACTTTAGGGAAAAAAAGCTAAAGCATCAAAACCTGAATTTCAGAAGGAGACAACTTTCCTAAAGGTGAAGCAAATAGTCGGTTGCTAAAGTGAAATGATTCACAATGCCTTAAAACATGTAAACTACTAGAAAAACGCCTCAATATCGCCATTTCTGGTTAAACTATTGGTTGGTGAGGTCAAGAAGGACCCTTACAAACCGTCCAGAGAGCTTAAAATGATCTTAAAAATCGGCAAGGATGAGGAAAGTTAGTTCTTGCTCTCAAGAATATAAATTAACTGCCCGCGGAATTCCGCGGAAAACTCCACTTTAGACAGGAAGCCATGGGTACAAGTAATGCAGTATGCAAAATAGCACTGGAGTTGGCCCAAAGAAAAATGGAGAAAAAACCTGTGGTCCGAAATAAGTCAAAATGTTTTTTTTTTGTTTATAAGGCTCTCGATGTTATATAAAACGACTACCCACTTCAGAATACAATCCTCTGACTAAGATATAAAACCAATAAACATGCAGGGAAAAAGCATCACGGTAGGGGCATGCTTTTCGTACTATGTAGGTGGTCCAATACATGGCTCAAATCGATGATGAATCGACACGGCTATGTAAATAGTATATACAAAAAACAATGATGCTGCCTAATATGGAATATAAAATGCCATTGCTTTGTGTCTTCCATCAGGATAATGATCCAAAACAGACCAGCAAGGAAGCTTTAAGGTGGTTCGAGAACAGTGCATTTAATGTAATGTCCCCTGCTTAGTCCCCAGATATGAAACCCATTGAAAATCTTTGTTCTAAAGTTCAAAAATATGTTTCTAATACGAAACCAAAGAACAATATTCATCTTTAGGGCATCATGCATTATTTTTGGGGCAATATCCCACAAAAAACAGGCGAAAATTAGGTTAACTTCATGACAAGACGCTGAGCCTCTGTTGTTGCTGCTGCCAAGGCTTAAAACAATATATTAACCTTTGAATACAACTAAAGTAACATATTGTAATGAAATATTTGGAAAAAAATCTTTGAAATTTGTATTTTTCCGAACAGTTTGGAGATTGGTGCTATTTTTGTTGCCGCCTAAATTTACGAATAATTTCGTTTTTCGTTTTTTCCTATTTTCAAAATTGTGGATTTTCGTATTTTGGGGGGGGCGGGAGTGGGCGTGGCAAAATTTTGAAATAAACTTGCACTGAAGCGATATCACAGGAGTCTAGGCAAAAATTTGGTTGTTCTAGCACTTATAGTCTCTGAGAACGAGGCGCTCATTTATACGAAAACCAAAATTACTCGATTTTTGTGTGAGTGCGAAAGGGAGGGAGCGAAGTTTTTGCTTATGTTTTTGTCCATTGTGGCTATATTAATGATCCGATCCGATTCAGATTTGGGCCCCTGATAGATATGGTCTTTCTCTATGATTCTGCATTTTTCGTTTTCTGCTATCTTCAAAATTGTGGACGCCACAGATGTGCGCCCTTTTGTGGGGCGGAAGTGGGCGGGGCGAAATTTTGAAACATTTTTCTAGGAGTGAGATATAACATCAGTATGGAAAAAAATTTGGTTGCTCTATCTCTTTTAGCCTTCGAGCAATGGGCGACGAACAAGACGGACAGACGGACGGACAGACAGGGCTATATCGACTCGGCTATTGATGCTGATCAAGAATATATATACTTTATAGGGTCGGAAATTATTCCTTCTCTATGTTACACACATCCAATTTACCATTAAATACAATATACCCTTTTACTCTTCGAGTACGGGTATACCTGGTCGAAATAAATATTGGGACACTCAATTTTTCTTTAAAGTAAATCGTATTTGCTTATCTATTATTTTTTTAAAATTTTATTCGCAAGTATAAAGAGAAAAATGCATTGAAATAAAAATTAATTTTTCGTAAATATCTGATCCTTTTCGAGAAAATTCAGGTCCTTATTTTTGCTGCCTTGGAAATAATTATTGGTACACTAAAAATACAAATAATTTTTTAAAATTCCAAAATTAGAAGAAATAAATTTGTTTTCTTACTTAATAGTGGGTATTGCCTTCACGCTTTGAAATAACTTCAGCCAAGCGATTAGGCATTGATAGAATTAAATTTTGGAGCGTTTTTTCGTTGATTTTGACACTTTCTTCGATAATTGGCTTTTTGAGCTGCACCACATTTTCAAATTGTCGCCTATTGCTATTAACATTGCTGGACAGTATTTACGAAACATTCTCGATTGGGTTTAAATCGGGAATACATGCAGGCCACCCCGAAAGATCTATTATTCGGTCCTTAAAGAACTGTTTTTGTGGTTTTGGATACGTGGAAAGCAGCGTTATCCTGTTGAAAAATCAACTTTTTATCCCGATATGTTTCGCTAAACGGTATTAATACGTCGTCTATGAGGCTTATGTACAGCTGAGAATTCATTCGAAATGATACAAAACATACAGGGGATCTTCCGGGTGTCCAAATGCAGCCCATACCTGAGCGAGCCGCCCCAAAATTGCGAAATTGCGTTCACGGCGTATATCTTCTCCAGTACATCATTTTAACGTCAGGACCATCCAAGTTGAACTTTTTTCGTCACTGAAGATAACTTTCTCCCCATTCACATGTCAAAAATTTGTACTTTTTTGCTAATTCCAGACGAGCTGCTTTGTGCCTTGGCAGAAGCATAGGTTTGCGTACCATTTTTTTTACTTAATGTTACTATCTGAACTTAAAATTTGCTGAATACGACGGGTGCTGATGTCAAGAGACAGTTTAGCCTTAATATCCCGTGAACTAGTCGCTGTATTTAAAGCCAAATTAATTATTTGTCGTTTTGTTCGATCAGACACTAAGCAAGGTCGGCCGGTTTCTACTGTTTTATTATATCCTGACGGTTTTTTTAATTTTTGACAGTATTCTTGCTTATTTCCGCTATATTGGCTATTTCGCGAATGTTTTTCCCTTCCCTGTGCAGATTATTCTCCGACAACTTTACTCCATTACCCATTTTTACTTTATTTACGTGTGTGGAACTGTATTAAATGAACTTTTATTTAGCCTTCGATTATTAAATTTACTTGTTCACAGCTAATAAGAATAAAATACTCACCTTTTTAACTACGAAAAACTTGAATACACAGTCAATTAGCACCACTTTCCTGATGTTGTACCAATAATTATTTCGTACTAGAAAAAAACACATCTCACAAAAAACTGGTCAGGAAAAAAAAGTCCCCGAATACAAAATATAAACTTTGAACTTGCCGTTACTTTCTTGATATGCAGATACATTCAAACAAATTTGTGGGTCGTTACAAATGCTTACCATTTCTTAAAAATTTTGAAAAATATCTATGATAAGTGAGTGTCCCAATATTTATTTCGACCAGGTAATTATCCTCTTGGTGCTATTATTTATGCCGCAGCTGTATGTATGTAAGTCACATGTATACTGGCTGAGTTCGGGTATAAAAGTAGTGTCTCTTTAACAGCGACACATCACGTCCTTCTCGTTTCTCTTCGAGCAGATCACACACTACCTATTTTCTCGTAACTAGAACTCTACTCTTGTCGATTAATCGATTTCTCTTCTCTCAATTCTCAACTCTGCGTTCATCTACTCGATTATTCATGTTTGTGGTACTACCATTTATGCCGTTCCTACATATATAACATTAAAACTCTTCCTTGTTGATTAATAATATCGAATTAAAGTTAAGCGAAAATTAATGATCGAGAGTCTGTACGGTTTTCTACGTTCTTTTGGTTTTCGTTAGTTCATTTAAAGTGCTTGTTTATTTTCAGGACTATCCGGTGAATGCTGATATAACAGTCTTAATGTCTTTCATAGAAATGTTTAGCAAGCTGTATTCTACGACAAATATGGCTCCAAACTACCGTCTGATTTTTTTGATTTCGGATACCGGACTACTTCTTAATTTTCAAGGTTCGAAGAAATGGCTTGAAATAGACGAAAATTCTGCTCTACAGGTAATAAAACAACAACAAATCTATAAGTTAATACGTAGGTTTCTATTTTAGTTTCTAGCCTAACTATGAAACAACCAAATTTGGTAGTTGAAAATGGCCTAATTGTTATTTTTTTATTTTGAAGCATTTTAAATCTATATTTACAGCATTTTTTGGCATTCAGAATAAGGTTGTTCAAGTTATTTTATTGATATGTTTTTAATAGAAAAATGTATTAGGAGAAGAATATGCTTTGTGTATATACATATGTGACGAAGAATAAGGAAACTCGCTCTTAATAGCCTTTTCACACTGACGACCATCCACCATCCACCATCCATTTCGGGGATGGTCCGTAAGGTTTTGCCGTTCCGAAAATTTCCCAGTTATTCCACCATCCATCTGGGATGTTCCTAATTCGCACGTTTCTGTGCGGTATTTTTTTTTTATTTTTCAAATGCAACCATAAATATTTGACATTCACAACAAAAAATCGGAATTCTCCACGAAAAATGTAAACAATGACAGACAGGAATATATTAAAAACAACAAAAAAAACCCATCAGATCTCACAAAACAGAAGGAGCATCATAAAAGCAGGAGGATCACCACAAGAGGCAGGAGGATCTCCTCGAGGAGCTGATCCGCACCCAGACGACGTTTCAAACGGATTTTTATGCAATTTTTAAGAGAAAACAAACAGCAGTAGGTTTAATAAATTTCTTGTCAGTTTAAATTTAAGTAATTTTAATAAATGATTAAAACTAACTATTTAAATTTATTCTATTTACACAATATGTTGCAATTGCAGATCGTATATGTTCTGCTGAATGATTATAATCAGCAGAAATATTGCTGCGATGGGGCTGTTCTCTCTGCTCACTTAAAATAAGTTCCCAACTTTCATTAATTGAGCTGTTGTGCATGTTTAACATATTGTGCAAAAATACAACAGCACAATATAATGGCACTATTGTTTTTACGATGGCTATCCTTTGGTGTCATTTAGTAGTAGTGAGTGCTTTACAAATGACCACAACCTTCCTGGCTTCAGTGTTTTCAAAACAGATATCCATTCTATTATCTCCTCCTCGTCAAAGTTGTCCTCATCATCATCATCCATGTCCAGCAACATGATTAGCTTGTGCAAGAATATGTTTTGCTGCTGAATCACATTTACAACCATTGCAATGTCATTTAAATTCATTTTAATTACAAACGTAAAGAAATTTTCACCGGATGGATGGTTTCTCATGGATGGTGGATGGTGGATGGTGGATGGTGCCAATGTGAATCGGTGTTTCACATCTTTCAAAAATTCCAACCATTCCCCCGGGATGGGCTCAGTGTGCAGAGGGTATAAGGAACATCGGAAAAAGACAGACCATATTCGAATATCGATAGAACAGTAGAGTACATGCGCAGTGTTGCTTTACGATCGATACTTGTGGCGGTCACTTTGAACAAAGGTATCTCTTCATCAGATCTATTCCGTCTTTTATTGATTTTTTTCTGGCTTATATTTTTATACCCATGATTATCCCATCTAGATGACCTTCAGAAGTTTCTGATCCTTCTGGGACTCATTCCGAGACACATATCAGGCTATTAACAAGCTGAGCTATCTTGTGTACAGATTTGCGGCAGTCTGCTCAGGTGGCCGAGTTCGATGTGATCGCATTTAGTGACCGCAGATTGGTTGTCACTATAAATGTTTAAGTGAGTTGCCGCAGTGGTAAAGCATCCCTGATTGCTATGACCTCCGCTTGGAAGACACTAGTGATCTGGGAGCCTGAAAGATGATTGTTTTCAAGGGGGTGACAGTGTACCGCCTTAGAACGCAAAAGTCCGTTTTTGCAGGAAATACGTTTCTCGTATATTGTTTCCATTCAAAATTTATGAGTAACCGATATGCTGATGCCCATTGGTCAGAGGCGCTAGGACGAATTGCTGCCATTTCTGCATGCTTCTTTCGTGCAAGCTGAAGGCATATGCCTTCATATAGGGCAACATTTTGTGTGGTGTTGAGAGCTCCACTGATTTATGGGGCGGCAGTTCGTTGTACCTTGCCCAGTTGTTGTTTGGTGATGGTCCCTTTTGAGAGGGTAGGGTAGTGGACTAACTACTGCTAAATACATACACATATCTCCATTGGACTATGGGTTCATGCCCCATTTTAAGCCAAATTCTTTTTAGCAAGTGTAAAGGGCTACTGTGGCCTTCTTAACTCTTTCTTTGGTGTTCAGGTTCCAGTTTAGCTTCGTGACAATTATCAACCCTAAGTATCTGACACTGTCGCTGAAGGAGAGCCTTTGTTGATTAAGTATTGGGGGTATGAGCGACTGTAATGTTTTAAGAATAGCACGAGTTACGTTTTTCAGGGATTTACTCCCAACCCGCGCGACGTTGTATATTCTGACAGCTTTGCGGTTATTAAGCTGTAAAGTGTTTGAAGGAATATTCCCGAATAGATAATGGCAACATCGGCTGCATATGCTACCACTTTGTTGTTTTACGTAGAATATGCATTTGTTTTGACCACCAGGGGGTTTCTTTTTCACCTAGGTTTACATGAGGGGCATGCTGCCGTGAAGGCCTTGTTGCATCATCTACTAAACGCCGTTGGTTTGTGGTAAAAGTGGATGTGTGTAACATAGAGACGGAATCATTTCCGACCTATAAAGAATATATATTCTTGATCAGCATCAATAGCCGAGTCGATATAGCCATGTCCGTCATTCCGTCTGACCGGCATTCAGTCAGTCCGTCCGCCCGTCTTGTTTGTCGCTCATTGCTCGGTGGCTATAAGAGCTAGAGCAACCAACTTTTTTTCTCAGACTGATGTGATATCTCACTCCTAGAAATGTGTTTCAAAATTTCGCCCCGCCCCCATAAAGGGCGCACGTCTTTGGCGTCAACAATTTTGAGGAAAGCAGATAAAAATAAAAATGCAGAATCATAGATAAAAGCCGATATCTATCAGATGCCAAATCTGAATCGAATCGGATCATTAGTATAGTCACAACGGAGAAAATCATTTCGAAAGGCATCGTTCCCTCTCGGTCTCTCTCACACAAAAAACGAGTTGATTTGGTTTTTCGTATTTTTCGTATTTCGCCTGGATCTCAGAGACTATAAGAGCTAGAGCAACCAAATTTTCTGTCCAGACTCCTGTGATACTAAACCAAGACAAGTGTATTTCAAAATTTCGCACGCCACCTTCCGCATGCAGGACAAAATGTAAAATGTAAAAATAATAAAAATATTTTCCAATTCCACATATGTACTATATGTCAATCACATGCGCACTGAGTATGGGTATAAAGGTAGTGTCGCTTTAACAGCGACACAATACGTCTCTTCTTGTTTTCTTACTTGTTTTTGAATTTCCTCAATTTGGTTTTGCGGACTTTTATAATTTTTTTTTTTATATATATATTGGTTCATCAACCTTCAATCTCAATGTCTATTTGCAAAAATTATTGGTTGTTATTGGAACATAATTCCGTTAATTGTTGTTTAAATTGTACTGTACTGTTTACTTACTTGACCTTTGACTGTTTTGTTTCTTGTTTTGAATTACATTTTAATCCGAAATTGATTCATATTTTAAACTATTTATACAAATTAATTGATCGGTACTGGTTGTATTAAGTAATCGGACAAATGATTTTATGATACCCTTTACCTATGCCTTGAATATCTATTGTATTTTAGATATAAATATCGTTAAAGACATCTGCATTTTTTTTAACTGCTAAATATTTGCTATTATATCTTCTAAGAAACGTAAGCTGTTTTCCTGATTTTGCATTGAGAAATGACACGAATTTATTAATTTTGTGTATCTAAAGGTACAACAAACAGTTTTCGTATGGAAATACTTTTTATACAGCCCTCGTAACCATAGATCGAAGAAATTGGTGGAAGGAGGGAGACCAGGAAGATCATCCGATTATACAGCTATGATAAATCTCAAAGCTCATCTTCAAAATGCAAGGTGTCAGGCGATTAGAGTTTTTCCATTCGGAATCATTATCCTGCTTAGATTCAATCAGTACACACGTTAATATTTCGTTACTGCAATCGCTTTATGAAAAGTAAAGGTACGTGGACTTACACAATTTCTATTCGGCAATCACCACAAATTATCGAAACTATTAATGTGTTATTAATAAATACAAACCCTGTTAGAATAATTAGAACCCAAAGAAAAAAGTGACTCTAAGGTGAAGCTCATTAGAAAAGCTATAGGTACGTTATACAACAGTGGACAAATAGGTATCTTATGCAATTTTTGTTAAAGTGTAAAAGACCACTCCATCCAAACATTTTTGTTGAATATGGCCACAACTTAGTGAATTTTACCTTGGGGATCTTGAGTTCCGGAGGACATAATCATCACCAACATACCCCGAATATACAAGAGATTAAGTACTATGGCTAGCCAAAACCACATTGCATCAGAACTGCTCTTTATGACACTTATCAATTTACAAATATTATTCTGTTTTGATTCCGGTGTTTCTCAAGTGAAATTTCAAGTTTAAGATGAAAGCTATACGCTGCTGGTCTAAGACACACAGCTGTATATAGCGCGGAGGCTATAAGAGCTAGAAAAACTTTTTTTTCCAGACTAATATAATATCCCCCTCCTACAAATGTATTTCAAAATTTGGCCCCGCCCACGTTCGCCCCCACAAAAGGCGCACATCTATGGTGTCTACAATTTTGAAGATAACAGAAAACTAACGAGAAAGAACGTACGGAGTCGCTGTAAACGCGACTCTACTTTTATACCCGTACTCAGTCTGTTCACATGTGATTTATGTGGAATTTTTAAATGTTTTATAAGTTTTTACATTTTACATTTTACATTTGTTTGCTGCATCTGTCATCTACATCTACATCAGTTCTCGCAACAACACACGTACACTGCACGAGGCAGAGCGTTCGAGTGTGAGTGTTAGTGTGAGAATCAGCAGCAGCCGCTTCTGCCATCAACCCTAATAAAAAATGTATATTTTGTTTTGGTTGTAGGGGCAGGGGCAGCTCGCTGCCGAAAATTCATTTGATCATTGTGGCTACAATAATGATCCGATCTGAACCAAATTCGGGAATCTGGTAGATATGGTCATTCTCTACAATACTCCATTTTTTCGTTTTTTCCTATCTTCAAAATTGTGGACTTTCGTCTTTTGCAAGCGCGGAAGGGGGCGGGGCGAAATTTTGAAATACACTTGTTCAGGTTCGGTATCACAGGAGTCTGGGCAAAAAATTTGGTTGCTCTAGCTCTTATAGTCTCTGAGATCCAGGCGTTCATTTTTACGAAAAACCAAATTTACTCGATTTTGTGTGAGTGCGAAAGGGATGGAGCGAAGTTTTTGCTTATGTTTTTGTCTATTGTGGCTATATTAATGATCCGATCCGATTCAGATTTGGGCCCCTGATAGATATGGGCTGTCTCTATGATTCTGCATTTTTAGTTTTCTGTTTTCTTTAAAATTGTGGCCGCCACAGATGTGCGCTCTTTGTGGGGGGCGGAAGTGGGCGGGGCGAAATTTTGAAACACTTTTCTAGGAGTGAGATACCACATCAGACTGGATAAAAGTTTGGTTGCTCTAGCTCTTATAGCCTTCGAGCAATGGGCGACAAACAAGACGGACGGACGGACAGACGGACAGACGGACGGACAGACAGGGCTATATCGACTCGGCTATTGATGCTGATCAAGAATATATATACTTTATGGGGTCGGAAACGCCTCCTTCTGTGTGTTTCACACATCCACTTTTAGCACAAATACAATATACCCTTTTACTCTTCGAGTACGGGTATAAAAAATGCAGAATCATAGAGAAAACCCATATCTATCAGAGGGACAAATCTGAATCGAATCGCATCATTAGTATAGCCACAATGGAGAGGCATCATTCTCTCTATCTCTCTCACACACCAACAGGTCTGCTTTGCCCATTCGTCCAGATGAGCGCCTGGATCTCAGAGACTCGATTTTTTATACCCGTACTCGAAGAGTAAAAGGGTATATTGTATTTGTGGTAAAAGTGGATGTGTGTAAACATAGAGACGGAATCATTTCCGACCTATAAAGAATATATATTCTTGATCAGCATCAATAGCCGAGTCGATATAGCCATGTCCGTCATTCCGTCTGACCGGCATTCAGTCTGTCCGTCCGCCGTCTTGTTTGTCGCTCATTGCTCGGTGGCTATAAGAGCTAGAGCAACCAACTTTTTCTCAGACTGATGTGATATCTCACTCCTAGAAATGTGTTTTAAAATTTCGCCCCGCCCCCATAAAGGGCGCACGTCTTTGGCGTCAACAATTTTGAGGAAAGCAGATAAAAATAAAAATGCAGAATCATAGATAAAAGCCGATATCTATCAGATGCCAAATCTGAATCGAATCGGATCATTAGTATAGTCACAACGGAGAAAAATCATTTCGAAAGGCATCGTTCCCTCTCGGTCTCTCTCACACAAAAACGAGTTGATTTGGTTTTTTCGTATTTTTTCGTATTTCGCCTGGATCTCAGAGACTATAAGAGCTAGAGCAACCAAATTTTCTGTCCAGACTCCTGTGATACTAAACCAAGACAAGTGTATTTCAAAATTTCGCACGCCACCTTCCGCATGCAGGACAAAATGTAAAATGTAAAAAATAATAAAATATTTTCCAATTCCACATATGTACTATATGTCAATCACATGCGCACTGAGTATGGGTATAAAGGTAGTGTCGCTTTAACAGCGACACAATACGTCTCTTCTTGTTTTCTTACTTGTTTTTGAATTTCCTCAATTTGGTTTTGCGGACTTTTATAATTTTTTATATATATATTGGTTCATCAACCTTCAATCTCAATGTCTATTTGCAAAAATTATTGGTTGTTATTGGAACATAATTCCGTTAATTGTTGTTTAAATTGTACTGTACTGTTTACTTACTTGACCTTTGACTGTTTTGTTTCTTGTTTTGAATTACATTTTAATCCGAAATTGATTCATATTTTAAACTATTTATACAAATTAATTGATCGGTACTGGTTGTATTAAGTAATCGGACAAATGATTTTATGATACCCTTACCTATGCCTTGAATATCTATTGTATTTTTAGATATAAATATCGTTAAAGACATCTGCATTTTTTTAACTGCTAAATATTTGCTATTATATCTTCTAAGAAACGTAAGCTGTTTTCCTGATTTTGCATTGAGAAATGACACGAATTTATTAATTTTGTGTATCTAAAGGTACAACAAACAGTTTTCGTATGGAAATACTTTTATACAGCCCTCGTAACCATAGATCGAAGAAATTGGTGGAAGGAGGGAGACCAGGAAGATCATCCGATTATACAGCTATGATAAATCTCAAAGCTCATCTTCAAAATGCAAGGTGTCAGGCGATTAGAGTTTTTCCATTCGGAATCATTATCCTGCTTAGATTCAATCAGTACACACGTTAATATTTCGTTACTGCAATCGCTTTATGAAAAGTAAAGGTACGTGGACTTACACAATTTCTATTCGGCAATCACCACAAATTATCGAAACTATTAATGTGTTATTAATAAATACAAACCCTGTTAGAATAATTAGAACCCAAAGAAAAAGTGACTCTAAGGTGAAGCTCATTAGAAAAGCTATAGGTACGTTATACAACAGTGGACAAATAGGTATCTTATGCAATTTTTGTTAAAGTGTAAAAAGACCACTCCATCCAAACATTTTTGTTGAATATGGCCACAACTTAGTGAATTTTACCTTGGGGATCTTGAGTTCCGGAGGACATAATCATCACCAACATACCCCGAATATACAAGAGATTAAGTACTATGGCTAGCCAAAACCACATTGCATCAGAACTGCTCTTTATGACACTTATCAATTTACAAATATTATTCTGTTTTGATTCCGGTGTTTCTCAAGTGAAATTTCAAGTTTAAGATGAAAGCTATACGCTGCTGGTCTAAGACACAGCTGTATATAGCGCGGGAGGCTATAAGAGCTAGAAAAACTTTTTTCCAGACTAATATAATATCCCCCTCCTACAAATGTATTTCAAAATTTGGCCCCGCCCACGTTCGCCCCCACAAAAGGCGCACATCTATGGTGTCTACAATTTTGAAGATAACAGAAAACTAACGAGAAAGAACGTACGGAGTCGCTGTAAACGCGACTCTACTTTTATACCCGTACTCAGTCTGTTCACATGTGATTTATGTGGAATTTTTAAATGTTTTATAAGTTTTTACATTTTACATTTTACATTTGTTTGCTGCATCTGTCATCTACATCTACATCAGTTCTCGCAACAACACACGTACACCGCACGAGGCAGAGCGTTCGAGTGTGAGTGTTAGTGTGAGAGAATCAGCAGCAGCCGCTTCTGCCATCAACCCTAATAAAAATGTATATTTTGTTTTGGTTGCAGGGGCAGGGGCAGCTCGCTGCCGAAAATTCATTTGATCATTGTGGCTACAATAATGATCCGATCTGAACAAATTCGGGAATCTGGTAGATATGGTCATTCTCTACAATACTCCATTTTTCGTTTTTTCCTATCTTCAAAATTGTGGACTTTCGTCTTTTGCAAGCGCGGAAGGGGCGGGGCAAATTTTGAAATACACTTGTTCAGGTTCGGTATCACAGGAGTCTGGGCAAAAAATTTGGTTGCTCTAGCTCTTATAGTCTCTGAGATCCAGGCGTTCATTTTTACGAAAAACCAAATTTACTCGATTTTGTGTGAGTGCGAAAGGGATGGAGCGAAGTTTTTTTGCTATGTTTTTGTCTATTGTGGCTATATTAATGATCCGATCCGATTCAGATTTGGGCCCCTGATAGATATGGGCTGTCTCTATGATTCTGCATTTTTAGTTTTCTGTTTTCTTTAAAATTGTGGCCGCCACAGATGTGCGCTCTTTGTGGGGGGCGGAAGTGGGCGGGGCGAAATTTTGAAACACTTTTCTAGGAGTGAGATACCACATCAGACTGGATAAAAGTTTGGTTGCTCTAGCTCTTATAGCCTTCGAGCAATGGGCGACAAACAAGACGGACGGACGGACAGACGGACGGACAGACAGGGGCTATATCGACTCGGAAGCTGATCAAGAATAAACGCCTCCTTCTGTGTGTTTTTCACACATCCACTTTTAGCACAAATACAATATACCCTTTTACTCTTCGAGTACGGGTATAAAAATGCAGAATCATAGAGAAAACCCATATCTATCAGAGGGACAAATCTGAATCGAATCGCATCATTAGTATAGCCACAATGGAGAGGCATCATTCTCTCTATCTCTCTCTCACACACCAACAGGTCTGCTTTTGCCCATTCGTCCAGATGAGCGCCTGATCTCAGAGACTCGATTTTTATACCCGTACTCGAAGAGTAAAAGGGTATATTGTATTTGTGGTAAAATTGGATGTGTGTAACATAGAGAAGGAATAATTTCCGACCCTATAAATTATATATATTCTTGATCAGCATCAATAGCCGAGTCGATATAGCCCTGTCTGTCCGTCCGTCTGTCCGTCTTGTTCGTCGCCCATTGCTCGAAGGCTAAAAAGAGATAGAGCAACCAAATTTTTTTTCCATACTGATGTTATATCTCACTCCTAGAAAAATGTTTCAAAATTTCGCCCCGCCCACTTCCGCCCCCACAAAGGGCGCACATCTGTGGCGTCCACAATTTTGAAGATAGCAGAAAACGAAAATGCAGAATCATAGAGAAAGACCATATCTATCAGGGGCCCAAGTCTGAATCGGATCGGATCATTAATATAGCCACAATAGACAAAAAAAACATAAGCAAAAACTTCGCTCCCTCCCTTTCGCACTCACACAAAATCGAGTAATTTTGGTTTTCGTATAAATGAGCGCCCTCGTTCTCAGAGACTATAAGTGCTAGAACAACCAAATTTTTTTGCCTAGACTCCTGTGATACCGAACCTGAACAAGTGTATTTCAAAAATTTCGCCCCGCCCCTTCCCGCGCTTGCAAAAGACGAAAGTCCACAATTTTGAAGATAGGAAAAAACGAAAAATGGAGTATTGTAGAGAATGACCATATCTACATACCAGATTCCCGAATTTGGTTCAGATCGGATCATTATTGTAGCCACAATGATCAAATGAATTTACAGCAGCAATTCCCCCCTCCTCATGCAGCGTAAGTCAATTATTGGGGTTGATTGTCGTTGCAAATTCTCTCACACGCACACGCACACTCTCGCTCAAACATGCTGCCTCGTGCGGTGTACGTGTGTTGTTGTGAGAAGTGATGTAGATGAAGTAGATGTAGATGACTGATGTAGCAAACTAATGTAAGATGTAAAAACTTATAAAAAAATTTGAAAATTCCACATAAATCACATGTGTGCTGACTGAGTACGGGTATAAAAGTAGAGTCGCGGCAACAGCGACTCCGTACGTTCTTTCTCGTTTCTTTTGGCTGGACGGGAGTGGGCGTGGCAATATTTTGAAATAAACTTACACTGAAGCGATATCACAGGAGTCTTGGCCAAAAGTTTGGTTGCTCTAGCTCTTATAGTCTCTGAGATCCAGGCGTTCATTTGTACGAAAAACCAAATCGTCTCGTTTTTGTGTGAGTGCGAAAGGGAGGGAGCGAAGTTTTTCGTATGTTTTTTCTCTATTGTGGCTATATTAATGATCCGATCCGATTCAGATTTGGGCCCCTGATAGATAAGGTCTTTCTCTATGATTCTGCATTTTTGGTTTTTTGTTATATTCAAAATTGTGGACGCCACAGATGTGCGCCCGTTGTGGGGGGCGGAAGTGGGCGGGGCGAAATTTCGAAAGACTTTTCTAGGAGTGAGATTTCACATCAGTGTGGAAACAAAATTTGGTTTCTCTAGCTTTTATAGCCTCCGGGCAATGGCCGATAAACAAGACGGACAGACGGACATTTAGCACAAATACAATATACCCTTTTACTCTTCGAGAACGGGTATAACTAAGAAGTTACGTGCAATAGGCAAAGAGAAAAAAGCAAAAGAAAATGTGTGTAAAGGGGGCGCTAACCTGATGACGGGAAGTGTATGTACACCTGAATCCATTAAAATTCATATTGGGCCTATAAATCGATTAAATCAATTTTTGGCAGCTAGGCCTTGACCCTTTAGCCGCTATTGATTCTCTCTCTCTCGCTCACACACTGCTCACACACTCTGCCTCGCACAGTGTACGTGTGTTTTTGTGAGAAGTTATGTAGATGTAGATGACTGATGCAGCAAAAGTATGTACAATTTAGGTTAGCTTAGGTTTACAGGGCTGCTCAACCGAATTCGAGGTCACTCGGAAGCAAGAATAGCGCATTGTGATGCCCACACTCGTCATGGGATTACGTCCGGTGCCAAGGGAGGTTTCGCGAACCATCCCGAAGCCTCAATAAAGAGCATCCGCCTCTCTAGAGGCATGTTTTCCAGGCTATCAAGTCGGCACTGCCGAGTATTCGGTGACGCCTTTTCATGAGTGCAGGACAGCCACAGAGAAGATGCTGGATGCTCTCTATATCCTCCTCGTCCCTGCAGCTGCGGCAGAAGTCAAGGTAGGGCAATCTGTACCTAGTGGCCATGTGGCCGATGACACAGTGCCCCGTTATAACTCCCGTCAGTGTTCGCACCTGACTTCCTGAAATCTAGGAGAGTCTTAGTGCGTTTAGGGTCATAGTGGGGCCAGAGCGAGCGTGAGTTCTCACAGTTGGGTGTTGTGTTCCACCGTCTGTCTGATCTCGTTTAGCTCGATCCATCATCTGCGAGATGATGTCTCGTTGTGGCCTCCGTATTTCGCTGACTGCGTCCGCCAGTGGCTTAGCCGATCCATTTCTGGCACACTCGTCCGCACTCTCGTTGCCCGCGATGTCGGTGTGACCCGGGACCCTCGTGAGTGTGATTGAGTGCGCCCTGATCCGGTTTAGTGCGTCCACCGTATCACGAACGAGTCTGCTCGTGGTCTTGCAGGAAACCGGGGCCTTAATAGCAGCTTGACTATCAACACATTTTGCTATGTTCCTCGGAGGTATCTCCAAAGTGTATACAAACTTTGCCGACTGCCATACTGCGTATATCTCCGCCTGGAATACACTGCACCAGTCTGGTAGTCTTAGGGATATGTTGGTTGCTAATTCTTCAGAGAAGAATCCAACTCCTGTCCCTTCGGCTGTCTTTGAATCGTCAGTGAAGATGAAGAGCACGTTCTGCCCAAGGGCGTTACGCATCCATTCCTCCCTGTCCGGTATGTGTCCTTTAAAGTTTCTTTTCCATTAAAACTCCGAGACACAGTAGTCGCTTCGTTCGCCCGTTCCACTTTCCTCCTTACGAAGTATTGTGGCGTGGCCATAATGCAATGGCTTGAAGAACCGCGCGGCTGAAAGCCTCACGGCACTTCTCTCAGCCTTGCACTTAAGGTGGAGGTCGATGGGCTCCAGGTCTAGCATGGTATCCAGAGCAGCCTGTGGGGTGGATTTGAGAGATCCGGTGACCCCAAGGCATGCCGTCCGTTGGACTCTCCAGAGGTTCTCTAGGTGGGATTTTGTGTTGGCCGCTTCCCACCACTCCAAGCTTCCATACGTCAGAATGGTTCTTATTACCGCTGTATACATCCAATGGATGATGTGCGGTTGTAAGCCCCATGTTCGTCCAAAGATCTTCCTACAAATTTAAAAAGCAACCATTGCCTCTTTCTTCCTTTCCTCCGTGTTTCTCTTCCAGGAGAGTTTGGAGTCTAGGATGACACCAAGATACTTGGCTTCGTTCGATAACTCAAGCGTCGTTCCACCAATTTCTGGTCGTTTGAAGTTTGGTATCTTATATTTTCGTGAGAACACCAGTTCTGTCTTTTGGGGATTAACCCCAGACCGTTTTGGTGTGCCCAGCTCGCGGTCGTTCCCAGTGCAGATTCCAGAAGATCACTGATCGTAGGTAGGACCTTACCCGTTACCAGTATCACTAGATCATCCGCATAGGCCACGACCTTGTATCCGCTCCTTCCCAACTGAAGAAGAAGGTCGTTGAGGTCTAGGTTCCACAGGAGAGGGGATATTATTATTGACTCGAACCTGACGTTGTTGAAGGCTCCCTCTATATCTAGGAAGGCCGCCAAAGCATATTCCTTATGGCTAAGTGTCTTTTCAATATTCCCAAGAACTTCGTGTACTGCGGTCTTAACTGATCTACCTTTTGAGGTAGGCGTGCTGAGCTCCGCTGAACACTTGTCTGTCGAGCTTGGTTCTTATGTATAGATCAATCAGCCTTTCCATCGTTTTCAGCAAAATGAGGATAGACTAATGGGTCTGTAGTCGTTTGAGATGTGGTTTATCTTCCCGGCTTTGGGGATGAAGACCACTCTCACCTCTCTCCATGCTTGGGGACGTACTCAATTCGGAGACATCCTTCGAAGATTTTCTTCAGCCATGGTAGCAGGGGCAGGCAAGCTGCTTGCAACATGGCTGGTCGTATATCCGGCCCAGGTGACTTTTGTAGGGACCGAAGGATTTAATCTTGTCTGGTGCCATAATGTCTCGTATGAGATCCTTCCCCTGGCAGGCCAGTTGTGGTTGACTCCTTACTACCCGTCGAAGCCTTGAGGCCTCGGTGGTACCAACTATGGCATCGCAGAAGTCAGCCCATGACTCCCTTTTCCTCCCAGCTTTCCTGTGTGTTTGTTACTTTGGCCCTGTTAAAGAGCCTCCTCGACTACCTCCTGACTTCGCTCAGCTCCCGCGTCCACCACGGATTGCGATTGAACTTTGGAGGTCGGCTGATCGGGCAGGATTCGAGAAAGGCCCCCTGCAGGGCGTTAGTGACGTTCTGAGCCGCGTCCTCTGGTGCTTCCGGTTGAAGGATGTTCCCTTCCGGTGGGTAGAAGAAGAGGGTCCAGTCTGTCCGCTTGGGATTGCGGTAGGCCTTGGGCCTTTCTCTGTTTCATTTGATGCTGAACACTCACCGGACACATGCCAATCATCAATGGTTAGGGAGTCACTGTCCAAAACAAGTGTTATATCAACGAGAAAGAACGTACGGAGTCGCTGTTGCCGCGACTCTACTTTTATACCCGTACTCAGTCAGCACACATGTGATTAATGTGGAATTTTCAAATTTTTATAAATTTTTACATCATACATTTGTTTGCTACATCAGTCATCTACATCTGCTTCATCTACATCACTTCTCACAACAACACACGTACACCGAGGCAGCATGTTTGAGCGTAAGTGAGCGTGCGAAAGAATCATTAGCGAAAAATCATCCCCATAAATGACTTACGCCGCAAGGGGAAGGGGAAGCTCGCAGCAGAAAATTCATTTGATCATTGTGGCTACAATAATAATCCGATCTGAACCAAAAGAATCTGGTAGATATGGTCATTCTCTACAAAACTGCATTTTTTTTTTTTTTTCTATCTTCAAAATTGTGGATTTTCGTATTTTTGGGGGCGGGAGTGGGCGTGGCAAAATTTTGAAATAAACTTGCACTGAAGCGATATCACAGGAGTCTAGGCAAAAATTTGGTTGTTCTAGCTCTTATAGTCTCTGAGATCGAGGCACTCATTTATACGAAAACCAAAACGACTCGATTTTGTGTGAGTGCGAAAGGGAGGGAGCGAAGTTTTTGCGTATATTTGCCTCTATTGTGGCTATATTAATGATCCGATCCGATTTGGGCCCCTGATAGATATGGGCTGTCTCTATGATTCTGCATTTTTAGTTTCTTGTTATTTTTCAAAATTGTGGCCGCCACAGATGTGCGCTCTTTTGTGGGGGCGGGAAGTGGGCGGGGCGAAATTTTGAAACACTTTTCTAGGAGGAGTGAGATACCACATCAGACTGGATAAAAGTTTGGTTGCTCTAGCTCTTATAGCCTTCGAGCAATGGGCGACAAACAAGACGGACAGACGGACAGACAGCAATTAGCACAAATACAATATACCCTTTTACTCTTCGAGTACGGGTATACTAACCTCTGCACGGCTGACATCCCCTGAGGGTTGGTCTTCTTCCTCATACGGCAGGTATGCCGAGGCCAGGTATAGGTTTTTCCCGTCCTTCCTCTCACATAGTGCAACCGTTAGGTCCGGAGTGCTGTACCTGCAAGAAAACAGAACATTCTTACTACGATACAGGTTCTTGGCTTACCCACGGGGTGTGGCGTGAGAAGGCAGTATCCGCTACCGTTCAGTCCCCGAACCCCTCCCTTTACGGTCCAGGGCTCTTGGATGAGGGCCACGTCTACCGCCGCAAGTGTGCCCTTACCAAAAGATATGCGGCAATCCTTTTCAAGGAGTTTGGCAAGGCTTTCTTGACCAATGCTGATCCAGAGTTCCTTGCCGTTCCCCTTGTCCCGGTCTATCGCCCGTCTGATGGTCCAGTCCGACGTTCCCAGGATCCGGTTCTGTGCTTTGATCAAGACAAGTGTGTCCCCAAACCTTCATAATCGTCCTCCTGGGAATCTCATCAATAGGAACCACGCAGAGTGCCGCTCCTGTCCAAAGTTCACCAAAACTTTAGACCGTGGTATTGAGAAACTCAAGAGTTTCTGCGTTACCACAGGCCACTGCTTTGGAACCCTTATATCACTTAATGCCCTTGAACTCGCAGAGAAACGGGTTGTCTGCGCGCACAATGGCATCCTTCATGGCGGTCAGGATCTCTGATTCTGCCTTTAGCCAGTTAACGTCCGATATCTTCCTTCCGGGTGGCTTCGGTCGATAATGGCTGTCTGCAGCTCAGGCGGTGATCGTAGGCTGGCCTGAATGTCCTCTGGTTTCGCCTTCTTCGGCTCGGTCATCCGTCCTCTGCCGCTTGAACCTTGGCTGTCGACCATTCGGTTCCACCTTTTTTTCTTTTCTCCCTCGCGCGTTCGCAGACGATGACGTTGAGGGTTGGTCCACCATCGTCTTCGTGTCAGCTGCTGCTGACGGTGAAAACGACGGCTTGGGGTCCTCTGCCAACGTCGTGTGTGCGCTTGGGGTGGTTTGGTCTCCGTTGGCAGGAGCGACTCCGTTCAGCCGCTCGTACCTCCGCACGTTCTGTTCGTGCTTCTTCCTTAGTCTCCTTTCCTCGCGGTCAGCGTTTCGGGGGTCTTTGGCTTATACCACGAAGGTATTTTTGACGATGCCCTGTATCCCGAAAGCCGTTTGCGTCGGGTCTGAGCCTTGTCATCCGTCCCAGGTAGTGGACTCGAGTTGACCTGGATGTTGGGAGCCGTGACTTGTGGCTCTGCCCTCTGCAGCTCCTCGCTGTGTCCAAGGCGAGAAAAGGCCTTGGCCAACTCTACCTCCGACACTGAGGGGCCAGTGAAAACGAAGCTTCCGTCGCTGGTTTCCGGTTCCTATTCCTCTATCGTCCCTTTCTGCCTCCTCTTTTCGCTTGTGGCACTACACGATTTGGCAGCCAAAAACTCCACTGCCAACTCGGATTTCCTGCAGTCACAGGATATCGTCGCCGGGGGGCCTGCGCTCGGGGGGCCAATTACCGCCGGTATTGGGTCTCTGACTCCCTACTCCCTTAACTGTTCTACCGTTAACGGACATTAACCCATAAACGTTGCGTTTTAGCCCTACCGCCATGGTGAACTACTTTTAGCTTCGGCGCTCGCCCTTGACCTGCCAGGCTTGGGTGACCCTTCTGGCAGCATGCGTTGCCGCCGGTTTAGCTCTCAGGGGTCCTTACGCTTACTAAGCCCCTCATCGCGGAAAGATAATAGTTCGCCGAGGAGGCGAATGTAAAAATGTAAAAACTGATAAAACATTTGAAAATTCCACATAAATCACATGGTTACTGACTGAGTACGGACATAAAGTAGTGTCGCGTCAACGGCGACTCAACACGTTCTTTCTCGTTTCTTTTCCAGTGATTACGATTGTAATATTTACGCACGTTCTGATTGTGCCTGTGTCACCCAAGAAGTCCATTCCGAGTAATGGTGTGTGTGGGGCTCCCGCCTTTACTTTTCCCCTAGTTTACTTCTGTTTCCTAGAGCTAGAGCAAGAGAAAACAAATTTTTTTCCAGACTGATGTGATATCTCACTCTTGCACGTGTATTTTAAAATTTCGCAACGCCCCCCACAATTTTGAAGATAACAGAAAAAGAAAAAAGGAGAATCATAGAGAAAGCCCATATCTTTCATAGTCCCGAATATAGCAACAGCGGAGAAAAACCATTTGGAAATGTATTGTTCCGTCACGCTCTCTCTCAGACACCAACGCGCCTGCTTTGATTGTTCGACTTCTGTGTCTCGTGGATCTCAGAGACAATCAGAGCTAGAGTAACTAAACTTTCTGTCCAAACTCCTGTGATACGACTTCAATACAAGTGTATTTCAAAATTTCCCCCCCGCCCCTTCCGCCCACACAAAAGACGAAAGTTCACAATTTAGAAGATAAGAAAAGCCGAAAAATGCTTTATCGTAGAGAATGACCATATCTACCAGATTCCCGAATTTGGTTCAGATCGGATTATTATTAAAGCCACAATGATGAAATTATTTTCAGCAGCGAGCCCCCTTACACTTCGCAACAACAAAACATTTAGGGTTGAAAGCCGCTACTGATTCTCTCTTTCGCTTACATACTGCTCACACACTCGGCCTTGTGCAGTGTACGTGTGTTGTGAGAACTGATGTAGATGTAGATGACAGATGCAGCAAAAAAATATGTAATATGTAAAATTATAAAACATTTGAAAGTTCCACATCAATCATACCACACGTTTTTTCTCGTTTACTCTCTTTTTCTCTCCATTTATTTTCTGGTAGAGAGAACGAGAAAGCAATTCAAAAGGTCTTTAGTTCGCCCTCTGCCCAAAAATCTTTGGTTATGTGTTTGCGTACTTTTTCTTGCTTAACACTGACAAAAGATTTGTTTCAAATTTAATTTTAATTAATTTGTATCGCCAAATTATAGCACACGAGTCGGAAGAATTTTTGAGTCAATTTAGAGACATATGTACGAAACTTGAGATATTAATCCGCAGTGCTCGGATTCGGATTTTAGTGATTCGGGGTGGTAAGAATCTGACTAAAGGTAGGATTCGTAATTATCAAATGCATTGAAGGGGCATGTGATTTTATAAGTTGTGTGGATTCATGCAGGCTCTAGTGTGGAACCCTCAAATCAAAAAACCAGCAAATTCTTATTGATTCTGTTGAAATGCATTCTTCCCCCTTCTTTATTTGAACTGGGACTCTGGCGGATATGCAATGGTGTGATTTACATATATGCATAAGGTAATTTTTTCAGGTCTGTGGTCTCCCAAACTCTTCTGGGACTCATCGATTTTTCAGTTCCTTCCAGACCAACCCATACTTTCATGTTTTTCTCATGGAACCAGCCAAATACTATTCCTGAAAAGATTTGCAGCTTTAAAAATTGTATAGTGAATTATGGAATTACGAATTAATTCCAAAGCAGACTTTTTAAAAGAATTAAAAAAACTGATTTTTTTTTAATACTATTTTCAGAGGTAGCTCTTCATTTTTTTCACATAATTTAAGTATATCTTATATCTGGTTTTGAGGAATTTTGGCATTCTACTATAAATATTTGAGTCAGAAAAAAATTTAATTCGATGTAGAGACGGCTGAGCTAAAATTGGTTGACCGGGTTGGTCTGAAAATCCATTTCAAAACCATTTTTATACCCGTACTCGAAGAGTAAAAGGGTATATTGTATTTGTGCTAAAAGTGGATGTGTGTAACATAGAGAAGGAGTAATTTCCGACCATATAAAGTATATATATTCTTGATCAGCATCAATAGCCGAGTCGATATAGCCCTGTCTGTCCGTCCGTCTGTCCGTCTGTCCGTCTTGTTCGTCGCCCATTGCTCGAAGGCTAAATGAGATAGAGCAACCAAATTTTTTTTCCAGACTGATGTGTTCTCTCACTCCTAGAAAAAAGTTTAAAATTTCCGCCCGCCAACTTCCGCCCCCACAAAGGGGCGCATATCTTTGGCGTCCACAATTTTGAAAAATAACCAAAACTAAAAATGCAGAAGCATATAAACAGCCCATATCTATCAGGGGCCTAAATCTGAATCGGATCGGATCATTAATATAGCCACAATAGACAAAAACATACGCAAAAACTTCGCTCCATCCCTTTCGCACTCACACAAAAATCGAGTCGATTTGGTTTTTTGTATTTTGTGTAGCCTGGATCTCAGAGACCATAAGAGCTAGAGCAACCAAACTTTTGGCCAAGACTCCTGTGATACCAAACCTGAACAAGTATATTTCAAAATTTCGCCCCGCCCCCTTCCGCCCCCACAAAAAAGACGAAAATCCACAATTTTGCAGATAGAAAAAAATAAAAATGCAGTTTTGTAGAGAATGACCATATCTACATACCAGATTCCCGAATTTGGTTCAGATCGGATCATTATTGTAGCCACAATGATCAAATGAATTTTCAGCTACGAGCTGTCCCCTTCCACTTGCGCCGTAAGTCATTTATTGGGGTTGATTGTCGCAGCAGATTCTCTCACACACACACTCACGCTCAAACATGCTGCCTCGTGCAGTGTACGTGTTTTGTTGTGAGAACTGATGTAGATGATGTAGATGTAGATGTCGATGACAGATGTAGCAAAAATGTAAAATGTAAAAACTGATAAAACATTTTAAAATTCCACATAAATCACTGAGTACGGGTATAAAAGTAGAGTCGCGTTCGAAGCGACTCCGTACGTTCTCTCTCGTTACATTCAAAATTTTGTAAAAATACCGCAGAAAAATTATAATTTGTGCATTTGAAAGCTTAATATTTCTCAGACGGTAAGCTAAAACCATAAGGTGCTTTGATTAAATTTTAGCTGCATCAATAAACTTTACAGAATGGAAAAGTTCTTTAGAACCAGATATAAGATACTAAGTTATGTGAAAAAATGTACCACTGAAAAGAGCATTAAAAAAAAAGTTTTTAAAAAATACTTAAAAAAAGGTTTGCCATAAGAAAAAAAGTCGTTACTTAGTTATCCTTAGTTATATTTTTTTAATTTCTAATTTGATGATACAAATACAAATCTGAAAATTGAAATCTAAAAAAAATATGTATATATTTCGGTGTTGTGCAATAATGGGAGAAGGCGATAATTGCTTAAAAGATACTAATACGCTGCCTAAACTAAAATATTACTATATAAAATATTAAATAATTATTCAGTTCCCCAAGTAACATAATTGAATTGTTTATTTTCATACAGAATATTGAATTTGTGCTTTGCTTGACACCATCATAGAAAGTTTATCCTCCAATCCAGATATGGCTATGTATATGCATGTTTCTAAACCACCCAAGGAAAAAACGTCAATAAGTTACTTTTTTAAGCTACTTAAATCAACGGCAGAAAAATTGGCATATAACATAACAGTAGAAGGTGTCCACAAGAAGATAAATTTAGCAGATTCAAAACTTGCATGGGAGCATGAGCGATTCAGCATAAAAACGCTATCCTTCTTTTTACCTTATCTTCACTAAAAAGTCATA
>CM019042.1:37715010-37774240 GCA_009664405.1 Drosophila bifasciata | reverse complement strand
TAGTGAAGATAAGGTAAAAGAAGGGATATAGTTTTTATGCTGAATCGCTCATGCTCCCACGCAAGTTTTGAATCTGCTAAATTTATCTTCTTGTGGACACCTTCTACTGTTATGTTATATGCAAATTTGTCTGCTGCTGATTTAAGTAGTTTAAAAGTAACTTATTGACGTTTTTTCCTTTGGGTGGTTTAGAAACATGCATATACATAGCCATATCTGGATTGGGAGGATAAACTTTCTATGATGGTGTCCAAGCAAAGCACAAATTCAATATTTCTGTATGAAAATAAAAAATTAAATTATGTTACTTGGGGAACTGAATAATTATTTAATATTTTATATAGTAATATTTTAGTTTAGGCAGCGTATTAGTCTCTTTTTAGCAATTATCGCCTTCTCCCATTATTGCACAACACCGAAATATATACATATTTTTTAGATTTCAATTTTCAGATTTGTATGTGTATCATCAAATTAGAAATTAAAAATATAACTAAGGATAACTAATTAACGACTTTTTATACCCGTACTCGAAGAGTAAAAGGGTATATTGTATTTTGTGCTAAAAGTGGATGTGTGTAACATAGAGAAGAAGTAATTTCCGACCATATAAAGTATATATATTCTTGATCAGCATCAATAGCCGAGTCGATATAGCCCTGTCTGTCCGTCCGTCTGTCCGTCTGTCCGTCTGTCCGTCTTGTTCGTCGCCCATTGCTCGAAGGCTAAAAGAGATAGAGCAACCAAATTTTTTCCAGACTGATGTATTCTCTCCACTCCTAGAAAATGTTTAAAAAATTCCGCCCCGCCCACTTGCGCCCCCACAAAGGGCGCACATCTGTGGCGTCCACAATTTTAAAGATAGCAGAAAAACGAAAAATGCAGAATCATAGAGACAGCCTATATCTGTCAGGGCCCAAATCTGAATCGGATCGGATCATTAATATAGCCACAATAGAGGCAAATGTACGAAAAAAACTCGCTCCATCCCTTTCGCACTCACAAACAAAATCGAGTCGATTTGGTTTTTGTATTTTGTGTAGCCTGGATCTCAGAGACTATAAAGGCTAGAGCAACCAAACTTTGGCCAAGACTCCTGTGATACCAAACCTGAACAAGTGTATTTTAAAATTTCGCCCGGCCCCCTCCGCCCCCACAAAAGACGAAAATCCACAATTTTGAAGATAGAAAAAATAAAAATGCAGTTTTGTAGATAATGACCATATCTATCAGATTCCCGAATTTGGTTCAGATCGGATCATTATAGTAGAGACAATGATCAAATGAATTTTCAGCAGCGAGTCGCCTCCCCCTTGCCACGCGCAACAAAAATATACATTTTTATTAGGGTTGATGGCAGCAGCGCAGCGGCTGCTACTGATTCTCTCACACACACACTCACGCTCAAACATGCTGCCTCGTGCAGTGTACGTGTGTTGATGTGAGAACTGATGTAGATGATGTAGATGTAGATGTCGATGACAGATGTAGCAAAATGTAAAATGTAAAAACTGATAAAACATTTTAAAATTCCACATAAATCACATGTGTACTGACTGAGTACGGGTATAAAAGTAGAGTCGCGTTCGAAGCGACTCCGTACGTTCTCTCTCGTTTTCTTATGGCAAACCTCTTTTATACCCGTACTCGAAGAGTAAAAGGGTATATTGTATTTGTGCTAAAAGTGGATGTGTGTAACATAGAGAAGGAGTAATTTCCGACCATATAAAGTATATATATTCTTGATCAGCATCAATAGCCGAGTCGATATAGCCCTGTCTGTCCGTCCGTCTGTCCGTCTGTCCGTCTTGTTCGTCGCCCATTGCTCGAAGGCTAAAAAGAGATAGAGCAACCAAATTTTTTCCAGACTGATGTATTCTCTCACTCCTAGAAAAAAGTTTAAAAAATTCCGCCCGCCCACTTGCGCCCCACAAAGGGCACACATCTGTGGCGTCCACAATTTTAAAGATAGCAGAAAACGAAAAATGCAGAATCATAGAGACAGCCTATATCTATCAGGGGCCCAAATCTGAATCGGATCGGATCATTAATATAGCCACAATAGAGGGCAAATGTACGAAAAAAAATCGCTCCATCCCTTTCGCACTCACACAAAAATCGAGTCGATTTGGTTTTGTATTTTGTGTAGCCTGGATCTCAGAGACTATAAGAGCTAGAGCAACCAAACTTTTGGCCAAGACTCCTGTGATACCAAACCTGAACAAAGTGTATTTTTTAAAATTTCGCCCCCGCCCCTTCCGCCCCCACAAAAGACGAAAATCCACAATTTTGAAGATAGAAAAAAAAAAAAATGCAGTTTTGTAGATAATGACCATATCTATCAGATTCGAATTTGGTTCAGATCGGATCATTATTGTAGCCACAATGATCAAATTAATTTTCAGCAGCGAGTCGCCCCCCCCTTGCCACGCGCAACAAAATATACATTTTTATTAGGGTTGATGGCAGCAGCGCGCAGCGGCTGCTACTGATTCTCTCACACACACACTCACGCTCAAACATGCTGCCTCGTGCAGTGTACGTGTGTTGATGTGAGAACTGATGTAGATGTAGATGTCGATGACAGATGTAGCAAAAATTTAAAATGTAAAAACTGATAAAACATTTTAAAATTCCACATAAATCACATGTGTACTGACTGAGTACGGGTATAAAAAGTAGAGTCGCGTTCGAAGCGACTCCGTACGTTCTCTCTCGTTTTAAGTATTTTTTAAAAACTTTTTTTAATGCTGTTTTCAGTGGTACATTTTTTACATAACTTAGTATCTTACATCTGGTTCTAAAGAACTTTTCCATTCTGTAAAAGTTTATTGATGCAGCTAAAATTTAATCCAAAGCACCTTATGGCTTTAGCATACCGTCTGAAAATATTAAGCTTTGAAAATGCACAAATTATAATTTTTTCTGCGGTACTTTTTACAAAATGTTGAATGTAAAAATGGATTTGAAATGGATTTTCGGACGAACCCGGTCAACCAATTTTAGCCCAGCCGTCTCTCCATCGAATTAAATTTTTTTCTGACTAAAATATTTATAGTAGAATGCCAAAATTCCTCAAAACCAGATATAAGATATACTTAAATTATGTGAAAAAAAATGAAGAGCTACCTCTGAAAATAGTATTAAAAAAAATCACAGTTTTTTTAATTCTTTTAAAAAAAGTCTGCTTTGGAATTAATTCGTAATTCCATAATTCACTATAAAATTTTTAAAGCTGCAAATCTTTCAGGAATAGTATTTGGCTGGTTCCATGAGAAAAACATGAAAGTATGGGTTGGCCTGGAAGGAACTGAAAAATCGATGAGTCCCAGAAGAGTTTGGGAGACCACAAACCTGAAAATTACCTTATGCATATATGTAAATCACACCATTGCATATCCGCCAGAGTCCCAGTTCAAATTAAGAAGGGGAAGAATGCATTTGAACAGAATCAATAAGAATTTGCTGGTTTTTGATTTGAGGGTTCCACACTAGAGCCCTGCATGAATCCACACAACTTATAAAATCACATGCCCCTTCAATGCATTTTGATCATTACGAATCCTACCTTTAGTCAGATTCGTACCACCCCGAATCACTAAAAAATCCGAATCCGAGCACTGCGGATTAATATCTCCAAGTTTCGTTCGTATGTCTCTAAATTGACTCAAACAATTCTTCCGACTCGTGTGCTATAAATTTGGCGATACAAATTAATTAAAATTAAATTTGAAACAAATCTTTTTTCAGTGTTAAGTAAAGAAAAAGTACGCAAACACATAACCAAAGATTTTTGGGCAGAGGGCGAACTAAAGACCTTTTGAATTGCTTTCTCGTTCTCTCTACCAGAAAATAAATGGAGAGAAAAAGAGAGTAAACGAGAAAGAACTTGTGGTATGATTGATGTGGAACTTTCAAATGTTTTATAATTTTTACATATTACATATTTTTGCTGCATCTGTCATCTACATCTACATCAGTTCTCACAACAACACACGTACACTGCACAAGGCCGAGTGTGTGAGCAGTATGTAAGCGAAAGAGAGAATCAGTAGCGGCTTTCAACCCTAAATGTTTTTTTTTTTGCGAAGTGTAAGGGGCTCGCTGCTGAAAATAATTTCATCATTGTGGCTTTAATAATAATCCGATCTGAACCAAATTCGAATCTGGTAGATATGGTCATTCTCTACGATAAAGCATTTTTCGGCTTTTCTTATCTTCTAAATTGTGAACTTTCGTCTTTTGTGTGGGCGGAAGGGGCGGGGCGAAATTTTGAAATACACTTGTATTGAAGTCGTATCACAGGAGTTTGGACAGAAAATTTGGTTACTCTAGCTCTGATTGTCTCTGAGATCCACGAGACACAGAAGTCGAACAATAAAGCAGGCGCGTTGGTGTCTGAGAGAGAGCGTGACGGAACAATACCTTTCCTAATGGTTTTCTCCGCTGTTGCTATATTCGGGACTATGAAAGATATGGGCTTTCTCTATGATTCTCCTTTTTCTTTTTCTGTTATCTTCAAAATTGTGGGGGCGTTGCGAAATTTTTAAATATACACGTGCAAGAGTGAGATATCACATCAGTCTGGAAAAAAAAAAATTGTTTGCTCTTGCACTAGCTCTAGGAAACAGAAGTAGAACTAGGGGGAAAAGTAAAGGCGGGAGCCCACACACACCATTACTCGGAATGGATTTCTTAGGTGACACAGGCACAATCAGAACGTGCGGAAATATTACAATCGTAATCACTGGAAAAGAAACGAGAAAGAACGTGTTGAGTCGCCGTTGACGCGACACTACTTTATATCCGTACTCAGTCAGTACACATGTGATTTATGTGGAATTTTCAAATGTTTTATCAGTTTTTACATTTTACATTCGCCTCCTCGGCGAACTATTATCTTGCCGCGACGAGGGGCTTAGTAAGCGTAAGGACCCTGAGAGCTATACCGGCGGCAACGCATGCTGCCAGAAGGGTCACCCAAGCCTGGCAGGTCAAGGGCGAGCGCCGAAGCTAAAAGTAGTTCACCATGGCGGTAGGGCTAAACGCAACGTTTATGGGTTAATGTCCGTTAACGGTAAAACAGTTAAGGGAGTAGGGAGTCGGAGACCTAATACCGGCGGTGATTGGCCCCCGAGCGCAGGCCCCCCGGCGACGATATCCTGTGACTGCCGAAATGGCAGTGGAGTTCTTGGCTGCCAAATCGTGTAGTGCCACAAGCGAAAAGAGGAGGCAGAAAAGGACGATAGAGGAATAGGAACTGGAAACCAGCGACGGAAGCTTCGTTTTCAGTGGCCCCTCAGTGTCGGAGGTAGAGTTGGCCAAGGCCTTTTCTCGCCTTGGACACAGCGAGGAGCTGCAGAGGGCGGAGCCACAAGTCACGGCTCCCAACATCCAGGTCGACTCGAGTCCACTACCTGGGACGGATGACAAGGCTCAGACCCGAAGCAAACGGCTTTCGGGATACAGGGCATCGTCAAAATACCTTCGTGGTATAAGCCAAAGACCCCCGAAACGCTGACCGCGAGGGAAAGGAGACTAAGGAAGAAGCACGAACAGAACGTGCGGAGGTACGAGCGGCTGAACGGAGTCGCTCCTGCCAACGGAGAATAAACCACCCCAAGCGCACACACGACGTTGGCAGAGGACCCCAAGCCGTCGTTTTCACCGTCAGCAGCAGCTGACACGAAGACGATGGTGGACCAACCCTCAACGTCATCGTCTGCGAACGCGCGAGGGAGAAAAGGAAAAAAGGTGGAACCGACTGGTCGACAGCCAAGGTTCAAGCGGCAGAGGACGGATGAGACGGAGCCGAAGAAGGCGAAACCAGAGGACATTCAGGCCAGCCCTAGGATCACCGCCTGAGCTGCAGACAGCCATTATCGACCGAAGCCACCCGGAAGGAAGATATCGGACGTTAACTGGCTAAAGGCAGAATCAGAGATCCTGACCGCCATGAAGGATGCCATTGTGCGCGCAGACAACCCGTTTCTCTGCGAGTTCAAAGGGCATTAAGTGATATAAGGGCAAAGCAGTGGCCTGTGGTAACGCAGAAACTCTTGAGTTTCTCAATACCACGGTCCAACGTTTTGGTAAACTTTGGACAGGAGCGGCACTCTGCGTGGTTCCTATTGATGAGATTCCCAGGAGGACGATCATGAAGGTTTGGGGACACACTTGTCTTGATCAAAGCACAGAACCGGATCCTGGGAACGTCGGACTGGACCATCAGACGGGCGATAGACCGGGACAAGGGGAACGGCAAGGAACTCTGGATCAGCATTGGTCAAGAAAGCCTTGCCAAACTCCTTGAAAACGACTGCCGCATATCTTTTGGTATGGGCACACTTGCAGCGGTAGACGTGGCCCTCATCCAAGAGCCCTGGACCGTAAAGGGAGGGGTTCGGGGGACTGAACGGTAGCGGATACTGCCTTCTCACGCCACACCCCGTGGGTAAGCCAAGAACCTGTATCGTAGTAAGAATGTTCTGTTTTCTTGCAAGCACTCCGGACTTAACGGTTGCACTATGTGAGAGGAAGGACGGGAAAAACCTATACCTGGCCTCGGCATACCTGCCGTATGAGGAAGAAGACCAACCCTCAGGGGACGTCAGCCGTGCAGAGGTTATTGATATAACACTTGTTTTGGACAGTGACTCCCTAACCATTGATGATTGGCATGTGTCCGGTGAGTGTTCAGCATTAAATGAAACAGAGAAAGGCCCAAGGCCTACCGCAATCCCAAGCGGACAGACTGGAGCCTCTTCTTCTACCCACCGGAAGGAACATCCTTCAACCGGAAGCACGAGAGGACGCGGCTCAGAACGTCACTAACGCCCTGCAGGGGGCCTTTCTCGAATCCTGCCCGATCAGCCGACCTCCAAAGTTCAATCGCAATCCGTGGTGGACGCGGGAACTGAGCGAAGTCAGGAGGGAGTCGAGGAGGCTCTTTAACAGGGCCAAAGTAACAAACACACAGGAAAGCTGGGAGGAAAAAGGGAGTCATGGGCTGACTTCTGCGATGCCATAGTTGGTACCACCGAGGCCTCAAAGCTTCGACGGGTAGTATGAAAGGAGTCAACCACAACTGGCCTGCCAGGGAGACAAGATTAGATCCTTCGGTCCCTACAAGTCATCTGGGCCGGATATACGACCAGCCATGTTGCAAGCAGCTTGCCTGCCCCTGCTACCATGGCTGAAGAAAATCTTCGAAGGATGTCTCCGAATTGGGTACGTCCCCCAAGCATGGAGAGAGGTGAGAGTGGTCTTCATCCCCAAAGCCGGGAAGATAAATCACATCTCTCCAAACGACTACAGACCCATTAGTCTATCCTCATTTTTGCTGAAAACGATGGAAAGGCTGATTGATCTATACATAAGAACCAAGCTCGACAGACAAGTGTTCAGCGGAGCTCAGCACGCCTACCTCAAAGGTAGATCAGTTAAGACCGCACTACACGAAGTTCTTGGGAATATTGAAAAGACACTTAGCCATAAGGAATATGCTTTGGCGGCCTTCCTAGATATAGAGGGAGCCTTCAACAACGTCGGGTTCGAGTCAATAATAATATCCCTCTCCTGTGGAACCTAGTCCTCAACGACCTTCTTCTTCAGTTGGGAAGGAGCGGATACAAGGTCGTGGCCTATGCGGATGATCTAGTGATACTGGTAACGGGTAAGGTCCTACCTACGATCAGTGATCTTCTGGAATCTGCACTGGGAACGACCGCGAGCTGGGCACACCAAAACGGTCTGGGGGTTAATCCCCAAAAGACAGAACTGGTGTTCTCACGAAAATATAAGATACCAAACTTCAAACGACCAGCAATTGGTGGAACGACGCTTGAGTTATCGAACGAAGCCAAGTATCTTGGTGTCATCCTAGACTTCAAACTCTCCTGGAAGAGAAACACGGAGAAAAGGAAGAAAAAAGGCAATGGCTGCTTTCTAAATTTGTAGGAAGATCTTTGGACGAACATGGGGCTTACAACCGCACATCATCCATTGGATGTATACAGCGGTAATAAGAACCATTCTGACGTATGGAAGCTTGGTGTGGTCGAAAGCGGCCAACACAAAATCCCACCTATAGAACCTCTGGAGAGTCCAACGGACGGCATGCCTTGGGGTCACCGGATCTCTCAAATCCACCCCACAGGATGCTCTGGATACCATGCTAGACCTGGAGCCCATCGATCTCCACTTTAAGTGCAAGGCTGAGAGAAGTGCCGTGAGGCTTTCAGCCGCGCGGTTCTTCAAGCTATGACCTTATGGCCACGCCATCTGTAAGGAGGAAAGTGGAACGGGCGAACGAAGCGACTACTGTGTCTCGGAGTTTTAATGGAAAAGAAACTTTAAAGGACACATACCGGACAGGGAGGAATGGATGCGTAACGCCCCCCTTGGGCAGAACGTGCTCTTCATCTTCACTGACTGACGTCAAAGACAGCCGAAGGGACAGGAGTTGGATTCTTCTCTGAAGAACTAGCAACCAACATATCCCTAAGACTACCAGACTGGTGCAGTGTATTCCAGGCGGAGATATACGCAGTATGGCAATCGGCAAAGTTGGTATACACTTTGGAGATACCTCCGAGGAACATAGCAATCTGTGTTGATAGTCAAGCTGCTATTAAGGCCCCGGTTTCCTGCAAGACCACGAGCAGACTCGTTCGTGATACGGTGGACGCACTAAACCGGATCAGGGCGCACTCAATCACACTCACGAGGGTCCCGGGTCACACCGACATCGCGGGCAACGAGAGTGCGGACGAGTGTGGATCGGCTAAGCCACTGGCGGACGCAGTCAGCGAAATACGGAGGCCACTACGAGACATCATCGCAGATGATGGATCGAGCTAAACGAGATCAGACAGACGGTGGAACACAACACCCAACTGTGAGATCTCACGCTCGCTCTGGCCCCACTATGACCCTAAACGCACTAAGACTCTCCTAGACTTCAGGAAGTCAGGTGCGAACACTGACAGGAGTTATAACGGGGCACTGTGTCATCGGCCACATGGCCACTAGGTACAGATTGCCCTACCTTGACTTCTGCCGCAGCTGCAGGGACGAGGAGGATATAGAGAGCATCCTCTGTGTCTGTCCTGCACTCATGAAAAGGCGTCACCGAATACTCGGCAGCGCCGACTTGATAGCCTGATAGCATGCCTCTAGAGAGGCGGATGCTCTTTATTGAGGCTTCGGGATGGTTCGCGAAACCTCCCTTGGCAACGGACGTAATCCCATGACGAGTGTGGGCATCACAATGCGCTATTCTTGCCTCCGAGTGACCTCGAATTCGGTTGAGCAGCCCTATAAACTTAAGCTAACCTAAATTTTACATACTTTTTGCTGCATCAGTCATCTACATCTACATAACTTCTCACAAAAACACACGTACACTGTGCGAGGCAGAGTGTGTGAGCAGTGTGTGAGCGAGAGAGAGAGAATCAATAGCGGCTAAAGGGTCAAGGGCTAGCTAGCCAAAAATTGATTTAATCGATTTATAGGCCCAATATGAATTTTGATGGATTCAGGTGTACATACACTTCCCGTCATCAGGTTAGCGCCCCTTTTACACACATTTTCTTTTTGCTTTTTCTCTTTTGCCTATTGCACGTAACTTCTTAGTTATACCCGTACTCGAAGAGTAAAAGGGTATATTGTATTTGTGCTAAATGACCGTCTGTCCGTCCGTCCGTCTTGTTTATCGCCCATTGCCCGGAGGCTATAAAAGCTAGAGAAATCAAATTTTGTTTCCACACTGATGTGATATCTCACTTCTAGACAAGTCTTTCGAAATTTCGCCCCGCCCACTTCCGCCCCCACAAAGGGCGCACATCTGTGGCGTCCACAATTTTGAATATAACAAAAAACCAAAAATGCAGAATCATAGAGAAAGACCATATCTATAAAAGGCTTAAATCTGAATCGGATCGGATCATTCATATAGCCACAATAGAGGAAAATATACGAAAAAACTTCGCTCCCTCTCTTTCGCAATCACACAAAAACGAGACGATTTGGTTTTTCGTACAAATGAACGCCTGGATCTCAGAGACTATAAGAGCTAGAACAACCAAACTTTTGGCCAAGGCTCCTGTGATATCGCTTCAGTGTAAGTTTATTTCAAAATTTTGCCACGCCCACTCCCGCCCCCCCAAAAGAAAAAAATCTAGTTTCTGAGATCCAGGCGCTCATCTGGACGAATGGGCAAAGCAGACCTGTTGGTGTGTTAGAGAGAGATAGAGAGAATGATGCCTCTCCATTGTGCCTATACTAATGATGCGATTCGATTCAGATTTGTCCCTCTGATAGATATGGGTTTTCTCTATGATTCTGCATTTTTAGTTTTCTGTTATCTTCAAAATTGTAGACACCATAGATGTGCGCCTTTTGTGGGGCGAACGTGGCGGGGCCAAATTTTGAAATACATCTGTAGGAGGGGGATATTATATTAGTCTGGAAAAAAAAGTTTTTCTAGCTCTTATAGCCTCCGCGCTATATACAGCTGTGTCTTAGACCAGCAGCGTATAGTTTTCATCTTGAACTTGAAATTTCACTTGAGAAGCACCGGAATCAAAACAGAATAATATTTGTTAATTGATAAGTGTCATAAAGAGCAGTTCTGATGCAATGTGGTTTTGGCTAGCCATAGTACTTAATCTCTTGTATATTCGGGGTATGTTGGTGATGATTATGTCCTCCGGAACTCAAGATCCCCAAGGTAAAATTCACTAAGTTGTGGCCATATTCAACAAAAATGTTTGGATGGAGTGGTCTTTACACTTTAACAAAAATTGCATAAGATACCTATTTGTCCACTGTTGTATAACGTACCTTTAGCTTTTCTAATGAGCTTCACTTTAGTTTACCTTTTTTCTTTGGGTTCTAATTATTCTAACAGGGTTTGTATTTATTAATATCACATTAATAGTTTCGATAATTTGTGGTGATTGCCGAATAGAAATTGTGTAAGTCCACGTACCTTTACTTTTTCATAAAGCGATTGCAGTAACGAAATATTAACGTGTGTACTGATTGAATCTAAGCAGGATAATGATTCCGAATGGAAAACTCTAATCGCCTGACACCTTGCATTTTGAAGATGAGCTTTGAGATTTATCATAGCTGTATAATCGGATGATCTTCCTGGTCTCCCTCCTTCCACCAATTTCTTCGATCTATGGTTACGAGGGCTGTATAAAAAGTATTTCCATACGAAAACTGTTTGTTGTACCTTTAGATACACAAAATTAATAAATTCGTGTAATTTCTCAATGCAAAATCAGGAAAACAGCTTACGTTTCTTAGAAGATATAATAGCAAAATATTTAGCAGTTAAAAAAATGCAGATGTCTTTAACGATATTTATATATAAAATACAATAGATATTCAAGGCATAGGTAAGGGTATCATAAAAAAACATTTGTCCGATTACTTAATACAACCAGTACCGATCAATTAATTTCTATAAATAATTTAAAATATGAATCAATTTCGGATTAAAATGTAATTCAAAACAAGAAACAAAACAGTCAAAGGTCAAGTAAGTTAATAGTACAGTACAATTTAAACAACAATTAACGGAACTATGTTCCAATAACAACCAATAATTTTTGAAAATAGAAATTGAGATTGAAGGTTGATGAACCAATATATATATATAAAAATTATAAAAGTCCGCAAAACCAAATTGAGGAAATTCAAAACAAGTAAGAAAACAAGAAGAGACGTATTGTGTCGCTGTTAAAGCGACACTACCTTATACCCATACTCAGTGCGCATGTGATTTACATATAGTACATACGTGGAATTGGAAAATATTTTATTATTTTTTTATTTTACATTTTGTCTTGCATGCGGAAGGTGGCGTGCGAAATTTTGAAATGCACTTGTCTTGGTTTAGTATCACAGGAGTCTGGACAGAAAATTTGGTTGCTCTAGCTCTTATAGTCTCTGAGATCCAGGCGAAATTCGAAAAAATACGAAAAACCAAATCAACTCGTTTTTGTGTGAGAGAGACCGAAAAGGGAACGATGCCTTTTGAAATGATTTTCTCCGTTGTGACTATACTAATGATCCGATTCGATTCAGATTTGGCATCTGATAGATATCGGCTTTTATCTATGATTCTGCATTTTTTTTTTATCTGCTTTCCTCAAAATTGTTGACGCCAAAGACGTGCGCCCTTTATGGGGGCGGGGCGAAATTTTAAAACACATTTCTAGGAGTGAGATATCACATCAGTCTGAGAAAAAAAGTTGGTTGCTCTAGCTCTTATAGCCACCGAGCAATGAGCGACAAACAAAACGGGCGGACGGACAGACTGAATGCCGGTCAGACGGAATGACGGACATGGCTATATCGACTCGGCTATTGATGCTGATCAAGAATATATATTCTTTATAGGTCGGAAATGATTCCGTCTCTATGTTACACACATCCACTTTACCACAAACCAACGGCGTTTAGTAGATGATGCAACAAGGCCTTCACGGCAGCATGCCCCTCATGTAAACCTAGGTGAAAAAGAAACCCCCCTGGTGGTCAAAACAAATGCATATTCTACGTAAAACAACAAAGTGGTAGCATATGCAGCCGATGTTGCCATTATCTATTCGGGAATATTCCTTCAAACACTTTACAGCTTAATAACCGCAAAGCTGTCAGAATATACAACGTCGCGCGGGTTGGGAGTAAATCCCTGAAAAACGTAACTCGTGCTATTCTTAAAACATTACAGTCGCTCATACCCCCAATACTTAATCAACAAAGGCTCTCCTTCAGCGACAGTGTCAGATACTTAAAGTTGATAATTGTCACGAAGCTAAACTGGAACCTGAACACCAAAGAAAGCGTTAAGAAGGCCACAGTAGCCCTTTACACTTGCTAAAAAGAATTTGGCTTAAAATGGGGCATGAACCCATAGTCCAATGGATATATATGTATGTATTTAGCAGTAGTTAGTCCACTACCCTACCCTATCAAAAAGACCATCACCAAACAACAACTGGGCAAGGTACAACGAACTGCCGCCCCATAAATCAGTGGAGCTCTCAACACCACACCAAATGTTGCCCTATATGAAGGCATATGCCTTCAGCTTGCACGAAAGAAGCATGCAGAAATGGCAGCAATTCGTCCTAGAGCCTCTGACCAATGGGCATCAGCATATCGGTTACTCATCAATTTTGAATGGAAACAATATACGAGAAACGTATTTCCTGCAAAAACGGACTTTTTGCGTTCTAGGCTAGAAACTAAAATAGAAACCTACGTATTATTATTTTTTTTTTTTTGGGTTTTATGTTACCGCTCTACCCTTGGGTAGAGGGGGATTATTTGGCCGCCCGCCTTTACAAGGTGGAAATCGCCACGTCGAGATATGTAACTTGTTACAGTTTTACTCCAATTTTGTCGATGAACCTCGATTAATGTTTGGTACGAGCTAATTTGTTCTTTTTCGAAGAATTTATAGATATTATTATATTTAAGCGATGGGTAGCATAGTCTTGTTGTGTTGTACTTGGTACAATTAAATATTATATGCGATGCGTCATCGATAGTATCGCAAGTATCACAAATGTTACTTGCGACTACGTGCATTTTGGCAAGAGTGTGCCTATCAAATGCACTGCCGCTTTTAGCTTATTTCTATTTAGAAACCATGGTTTTGTTAAGGTAGAGGGAAAAAGTGAGCAGTATCCGTTCTAACGCGTTTAACGCTGGCAAACTCGGCATACTCTCTCTCCCATTCTTCTTTCAGTATTCGGTGTATCTCACATATTGCATCTTTAAGATTCCATTTAACGACTGTATATTTTCCCAGTCTGTGTGCTTCTTTGGCTGCTGAATCTACTGCCATGTTCTGCGGAATGTTTGCGTGGCCGGGTATGAAATGGATTTCTACCTTCTTTAGGTATTGGGCTTGACGGATCTTCTCCCCGATTTTTATAAGCGATAAAATTATCCTGAATGCTCCTTGCCAGTATCAGAGCCCCGTTGAATTTTTGAACCTACGTATTAACTTATAGATTTGTTGTTGTTTTATTACCTGTAGAGCAGAATTTTCTTCTATTTCAAGCCATTTCTTCGAACCTTGAAAATTAAGAAGTAGTCCGGTATCCGAAATCAAAAAATCAGACGGTAGTTTGGAGCCATATTTGTCGTAGAATACAGCTTGCTAAACATTTCTATGAAAGACATTAAGACTGTTATATCAGCATTCACCGGATAGTCCTGAAAATAAACAAGCACTTTAAATTAACTAACGAAAACCAAAAGAACGTAAAAAACCGTACAGACTCTCGATCATTAATTTTCGCTTAACTTTAATTCGATATTATTAATCAACTAGGAAGAGTTTTAATGTTATATATGTAAGAACGGCATAAATGGTAGTACCACAATCATGAATAATCGAGTAGATGAACGCAGAGTTGAGAATTAAGAGAAGAGAAATCGAGTAATCGACAAGAGTAGAGTTCTAGTTACGAGAAAATAGGTAGTGTGTGATCTGCTCGAAGAGAAACGAGAAGGGACGTGATGTGTCGCTGTTAAAGAGACACTACTTTTATACCCGTACTCAGCCAGTATACATGTGACTTACATACATACAGCTGCGGCATAAATAATAGCACCAAGAGGATAATTTTTCTGTATTGAAGGAATTTTTTTAAATGGATGGTTTAATGAAGAGTTTTAAAACTAATATGTAAACTTTAGAGTGTTATTTTTACATATCCAAAAGCAATGGCATGTATTGAAGACTTTAAACAAAAACTATTTGAAAAGAAAAGTAATTCGTAAATTTAGGCGGCAACAAAAAATAGCACCAATTTCAAAACTGTTCGGAAAAATACAAATTTCAAAGATGTTTTCCAAATGTTTCATTACAATATGTTACTTTAGTTGTATTCAAAGGTTAATATATTGTTTTTAAGCCTTTGGTAGCAACAACAGAGGCTCAGCGTCTTGTCATGGAAGTTAACCTAATTTTCGCCTGTTTTTTGTGAGATATTGCCCCAAAAATAATGCTGATGCCCCAAAGATCAATATTGTTCTTCGGTTTCGTATTAGAAACATATTTTTGAACTTTTAGAACAAAAGATTTTCAATGGGTTTCATATCTGGGGAATAAGCAGGGGGGACATTACATTAAATGCACTGTTCTCGAACCACCTTAAAGCTTCCTTGCTGGTCTGTTTTGGATCATTATCCTGATGGAAGACACAAAGCAATGGCATTTTTATATTCCATATTAGGCAGCATCATTGTTTTTTATATATACTATTTACATAGCCGTGTCGATTCATCATCGATTTGAGCCATGTATTGGACCAGCATGCCCCTACCGTGATGCTTTTCCTGCATGTTTATTGGTTTTATATCTTAGTCAGAGGATTGTATTCTGCAGTGGGTAGTCGTTTTATATAACATCGAGAGCCTTATAAACAAAAAAAAAACATTTTGACTTATTTCGACTACAGGTTTTTTCTCCATTTTTCTTTGGGCCAACTTCAGTGCTTCCTGGGCTTCCTGTCTAAAGTGGAGTTTTCCGCGGACTTCCGCGGGCAGTTAATTTATATTCTTGAGAGCAAGAACTAACTTTCCTCATCCTTGCCGATTTTTTAAGATCATTTTTAAGCTCTCTGGACGGTTTGTAAGGGTCCTTCTTGACCTCACCAACTAGTAGTTTAACCAGAAATGGCGATATTGAGGCATTTTTCTAGTAGGTTACATGTTTTAAGGCATTGTGAATCATTTCACTTTAGCAACCGACTATTTGCTTTACCTTAGGAAAGTTGTCTCCCTTCTGAAATTCAAGTTTTGATGCTTTAGCTTTTTTTTTTTTCCCTAAAGTGCTTTCCATAACCCATAAATACTTTTATTTTTGACAACTTTATTGCTACTATCGACTTAAGCCACTGATTATTCATTTAATCACAACAAAGGGGAAGGGGGCGGGGCGAAATTTTGAAATACACTTGTTCAGGTTTGGTATCACAGGAGTCTTGTCAGAAAGTTTGGTTGCTCTAGCTCTTATAGTCTCTGAGATCCAGGCGACACAAAATACAAAAAACCAAATCGACTCGTTTTTGTGTGAGTGCGAGCGAGAAAGAGCGAAGTTTTTTCGTATGTTTTTTTCTATTGTGGCTATATTAATGATTCGATCCGATTCAGATTTGGGCCTCTGATAGATATGGTCTATCTCTATGATTCTGCATTTTTCGTTTTCTCTTATCTTCAAAATGGTGGACGCCACAGATGTGCGCCCTTTTTGGGGGCGGAAGTGGGCGGGACGAAATTTGTTCACTTGTTTAGGAGTGAGATACCACATCAGTCTGGAAAAATTTGGTTGCTCTATATTTTATAGCAATGGGCGATAAACGAGATGGACGGACGGACTGACATGGCTTTATCGACTCGGATATTGATGCTGATCAAGAATATATTAGGAAGGAAATTATTCTTTCTCTATGTTACGCACATCCACTTTTACCACAAATAAAATATACCCTTTTACTCTTCGAGTACGGGTATAAAAAAAAAATGAGAAATTGTGCAAACAACAGTTAAATAAAGACAAAAGATAAAACAAAAACCGTCAAGCGTAAATAAGTTAACGCAGGCAGTTCTCACGGAGAGAAACTGCCGAGTTGCAGGCAATATCCGGTGGCCTGCACGCGCATCGAGGAAATAGCTGACCGCGCGCTCCGAGTGCAAATGCCCGGAGCCAGACCGGAGCACTCGCGGAGCGAGTGATCGATCGCCACGGGCCGTGACAAAAACGCTGACCCGGCACCTTGGCGACAGCGCTGCAGGAAGGCAAACGCCTCGAGCTGCAGCTGGATAGGAGTTTAAGTTAGTCGTAATTTGTACTCCAGAGCGATAGCTCTGCCTAAACATAAAAAAAAAACCTATGCCATAACGGGCGTACGGTAAAATAAAAGAAACACAAATTAATTAACAACGATTCTTATAATTGTCGCCCAACGACTCGAATCACACAATCTGGTGCAAGTAAATTGCAGTGAAGATAAAGTTTAAGTGCAGCCAAGAACTGGCACAAAACAAAAAAATAATAATAAATTAATCCAAACGGAAATTCGAATAAAAATTCAAAAACTTTTAAAACAAAACAAAAAACGACAGCGGCAGCGATAACGTCAGCGGCAACGACAACGGCAGCGGCAGCGGTAGCAACAGTACCGGCGGCTTTTCGGCGACAAAATAAATATATGAACATGTGAGTAGGCTTTTTGTCCAAAGTGTTCGCCAGTACAAACATTCGAAGAATAAATTTTGTCGAGATTTAAAAATTAAATAAATTAAAAACTTTCTCGTGTTAAATTATGCAAAAAATAAATATATTAGGGAAAATTAAAATTTTTAATAATAAAAAATTTATTTTTGATATTTAATTTTCGTTGTGAAAAATAACAAATACTAAAAAGAAAATTTTTTACAAACTCTTAATTGAATTTTATAGCATTCAAATTTTTTTTATTACTGACTCATGTATAGGAACAACGACAACGTCTCATCGGACGAAGAAGTTCTAGAAGAATATAGAAAACTTTTGAAAACTAGAGTAGAAAGGCAGAAATCAGAACAGAATCAATCTGAAATAGATCGCTACCCTTCGCCCAGCAGGGCAACCACACATCCGAGACAGTGTTCTTAGCTCTAAAAACCCAGAAAATCAGAACGAAAAAAAAATGCAAGCAGAACAGATTGCGAGCATGGAAGCTGCCATAGCCTCTGCGCTCCAAAGGCATCAGGATTTATTTGATGAAAAATTAGCTATAGTTATGGGAGAGTTATGCTCACTTAAGGATAAAACTCCGAAATTCAAACTTTCCTAGAAATATAAATAGAACCGGGGAAAGAATGTAGCGAACCCCTGGACATGGTAAAAATCTGTCCCGGAATTCGACGGGAAACAGGAAAATTACGTTTCCTGGAGACAGGCTGCTAGTGCAGCATATAAGGTATTTATGCCTTACAAAGGCAGCAGCCGACATTACCAAGCTGTAGGAATACTTAAAAATAAGGTACGAGGCGCAGCAGCGGCTGTATTAGCCTCTTTAACACAGTGTTCAATTTTTCATGCCATACTGGCAAGGTTAGATTTTACGTATGCGGATAAAACTCCGGCGCACGTAATTAAACAAGAGTTGAGTTTATCAAGACAGGGAAAATTGCCCCTTCTTAAATACTATGACGAGATCGAACGGAAGCTAACGCTTCTAACAAACAAAACTATCATGACTCACGACGCAGCCGCAGCGGCCGTCCTAAACGAACAACACAGAGATGACGCTTACATGCGTTCATATCTGGCTTAAAAAGTCATTGAAAGTTGCCGTTTTTCCGGCATTGGCGAAAGACTTGCCATCAGCCTTGGCATTAGCACAAGAGGCTGAGGCAAGTAATGATAGAAGCACTTTCGCGACCACCTTCGCCCGCCATAGCGAAGAAAAAATGTATAGGCCCAACAACCAGCGACAGGCAGGTTGGAAAAGCTACGAACAAAACCAAAGCCAGGGGGCGATAAAAAAGAACCTTCACTTTGTCAGGACCCAAAGGGGAGGAAATAATCAGGGTGGTTCTTTTAAACAAAGACCACATAGTAACGCAGGTCAAGGCCAACCAACGCCAGAACCAATGGAGGTCGACACCTCCTCCAGGTTCAAGCAGCCCACTGCGTGGCAAAGGGGGTCGACACGGTCTCACCAAAAAATAAACTTCATGCCGGAAGAAAAAACCGACGATGAAGAGTATGACTCCGTCGCGCAAGCTAGCGTCACAGAGATAGAGGACGAGCTAGATGAAGAAGACTACTGCAATTTTTTAAGGGTAAAATCCCTGCTTGCTTACATTACACGTACGGTAGCAGGAAGAGAAATAAAACTATTACTCGACACAGGCACCTCTAAAAATTACATTACTCCACTCCCGGGAGTGGACTTTACTTTTTACAGTAAAGTCGGGTCTTAACCAAACTTTTTTTGAGGTAGGCATGAGAGTATCCCAAGAAAAGTCAAAAGTTCTTTAAAAAGAGCGTTGAATACTTGGGGTTCATAGTGTCTCTTCAAACGGGCTACGAACCTCACCTGAGAAGGTCAAGGCAATAAATTGTCCCCCACCAAAAAAACGCTTTACGAACTCAGATCCTTCCTGGGATTAGCAAGCTATTATAGGTGCTTCATAAAAACTTCGCGGCAATCGCAAGGCCCTTAACGAACATCCCAAAGGGAGATGATGGTAAAACTAGCAAATATCAGTCAAGATGAAAGTTGACGTCGATATGACCAAGGAACAGAGAGAAACGTTTGACAGGCTGAGAGAAATCTTGGCATCAGAAGACGTTCTGCTTTCCTACCAGGACTTCAAGAGGCCATTCGATTTGACAACAGATGCTTCAGGTTTTGGTCTGGGAGCGGTACTATCTCAAGATGGCCGCCCAATCACAATGATATCACGTTCCCTACGAGACAACGAAAAAAATTATGCAACCAATGAGCGAGAGCTCCTCGGTATAGTTTGGGCACTGAAAAACCTCCGGAATTACTTGTACGGAGTAAAAGGCTTGCAGATCTTTACCGATCATCAGCCACTTACCTTTGTCGTCTCGGACAAAAAACCTAACGCGAAACTAAATCGCTGGAAGGGGATTATCGACGATCACGGCGCAAAATTAGTTTATAAACCTGGCAAGGAAAACCATGTGGCGGATGCGTTGTCCCGCCAAAACTTAAACGTTTTAGAAGACGAAATAGAATCAGATGTAGCAACCATACACAGCGAACAGTCACGAACATACACCATAGACACGACGGACAACCCAGTAAACTGTTTTAGAAATCAAATAATAATTGAAGAAGGAAACAGCTCCTCGGTAGACACATTCAACCTGTTTAAAAGCAAGGTGAGACACATACAAGATGTAGTCAATGCTGAGGTGGTAAACGCAATACATTGTTCCCTACCGATCTTGGCATTTATCCAACACCGACTAGTTGAATTGTTCCCAAGCACTTCATTCAAATATACGAAAAGCTTCGTGCAGGACATAACGGATATAACCGAGCAAAGGGAAATTGTCATAGCAGAACACAACAGGGCTCACCGAGCAGCACAAAAGAAAACGTAAAACAAATCTTGAGGGACTACTTTTTCCCTAAAATGCTTCGAATTGCAGGACCTGTTCAATGGCAAAATACAAGCGCCATCCATCTAAACAAGTGGTAGCGGAAACACCGATACCTTCTTTTTTGTGGGGAAATCCTTCACATCGACATTTTTTCAACAGACGGAACTCTTTTTATACCCGTACTTGAAGAGTAATAGGGTATATTGTATTTGTGGTAAAAGTAGATGTGTGTAACACACAGAAGGAGGCGTTTCCGACCCCATAAAGTATATATATTCTTGATCAGCATCAATAGCCGAGTCGATATAGCCATGTCTGTCCGTCCGTCTGTCCGTCCGTCTTGTTTTTCACTCATTGCTCGAGGGCTATAAGAGCTAGAGCAACCAAACTTTTTATCCAGTCTGATGTGATATCTCACCCTAGAAAAGTTTTTCTAAATTTCGCCCCGCCCACTTCCGCCCCCACAAAGGGCGCACATCTGTGGCGGCCACAATTTTGCAAATAACAAAAACTAAAAAATGCAGAATCATAGAGACAGCCCATATCTATCAGGGGCCCAAATCTGAATCAGATCGGATCATTAATATAGCCACAATAGAGGCAAATATACGAAAAACTTCGCTCCCTATCTTTCGCACTCACACAAAAATCGAGTCGATTTGGTTTTTCGTAAAATGAACGCCTGATCTCAGAGACTATAAGAGCTAGAGCAACCAAATTTTTTGCCCAGACTCCTGTGATACCGAACCTGAACAAGTGTATTTCAAAATTTCGCCCCGCCCCTTCCGCCCCCACAAAAGACGAAAATCCACAATTTTGAAGATAGAAAAAAACTAAAAATGCAGTATCTTAGGAAAGCACCATATCTACCAGATTCCCGAATTTGTTCAGATCGGATCATTATTGTAGCCAAAATGATCAAATGAATTTTCAGCAGCAATCCCCCCACCTCTTACAGAGTAAGTCAATTATTGGGCAGATTGTTGCTGCAGCTTCTCTCACGCACACTCACGCGTCAAACATGCTGCCTCGTGCAGTGTACATACTTTGTTGTGAGAACTGATGTAGATGATGTAGATGTAGATGTTGATGACAGATGTAGCAAAATGTAAAATGTAAAACTGATAAAACATTTTAAAATTCCACATAAATCACATGTGTACTGACTGAGTACGGGTATAAAAGTAGAGTCGCGTTCGAAGCGACTCCGTACGTTCTTTCTCGTTCTTTCATGCATTGATAAATTCTCTAAATTCGCCACAGTGCAGGCCATCGCATCGAAGGCCATAGTGGATGTAAAATCTCCTTTATTACAAATAATAAATTTCTTTCCAAAAGTTAAAACAATTTATTGTGATAACGAAAGATCGTTCAACTCTGAAACAATTAAATCAATTCTCCTGAATCATTTTAATATCACCATTGCCAACGCCCCGCCTTTTTACATAGCACCTCAAACGGTCAAGTAGAAAGGTTTCATAGCACCCTGGCAGAAATAGCCAGATGCTTGAAACTAGAAGGCAACTTAAACGATACAACTGAACTAATTCTTTTGGCAACCAATAAATATAACAATACCATCCACTCGGTCACCAATGAAAAACCTGTACAGATTGTTCACTCAAAATCCGCGGATTTCGAAATGAGAATTAGTCAAAAAATTCAACAGGCTCAGGAAAAAACCTTAATTATGTTAACAAAGATAGGACCAATAGAGACTATCTAGCTGGCAAAAAAGGTCTTCCTAAAAGCAAACAAACGCCTAGGAAACAAGCTTTCGCCACTATGTTCGGAAAAATCATTGAAGCAGACCTGGGGACCACGGTCCAAATTGAGGGAAGGTGGTCCACAAGGACAATCTACGCTAACCATCTTAGCGAGATTACTGACCCCTTTTTCTATTCTTTTTCTAGGTTAGGAAAACTTATCTTAGTTTTTGTACTTACGACTGTCAGGACGGACGCGACAGTAAAACTTAACGAATACAACGAACGCAGACTATATTCCGATAGAGGACAATGAAATTGTCATCTTGGGAGTCCTACGGATACATACAACACTCAACGAACATGACGACTTACGGAGACTACGCCGACCAGACAGAAGCAATGACGAAGACATTTACAGAGGACCACAGGACACCAGTTATAATGACGGACCTTACAAATATTCGCAAGTTGGTGACTACCTTGAAAATCCACCATAGGGCCGCTAGGAGTATTAACTTAATCGGGACAGCACTAAAAGCTATTGCCGGCACACCTGACTTTAACGATTGGGAGCAAATAAAAATTCAATCAAGAACAACTAATGAGAACAGATGAAGGACTAACAGAATTAAATATCAAATTTCAGAAACGTCTAAAATGAACTCGCAAATGCGATGAACCAAGTCCAAAAAATCGAAACAGATAAAGAAATCCATCTTTTTGGAAATTATTCTAGCAAAAATAGAATTGTAATCACAGATCTAGAAAACATTTTAATGGGCTTAACCCTAGCAAAATTAAACATCGTAAGTCCAGCTGGATAGCTCCGATATTGGCGAATTCAGGGACAGACAGCCTATTGACGTTAGTTTGATAGAATTATTAGAAGTATCTAGCATTAGTGTTTTTCAAAATTCTGAAATTCTACATTTTCTCATTAAATTCCCTAGTCCTAAATTTATATGTAAGAAGATAACAGTCTATCCGGTTCAGCACCAGAAAAAAGATCCTGGACTTAGAAAATGGAAACCTAGTCGCTGAATGCCCAAAACTAAACCTCAACATCGGCTTCTGCAAGACAACGGTCGGCGCCACCTTCTGCAGGGGAGCTCCAAAATGGCACCTGCGCCCAGCAAATAGTCTCTGGGGCTATTGCGCACTGCTCCACGCTCCCAGGTCATCTGGATCCAGTTACCGTAGTCGATCACGGCACCCTCATCGTGAACGATGCCAACATGACCATAACCGACGACCAAGGGCGAGACCAAAAATATCCGGAACCTACCTGGTAACCTATTCCAACAAGGTAGCCCTCAACGGAACCTGGTTCGTAAATCAATTGGGAAGTTCAATAAGAAAACCTGCTGTGTCAGCCATGGCCATAGTCAACATCACGGCCCACCAGAACCGGCTAAGCCTCCCATTTCTTCACGAGCTGAGTTTGAACAATCTCCCCCCACATCGGGACCCTCAGAGAAGAACTTTACACTGGGATCCTTTCCTCAGCAACTCCTTTGCCCTACTCGCTGCCTTCTTGCTGTGTTCCACCGAGAGAAACTGAGTTGCAGGCCATATCCGGTGGCCTGCACGCGCATCGAGGAAATAGCACACCGCGCGCTCCGAGTGCAAATGCCCGGAGCCAGACCGGAGCACTCGCGGGAGCGAGTGATCGCTACGGGCCGGGACAAAAACGCTGACCCGGCACCTTGGCGACAGCGCTGCAGGAAGGCAAAGGCCTCGAGCTGCAGCTGGATAGGAGTTTAAGTTAGTCGTAATTTGTACTCCAGAGCGATAGCTCTGCCTAAACATAAAAAAAAACCTATGCCCAACGGGCGTACGGTAAAATAAAGAAACACAAATTAATTAACAACGATTCTTATAATTAATATAATTACCAGCAGCATACCTGGTCGAAATAAATATTGGGACACTACTCACTTATCATAGATATTTTTAAAAATTGTTAAGAAATGGTAAGCATTTTTAACGATACACAAATTTTTTGAATATATCTACTTATCAAGAAAGTAACGGCAGGTTTAAAGTTTATAATTTGTATTCGGGGACTTTTTTCCTGACCAGTTTTGTGAGACGTGTTTTTTTTTTTTTTTTCTAATACGAATTAATTATTGGAACACCATCAGAAAAGTGGTGCTAATTGACTGTGTATTCAAGTTTTTCATAGTTAAAGGTGAGTATTTTGTTCTTTTTGGCTGTGAGCAAGTAAATTGAACAATGAAAGGCTAAATAAAAGTTCATTTAATACAGTTCCACACACGTAAATAAAGTAAAAATGCAAAAAAAACTATCCTTAATCTGCACAGTGAAGGGAAAAGCATTCGCGAAATAGCCAATATTGCGGAAATAAGCAAGAATACTGTCCAAAAATTTAAAAAAACCCGGCAGGATACAATAAAACAGTAAAAACCGGCCGATCTTGCTTAGTGTCTGATCGAACAAAACGACAAATAAATAATTTGGCTTTATATACAGCGACTAGTTCACGGGATATTAAGACTAAACTGTCTCTTGACATCAGTACCCGTCGTATTCAGCAAATTTTAAGTTCAGATAGTAACATTAAGTATGAAAAAATGGTACGCAAACCTATGCTTCTGCCAAGGCACAAAGCAGCTCGTCTGGAATTTGCAAAATGTACAAATTTTGGACAAGTGAATGGGAGAACGTTATCTTCAGTGACGAAAAAGTTCAACTTGGATGATCCTGACGTTAAAATGATGTACTGTAGAGATATACGCCGTGAACGCAATTTCGCAATTTTTAAAAAATCCCTTATAGTATGGGCTGCATTTGAACACCCCGGAAGATCCCCTGTATGTTTTGTATCATCTCGAATGAATTCTCAGCTGTACATAAGCCTCATGGACGACGTATTAATACCGTTTAGCTAAACATATTGGGATAAAAAGTTGATTTTTCAAAGGCAATTATCGAAGAAAGGACAAAAATCGACGAAAAAACGCTCCAAAATTTAATTTTATAAATGCCTAATCGCTTGGCTGAAGTTATTTAAAAGCGTGGAGGCAATACCCACTATTAAGTAAGAAATAAATTTATTTGTTCTAATTTTGGGAATTTTTAAAAATTATTTGTATTTTAGTGTACCAATAATTATTTCTAAGGCAGCAAAAATAAGGACCTGAATTTTCTCGGAAAGGATCAGATATTTAAAAAAATTTTATTTTATTTCAATGCATTTTTCTCTTTATACTTGCGAATAAAATATAAAAAATTATAGATAAGCAAATACGATTTACTTTAAAGAAAAAATTGAGTGTCCCAATATAATTCAAAGAGGAATAGTTCTTCCCCCCACTTTTTAGGGGTTCGTCCAGGAAAAATAAAATCAATGGCGTACATCAATCATTAAATGGTTATTACATTATTGCAATACAACACAAAAACACCCAAGAGAAGCAGATTGGAGAACGTCCAGAAAGTTCGGCAGAGGAGAAAGCGAGACAGCACATTAAGAAATGGTGTGTATACAACAAGAGCGTCGGATACACAATATGACAGCAAGCGAAAGCAGAAGAACAGAAACGGCATTAACCATTATATCACAGAGGACAACGAGAAAGAAAAGCGAGGCAGACGCAAAGTGGGCAAACTACGAGTAAAATCTATTAGGAGTGTTAATGTGTAATTGCTTTTATGGGTTGCGGTACATAAACCGTCTACAGTTTAGTCGCCACAACTAGCACTTGAACCAGTTGGACTGCGGAGTGGGTTTCCTTTTGATGAGGAAGCTGAGGTTCTAAAGACACGGCGACAGCCTCTGATGATTGCTATTGAAGATGGGTACAGGCAGTATGTTGTACTAGGACGCGACTAAACCTGATACTGATTTCATTGAACAAATGCATCTACTAATATAGCTAACAGGACCAGTTTTGTAACGAACTGTTTATCTCCGTGTGATCAGCGGGGCTGGCTCAGCGGCCGACGGGCTCCTTGCAACGAATTTATTTATTGCCTCGCAGACAATAAGAAAACGTACAGTTTATTCGGTTCGACTCTAGTAGCAGAATCTTTATTGGTATCTTAAACCTGGTTTCTTACGAGCTATGTTATAACGGGATATTCACGATTATCTAGGTGACGTTGTGCCAACGGTTTGGCCGTCGTCTCGCTGGTGCTAAGGCTATGGGCTCGAATCAGCTCACGCCTGGTCCCGCACACAACTCTGCACACAACTCTGCACACAACTCCGCACACACCGATTCCCTTTGGCTCGCGCCCTGGCGACGTTACTCTACCTGCCGGGTCTCCGCTGGTCTTCCTCGCGCGACTCTGGCGTTACGCTATCACCGCTTGGCTAATTCGCTTGCCGTGGCACCCGCGTGCTACAGCTGGGGGTTCTGACTTGGCAAGTGCCTCGTCCGCCGCTCGCAGCTCCGCACACTCTGGGCTCACCCTTCGCTAGTGCTCACCCTAAGCGGAGAGCAGTATCAGGCGCTGAAACGGTCTCTTTATATCAGCCCCTTTGCTGAAATGCTGCTCCTTTGTCCTCTTCACTTGGTATGTTCACTAACTTGTAGAATTATCGGTATTCTCGCGGTTGATCTCACTCGCTTGGATTCACGCACCTGCCCGTCTACTGGTCCTCGATTCCTTTTTGGCTCGCCCTGGCGACGTGACTCTACCTGCTGGGTCTCCGCTGGTCTTCCTCGCGCGACTCTGGCGTTACGCTATCACCGCTTGGCTAATTCGCTTGGCGTGGCACCAGCGTGCTACGGCTGGGGGTTCTGACTTGGCAACCGCCTCGTCCGCCGCTCGCAGCTCCGCACACTCTGGGCTCACCCTTCGATAGTACTCTCCCTAAGCGGAGAGCAGTATCTGGCGCTCAAACGGTCTCCTTATTTCAGCCCGTTGCTGAAATGCTGCTCCTTTGTCCTCTTCACTTTGTTCGTTCACTAACTTGTAGAATTATCGGTATTTTCGCGGTTGATATCACTCGCTTGGATTCACGCACCTGCCCGTCTACTGGTCCTCGATTCAATGTCGCCATTTTTTTTTTTTTTTTTTGTGTTTGTGCTTGTGTTCTCCTTTGCGACGGATCGCCGGCTCCAGCCTCTGCCGTCGCCATACCCATGCTGCCTTTCTCACCGTTCCGTCGTACGGTACTTGCGCATTTTTCCACCGACTCCGACTCTCTCTGGATCCCATTGGTTTTGGGCATCCAGCTCTTCGCCGCGTTAACCCTCCCAAGGCTGGCGGGGTTCTTTTCCCCCTTCTAGTTTTTCCCTTTTAGATATCCTCTTTAACCATATAATTTAGACTGATTACTTATATTAATGGCTTATTATTTTTTTTTTTCCAGCTTGGCGTTCACCCTGCGAAACCAGGGGTTGGCAGTCAACGCCTCCGTGCTCAGGTACGCACCACTCTCTCTGCGTTAACCATCCTTTTATATCTCATATAATCCTCCTCTTTCCCCTCAGATTTATGACTTTTGACGGATCACGCCGCTTCTAACATTAAGCTCCATTCTGTTCCTTTCTTTATTATAATAAATTCCCCGTACATTCATAAAGCTCTGTTAGTTTGTTTTATGAGTTTGCCCACTGGGCTTGCTCCTCGATGGCGTCCACTTCGCCAATCCTCGGCTTCCAGGGTCTCCTTCGCAAGTTATAATATCTTGCTTGATCCTGGGACGCCCTCTCTAAATTCCGCCATACCAGCTGAAACAGCTCTCTCAGCTTCTTTGCGTTCTCGTCAGGGGTGGTTGGCTCCTGGCCCGTAACGAGCGTCTCCTAATCGCACAAGGTCTTCGGTAGCCTGGGCTCCCTTACTTGTACATATTATAAATGCCGGTGCGTACCCCGTTGACTCCGTGACCCACGAGTACTCTCCAGCATCAACTCAGGCCACTTCTCATCCAGCATCTCTGGTCCCCTTCGGCGAACTGCGGTATCATCGTTTTCACCGTCCTATTCGCGCGTTCCGGCGGGTTCTCCGGCGGCGTGTATGGGCCGTGAATTGATGCCGCACTCCCATCTGGTCGAAGAACTTCTTATTTGCATAACATAGTTTGGGAGTTTAATGGGCGAAACCTACATACAACTTATTAATGTACGACCACGTTTGATATCGATTAACGATAAATACAAAATTTACCTCGGCAGAAAAATGGAATTAGGCCGTGAACATTTTCATACGGTTATTTTTCACAACTTTCGACGTGTATTAAGTAGACAAGAATGCATCGATGAACTAAAAATTATTACACGCCGAATAAGCACTGTTTCGCCAATTTAGAAATTTGTTTGTAGATGAAGTCTAGTGTTCTAGTGTAGGTTAGGGCAAGGCGGGAGCGCAATAAAAGCTCTCTCGCTCGGCGAATGCGCCCCCGCTTTGCCACCATAGCACAATGGGTAAAAACCCGGTTTAGGTGCATAAACCTATTTATTTTTTTAATTAATTTTTAAGAATGGCCCATGTTAATTGAATCTAGATACCATAATTAAAAAAAACCGCCATACAAAATTGTATGTGGCAATCCTATTGTGTTGCCACAGCAACAAAGTCAGCTGTTTCAGAAACTTTTGCAATTTGGTGAATTGGCGAGACAAATTTGCAAATTTTGTGTAATTGTTCTGTGTGTGAAAACAATATTCATAAATATGAACATGGAAGATCCTTGCGAAGGTATTTATTAATGTACATTAGCTTATATGTTTTGAATTATGTGTCTTGTTGTCCAACTGTGAACTGTTTTATATGTGTATCTTTATAGATTTGTACTAACTATTGTGTTTGTGTTTTTGTGGAGTATAACTTATCATTAGCACAGACTAGCAAAAGAGTAAGAACGTGAAATTAACGACAAAAGTGTCCTTGTTATAATACAATTAACCATTTTTGCTACTTTTCGAAAAACTTGTATTTATCTAGCAACATATGTGTTTGGTCACGCGGCTCTTGAAGTTTGGGAAAGCAACAATCGCTCGCGAGAAGCCCCAAAGTCTTATATACTCGACAAATTGAATGGCGATCGCTTTGATGAAAGAATAATACCAGTAATATCACAAAATTGCTAACTTTATTTATTACATTAACAAACATTTGCCACAATGCTGCTGAAACATAAAGCGATTTAAACAAAAACACAAAAAAACAACAAAAACAAATGCATCCCCACAGATACCCACGGATCAATATGGATTAAGTTCCCCTTCATGCGTGCATACGCTTTTTTTGAATTTACTCAAATTATCTTACAGAATTGAGCTAAAAATGTGGCATGTCAAGGGAAATGATAAAATTGAATTGGCGGCACGTAAACATAAAATTCAAACAGCGTTTTGGAAAGATATGGGCCTTCATGTAGACAAGCCGAGACAAAACGGCAGTGGCAATACTAATGATGGAAATACGGCGAGGCGGGCATTCTCCAACCCAAAATTATTGTCCTCTATATTAGAATAGATCATAATTTGATTCAGCGCTTACACATAATATTGATTGCCATAAATTGTCATTACCCTATAAATTCAGAGAAATTTAAAATATTCTGTTCTGAAACGTTCACTATGTATAGGTCTAATTACTTTTGGTACCACATGTCGCCAACAGTACACAAAATTTTTAGTACATGGATACATCATCATTGAAAAATCAATAGTTCCTGTTGGCTCCTTAGCAGAAAGTGCTTCAGAAGCAAGACACAAACTTTTCAAGGCTGACAGAAAATATCATGCCAGAAAATGTAGCCGGCTTGACAATATGTCAGATATTTTTTCACAGAGCTATGGATTCATCTGATCCCTTACTATCTAGTATTTGCATTACAAAAACGAACAGGATGCGCCTGCCAGCAGAGGTTGTCGATCTTTTGGAGTCACCAATCATATACTTAGGTATTGGCCACAAAGACGGAGGTACATCCCAAATTCGTGCGAAGATGATACAGATGAAGAATATGATAATAATGATGGAAGTGACACTTTTGATATAGATTTAGAGACAGATTCAGATGAAATAGAAAAAAAATAAAAATATTAAGAAAGAAATATGTGTAGTAATAAGTTAAAATTTTAGAGTTTTCACAAAAAAATTAAACTATTTTTTCAGTGTTCTATAAATTTAACAATGGATCCTGAATAAATGTATAACTGCATTTAACTTCTTTTTTTTTTTTCATGTTTTACTAAATTTAATTGAAATTAAAATTGTTAAAAATTATTTAATTAAAAATTATTTTTTACCCACTGTGCGCAGGATAAATTCCAAAAACAAACAAAAATCAAAATTTTATTTAACTTTAAATAATTTAATTTAAATTTAAAAAAATTTCAAGTTGATATCTTATAAACTAGAGTTTATGCACCAAAAACTGGTTTTTGCCCATATTGCGTAGGTTAGCTAGGCTTAAGAGGAATTGTATGAATTTGTTAGAATATAATCGTAATTGAATTTCGATCGAGCGCACGTCCCATTTTTTCGACCAAACATATCTTTTACAGCACCCAAAGTTTCGGTTTTTATTACAAAAACTATTCTATTCGCCCCCGGGGACAGTAAAGATAAATAGAAAGGCAACAAAAAAATAAAGTGAAAAGAGTTAAAATTCCATACTCTAAAATCCTGTATTGTTGCCCGCGTCGTTAGTTTGTGCTATAGCCTGGCTATAATAACCGTGTCGGTCATCGTTGCTGCTACATATCTACATCACGCTGCACCCAGAGGATTAAATGGCAATAGGAGATCACAACGACCGCGAGACGAAAGTGGAAGCTGCACTCCAACATCAAGCAGAGCCTGAGGTATTTAGAGTCGAAGACATTCGTAAATACTCATAAATTGTCTTGTGCTGAAATATTGCACCTCGCTTTTCAACTCTTGCTCGTACATACAAGCAGATTTCGTCTCGCTTTCGCTTTTTCACCGTTGCTTTGCTCTGTACTTGTTGAGAGAATTTTCGTTGGCGCGCTTGATGAAAACGGAGAGCCAAGTGACGCGCTACCCTGTTTCTTGAGAGTATATTGGTTTCGGCTCTCACTTGAAACTAACTTTACATGTCGTGCCTCGACATTCAATTGTTGTCGTTCTCGTTTCTAGTTCTTGTTCGGACTTTAATTACTTATTATATAGTATATTGATATTATATTGCTATTTTATCTACCAAAAACCATTGGATATCGGTGCGTACATACATACGTTCGTTAACCCAAGCCGCGGTGTGTAACACTTACATACTTCTTCACATACATACATACATAACAGCAGTTTACCGGTGCATTATTTTCAATTCTCGTTTTCGCCACACCGGTGCTTGCTGTGTAGTTGTTGGAAGAATTGTCGCGCTTGGATCAAAACGGAACGACAAGTGACGCGCTACCCTGTTTTCTGAGGGTATACTGTTTTTGTTGTCACTTTGCAAGCGACGCCCTACACTGTGAGGGTATATTGTTTTCGGCTCTCACTTGGAAAGTGACGCACTACCCTGCAGTGTGAGGGTATATCGATTTAAAGATCTTTTTTGCCTCGTTCTTTGGACATTTTTTTTTATTGATCCATCCACAAAAAAATAGTGTAGTGTAGTGTGTTGTCGTCGGTTAAAGTTCATAATGATTATGGTATACCGGTGATTGAAAAATTTAATCATTTGATTTCGTGCCTTTCTAATGAAGCATTAGGAACAATAAAGGCGTTCCAAGTCACCGAGGCCAATTATGCAAAGGCCGCCCCTTATGGCCAGCCTAATGCGCGTATACGACAACGAGTGTTTCATATTTTCAAACCAAATCTCCGCACTGTTTAATCTGCCAAAAATCTCGCAACAGTCCGCATCGTCCCAAGGAGCCTAATTGATACCGTGTCATCGATCTATGGTTTGTTACTCTTGATAGGAGACGATACGAAGATTTCGAATGCAATGCTCATTCATATCGTTTTGAACAGAGTCGACCCAGTGACTATACAGAAGTGGGAAGAACAGCTTGACTTTGAAAAGTTGCCACTGTGGTCCGATTTTGAAAAAAGTTTTAAATCGTCGATACCAGCATTTGTTTGCGGAAGAGTCGACCAAGCCAAAGCAAGTCGCACAATCGCAGTTCATTCGCTTGTTCTGCCACTTCCCCAACAGTAAAGCTCAGCGGACATGCTGCTATTGCAATTCGGAGACCATATAGTGGCCAACTGCGCGCCATTCTCACGTCTCTCAGATATGCAAAGGTTTGAGTTCACAAAGTCTGCATCCTTATGTATAAATTGTCTGCAAAAGGGTCACACTGTTGTAAGATGCAACGCCAAATGTCGAGTTTGCGGCCGCTCACATCACACGTTGTTGCATCGGATACACAGTGACTGAAAATAGTCTCTCCCAAAGTCCCCAGAGAGTTCGTCTCCTCCTTTAAATCAGGATCACCCTTCCACATCACATGCTCTGCATGCGACGTCGTCGGACAAGGTGATTCTGGCTACGACGATCGTAAGTGTTCGAACAAAATCTGGTGAACACATTTTGGCCAGAGTTTCTCCTTGATTCTGGATCCCAGACAAACGAATGACCTCGCCCACCGTTGACGGATCCGTAGAGAGGAGTCATGCTTGGTATTGGTGAATCCAATTCTCAAGTTAAGAATACAATACACACAGTGGTGAAGTCGCGCATAAATGGCAGCGAGTTCTCCTTTGATTTCTGGATCCTGACATCAATTTCAGGTTATCACCCCGACCAGTCAGTTAATGTAACTGATTGGAAAATCCCAGAGAACCTACCAGAAAAGAAAGAAAGAAGACATGGAAAAGACTCAGTCGGTCCACCGTCTTCGAGCAGAAACCGCTGCGAGCGAGGGCTCCGATAAACCAATTGGTCCCATCCACTTCGGGGGCAACGGGGTCAAACCGGCCATCGGGGTGGTTGCTAAGCAGAGCGTTATCGCGGCTGGTAAGCGTGACCGGAAAACCCCCGTCAACCTCGGCAGGCGGCGGGTCTGCAAGCCAAGGAGGTAAGTCGTCCTACCAAGACAGGAGGCGTGCTGCCGTTATCCTCGCTAATTAAGATCCGGAGTACATGGCATCGGCGAAGGGCCAGCTCAATCATCCCGGACTTCCAGCCAGCCAAAGCCGGAAGGCGATCAGCTAAGGCCCCGAACAAGCGGCAACGCTCAGCGGAACACCACGCCACCCAGCCAGGCCAAGCCCAACAACCCCCTGACCAACAGGTCTTTTGCGAGGTGGCGAGGGCAAACACCTAATTGGCGTCCAAGACTGGAGCGCCAGGGATGGTAATGTCCCTCGCGACAAATGGCACCTGGTGGAGGCAGAGATCCAGGACCGCTTTCTGGAGGAGCTTTGCCGAGAAACGACGGACTACCGCCTAAAAGATGAACGCTCGCCGGCCCTCTACATGAAGGCGGTGGCGGCGCTCAAGGATGTGTATCCGGGAGCCAAACTGGAGGCCGTACGCTGGGAAGACATCCCGAGCAGACCGAGGGCCCAAGCGTGTTTGTTGGTTAAACCTGCAGAACCGGAGAAGATTCTCAAGGTTCTGCAAGTCTGCAACACCCACCTTCCTACAGCCGACTGAAAGGTGGCCAAGGTCGAAGAGATCGCAGGGACAGAGGCGCCAGATCAGTGCACTATGGCCGTAAGGTGACCAAAAGTCCCCTACAAAAACGACTCCAAGGGCAGGCAAGCGGAGGTCCACCGAGACCTAGAGCTTGACGTCCCGGAAGCGGGAAGCAAACCCAAGGTTTCGATGCTGCTTCCATGGTATCGAACGTTATCTTAGACCGCTACGAGTCCGACGCGAGCGACCTAGCCAGGGTCTGGGACGCATCTACGTCGGGGAGGATGACGAATCCCCCGAGAGCAATGCCGTCACAACGACGGTGCAGGCGAGTCTCAGGAATGTCCCTGACACTCCTGCAGATAAACCTCCACCATTGTAAGGTCATCAGGGGAGCACTGACTGACCTGGGGACTGATTTCCGGACGGTAAGTCTCATCGATCAGATGCTGCAATGCAGGACCGTTCAGGCCTCACTGGGAACGTCAACGTCTAGGTTTGTTACCAGAGGCACCCCGCAGGTCGGAGTCCTCTCGCCTCTTATGAAAACGCCTCTCTCAGTAAACGAACTGCTGCGGGGAGATAGGGGTGGTAAGGATGCCACGTGGTGGCGTATGCTGATGTTGTCGCTATAGCATTCTCTGGGAAGTTTCCACAGACTCTATGCGAGTGCATGATAAGCACTTTCACAAAGCTGTCACAATGGGCAGACAAATGTGGGCTAGGGCTAACACATCTAAGACGGAAATAGTACTATTCACCAGGAAGTACAAAGTTCCGACACGCATTACATTACTGTAGCGTGTTCCAGGCAGAGGTCAAGTAATCAATGAGGCGATTTTTATCGTCTTCAAACTCTCCTTAGACGGACACTCAGTGTGCGTCTTCTGGAGACAACCAAAGTAGCTCTCAAGGCACTATGGCTCAATTTCGTCGAACTCAGCGACCGTCTACGACTGCCGCAGATCTCTAAATGAGGCCACAGAGCAGCTGGATCTCTTCCTAATATGGGTCCCCGGATATAGGCAATATTGATGGAAACGATGCCGCCGACGAGAGTTAGCTAGGCAGGGCACTTTCATACATCTGCCGGAGAGGGCAAGTAGCGATGACTTTTGGCTACGTGAGGGTTAATAACGCACGAGACATTCCGAGCAAATTGCTGGCAGGCGATGGCCGCTGACCGAATCGAGTCAAAAAAGCATTCGCCGTTTAGAACATACTTCTTCACATACATACATACATAACAGCAGTTTTACCGGTGCATTATTTTCAATTCTCGTTTTCGCCACACCGGTGCTTGCTGTGTAGTTGTTGGAAGAATTGTCGCGCTTGATCAAAACGGAACGACAAGTGACGCGCTACCCTGTTTTCTGAGGGTATACTGTTTTTGTTGTCACTTTGCAAGTGACGCGCTACCCTACACTGTGAGGGTATATTGTTTTCGGCTCTCCTTGGAAAGTGACGCACTACCCTGCAGTGTGAGGGTATATCGATTTAAAGATCTTTTTGCCTCGTTCTTTGGACATTTTTTATTGATCCATCCACAAAAATAGTGTAGTGTAGTGTGTTGTCGTCGGTTAAAGTTCATAATGATTATGGTATACCGGTGATTGAAAAATTTAATCATTTGATTTCGTGCCTTTCTAATGAAGCATTAGGAACAATAAAGGCGTTCCAAGTCACCGAGGCCAATTATGCAAAGGCTATGGCCAGCCTAATGCGCGTATACGACAACGAGTGTTTCATATTTTCAAACCAAATCTCCGCACTGTTTAATCTGCCAAAAATCTCGCAACAGTCCGCATCGTCCTTAAGAGCCTAATAATTGATACCGTGTCATCGATCTATGGTTTGTTACTCTTGATAGGAGACGATACGAAGATTTCGAAATACAATGCTCATTCATATCGTTTTGAACAGAGTCGACCCAGTGACTATACAGAAGTGGGAAGAACAGCTTGACTTTGAAAAGTTGCCACTGTGGTCCGATTTTGAAAAAGTTTTAAATCGTCGATACCAGCATTTGTTTGCGGAAGAGTCGACCAAGCCAAGCAAGTCGCACAATCGCAGTTCATTCGCTTGTTCTGCCACTTCCCCAACAGTAAAGCTCAGCGGACATGCTGCTATTGCAATTCGGGAGACCATATAGTGGCCAACTGCGCGCCATTCTCACGTCTCTCAGATATGCAAAGGTTTGAGTTCACAAAGTCTGCATCCTTATGTATAAATTGTCTGCAAAAGGGTCACACTGTTGTAGATGCAACGCCAAATGTCGAGTTTGCGGCCGCTCACATCACACGTTGTTGCATCGATACACAGTGACTGAAAATAGTCTCTCCGCCACCCCAGAGAGAGTTCGTCTCCTCCTTTAAATCAGGATCACCCTTCCACATCACATGCTCTGCATGCGACGTCGTCGGACAAGGTGATTCTGGCTACGACGATCGTAAGTGTTCGAACAAAATCCGGTGAACACATTTTGGCCAGAGCTCTCCTTGATTCTGGATCCCAGACAAACGAATGACCTCGCCCACCGTTGACGGATCCGTAGAGAGGAGTCATGCTTGGTATTGGTGAATCCAATTCTCAAGTTAAGAATACAATACACACAGTGGTGAAGTCGCGCATAAATGGCAGCGAGTTCTCCTTTGATTTCTGGATCCTGACATCAATTTCAGGTTATCACCCGACCAGTCAGTTAATGTAACTGATTGGAAAATCCCAGAGAACCTACCAGAAAAGAAAGAAAGAAGACGGGGAAAAAGACTCAGTCGGTCCACCGTCTTCGAGCAGAAACCGCTGCGAGGAGGGGCTCCGATAAACCAATTGGTCCCATCCACTTCGGGGCAACGGGGTCAAACCGGCCATCGGGGTGGTTGCTAAGCAGAGCGTTATCGCGGCTGGTAAGCGTGACCGGGAAAACCCCGTCAACCTCGGCAGGCGGCGGGTCTGCAAGCCAAGGAGGTAAGTCGTCCTACCAAGACGGGAGGCGTGCTGCCGTTATCCTCGCTAATTAAGATCCGGTACATGGCATCGGCGAAGGGCCAGCTCAATCATCGGACTTCCAGCCAGCCAAAGCCGGAAGGCGATCAGCTAAGGCCCCGAACAAGCGGCAACGCTCAGCGGAACACCACGCCACCCAGCCAGGCCAAGCCCAACAACCCCTGACCAACAGGTCTTTTGCGGAGGTGGCGAGGGGCAACACCTAATTGGCGTCCAAGACTGGAGCGCCAGGGATGGTAATGTCCCTCGCGACAAATGGCACCTGGTGGAGGCAGAGATCCAGGACCGCTTTCTGGAGGAGCTTGCCGAGAACGACGGACTACCGCCTAAAAGATGAACGCTCGCCGGGCCCTCTACATGAAGGCGGTGGCGGCGCTCAGGATGTGTATCCGGGAGCCAAACTGGAGGCCGTACGCTGGGAAGACATCCCGAGCAGACCGAGGGCCCAAGCGTGTTTGTTGGTTAAACCTGCAGAACCGGAGAAGATTCTCAGGTTCTGCAAGTCTGCAACACCCACCTTCCTACAGCCGACTGAAAGGTGGCCAAGGTCGAAGAAAGATCGCAGGACAGAGGCGCCAGATCAGTGCACTATGGCCGTAAGGTGACCAAAGTCCCCTACAAAAACGACTCCAAGGGCAGGCAAGCGGAGGTCCACCGAGACCTAGAGCTTGACGTCCCGGAAGCGGGAAGCAAACCCAAGGTTTCGGATGCTGCTTCCATGGTATCGAACGTTATCTTAGACCGCTACGAGTCCGACGCGAGCGACCTAGCCAGGGGTCTGGGACGCATCTACGTCGGGGAGGATGACGAATCCCCGAGAGCAATGCCGTCACAACGACGGTGCAGGCGAGTCTCAGGAATGTCCCCTGACACTCCTGCAGATAAACCTCCACCATTGTAAAGGTCATCAGGGGAGCACTGACTGACCTGGGGACTGATTTCCGGACGGTAAGTCTCATCGATCAGATGCTGCAATGCAGGACCGTTCAGGCCTCACTGGGAACGTCAACGTCTAGGTTTGTTACCAGAGGCACCCCGCAGGTCGGAGTCCTCTCGCCTCTCTTATGAAACGCCTCTCTCAGTAAACGAACTGCTGCGGGAGATAGAGGGTGGTAAGGATGCCACGTGGTGGCGTATGCTGATGTTGTCGCTATAGCATTCTCTGGGAAGTTTCCACAGACTCTATGCGAGTGCATGATAAGCACTTTCACAAAGCTGTCACAATGGGCAGACAAATGTGGGCTAGGGCTAACACATCTAAGACGGAAATAGTACTATTCACCAGGAAGTACAAAGTTCCGACACGCATTACATTACTGTAGCGTGTTCCAGGCAGAGGTCGAAGTAATCAATGAGGCGATTTTTATCGTCTTCAAACTCTCCTTAGACGGACACTCAGTGTGCGTCTTCTGAGACAATAAGTAGCTCTCAAGGCACTTGGCTCAATTTCGTCGAACTCAGCGACCGTCTACGACTGCCGCAGATCTCTAAATGAGGCCACAGAGCAGCTGGATCTCTTCCTAATATGGGTCCCCGGATATAGGCACATTGATGGAAACGATGCCGCCGACGAGTTAGCTAGGCAGGGCACTTTCATACATCTGCCGGAGAGGGAGCAAGTAGCGATGACTTTGGCTACGTGAGGGTTAATAACGCACGAGACATTCGAGCAAATTGCTGGCAGGCGATGGCCGCTGACCATCACATGTAAAATTTTAAATCGATCTGGCCAAATCGTTCGAAAAAACGTTCGAAAGAGCTATACAGACTCAGCAGAGCACATTGGTCTGCCGTTACCCGAGCCGTCACGGGGCACTGGCAAATCGGCACACACGTTGCAAGGCTGTCGATCCCTCACAACGACTTCTGTAGAAGTTGCAGAGACGAGGAGGAGGAATCGGTCCACCCCTTCTCTGCCCGGCCCTGGGAAACAGTAGAATACAGTTCCTTGGGGCCCCCTTCCTTACAGACATTTCGGACCTCTCCGAAACCAAACCAGGGATATTGTCCAAATAGATCCAAGCCACTGGATGGGACTGCACTTAGTTCCGCTCTAACTTGTTCACCATAGTTCAGGCCAGAAGGAAGTGGACCAAGTGAGCGGTGGGAGAGGTCTCTCTCTCTCCACTACCGCCTTAACCTAACCTAACCTACATTTTACATTTTTCTGCTGTATTTGTCTTCAACATCTACATCACTTCTCACAACAATCACAGAATCAGTAACAGCTGAAGGGCATGCGGCTACCTGTTGAAAATTCATTTTATCATTGTGACTATAATAATAATCTGATAGATATGGACTTTCTCTATGATTCTGAATTTTTCGTTTACCGTTATTTTCGAAATACTGGACGCCACAGACGTGCGCCCCTTGTGGGGGCGGGGCGAAATTTTGAAAACAAGTCGATATAGCCATGTCTGTCTGTCCATCTTGTTTGTCGCCTATGCTCGGAGGCTTTAAGAGCTAGAGCATCCATCTTTTTTTTCCAGACTGATGTGTTCTCTCACTCCTAGAAAAAAGTTTAAAAATTTCGGCACGCCCACTTCTGTTCCACAAAGGGCGCACATCTGTGGCGTCCACAATTTTGAACATAAGAAAAAACTAAAAATGCAGAATCATAGAGAAAGTCCGTATCCTATTAGGGAACCGAATCTCAATCGGATCGGATCATTAATATAGCCACAATAGAGAAAAACATACGAAAAAAATTCGCTCCCTCTCTTTCGCACTCACACAAAATCGAGTAGATTTGGTTTTTGTATTTTGTGTCGCCTGGATCTCAGAGACTATAAGAGCTAGAGCAACCAAATTTTTTTGCCCAGACTCCTGTGATACCGAACCTGAACAAGTGTATTTCAAAATTTCGCCCCGCCCCCTTCAGCCCCCACAAAAGACGAAAATCCATAATTTTTAAGATAGGAAAAAAAGAAAAATTCAGTATTGTAGAGAATCGCCATATCTACCAGATTCCCGAATTTGGTTCAGATCGGATCAATATTGTAGCCACAATGATCAAATGAATTTTCAGTAGCGAGCTGCCTCACCCCTTGCAGCGTTCATTTATGGGGATGATTGTCGCTACAGATTCTCTCACAGATGCTCTCACAGACACACTCACGCTACACAAGCTGCCTCGTGCATTGTACGTGTGTTGTTGTGGGAACTGATGTAGATGTAGATGACAGATGCAGCAAACAAATGTAAAATGTACAAACTAATAAAACATTTGAAAATTCCACATAAATCACATGTGTACTGACTGAGTACGGGTATAAAAGTAGAGTCGCGTTCACAGCGACTCCATACGTTCTTTCTCGTTATTATTATACACATATTCTTTTAAAAATATTAGCGAGCGATATAACTTGCTAGTATAAGAATATACTTAACGAGATATAACTTTATGAGCTGCGACTCTACTCTACTCTAAATCAGTTCACAGTCAGTACATATTTGACCTTATGATTAATGTGGAATTTTCTAATACTTGATCAGTTTACATATTTTCGTCTTTTACTTTATGCGGGCGGAAGGGGGCCGGTCAGGAACGTTCCCTTCTCTGCGTTACACACACATCTAATATACTAGTTTCGAGTTTTTATGAGCTAAGTGCATTTAATTCTTAAAATCGGAAGCTAATTATCCCTACTTACATAGGGAAATATACATGGTCAAAAAAGCTTAATTTGGACTATGTATGGAAACCTTCTAGATATCGTAGCAGACTACATTTTTGTTATTAATTTAGCAAGCCGAAATGGACTGGACCCCACAGTGCCCCTGATTTATACGCTGAGGTGATATAAAAAAAATAATAATACTTACATTAAATACACCAAATGTTTTGAGAGTTGCCGTTAATAATATAGCTGGTAATTTATATCCATCGACGGCGTTATCATTGGCTTTTTAAAAGTAATTGATTTGGTACCAACTCGCCGTAGATAATAGGTACTTTACTGTTTTTGTTTGCGATTTTATTAGTACCACTTACAGTTGCGTGATATCCATTGGCTGAAACTGACATAATCAATTGTGCAACCGATGTTTGATTTTGTCTAAAAGCTTTTATAGTTGTATAAGTGATCTCGTCAATTATTTCATCCAAATGTATATTATAGGGGCAAAATAAATTGGCACTGCCCCCACTATGTGTGAGCATTGCTTGCTCTAAAATAGTTATATGTTCTTTTTAGCTTCCACGTCCAATTCCAAAATATTCGACGGCAGCATAACAATAAGGCCTCCTGCACTTTTGGCGTATTTTATCAAAATCATTAACCGACATATTAATTAATCTATAAAATAAAATGAACAAAAAGTATTGTTATAAAAAAATTGTATTCATATCAATATCAAATTATAGTAAAAGTTAATCAGTGAATTTGATAAACACTCTGAGAATGATGCAACATCAATTTCAATATCAAACGAAAAAGGAACATGATGAGTCGCCGTTAACGCGCCGCAACTTTTATATACCCATACTCAGTCAGTACACATGTGATATATACAGCTGCGGCATAAATAATAGCACCAAAAGGCTAATTTTTCTGTATTGAAGGATTATGTTTTAAATGGACGGTTTAATGAACTGTTTTAAAACTAATATATAAACTTTAGAGTGTTATTTAACATTTCCGAAAGCAATGGCATGTATTGAAGACCTTAAACGAAAATTTTTGAGAAGAAAAGTACTTATTCGTGAATTTAGGCGGCAACAAAAAATAGCACCAATTTCCAAACATTTCGAAAAATTCAAATTACAAAAGAAGTTTTCCAAATTTTCATTACAATAGGTTACTTTTAGTTGTATTCAAAGGTTAATATATTGGTTTTAAGCCTTTGGTGGCAACAACAGATGCTCAGCGTCTTGGGATGAAAAGTTCACCTAATTTCCCCTCTTTTTTTGGAGATATTGCCGCACAAATAATGCATGAAGCCCCAAAGATCAATATTGTTCTTTGGTTTCGTATTAGAAACATATTTTGTAACTTTAAAACGAAGATTTTTAATGGGTTTCATATCTGGGGACTAAGCAGGCCAATACATTACATTAAATGCACTGTTCTCGAACCACGTTAAAGCTTCCTTGCTGGTCTGTTTTGGATCATTATTCTGATGGAAGACACAAAGCAATGGCATTTTCTATTCCATATAAGGCAGCATCATTGTTTTTATATATATTTATATAGCCGTATTGGACCACCTCCATAGTACGAAAAGCATGCCCTTACCGTGATAATTTTCCTGCATTTTATTGGGTTTTATATCTTAGCTAGGGGATTGTATTCTGCATTGGGTAGTCGTCTTATATAAGATCGAGAGCCTTGTAAACAAAAAAAAAATTTTTGACTTATTTCGGACCACAGGATGTTTCTCCATATTTCTTTGGGCCAACTGCAGTGCTATTTTGCATACTGAATTACTTGTGTACCCATGGCATCTTGTCTAAAAGTGGATTTTTCCCCGATTCCGGGCAGTTAATTTATATTCTTCTACATAAAACTAACTTTCCTCATCTAGGCGATTTTTTAAGATCATTTTAAGCTCTCTGGACGGTTTGTAGGGTCCTTCTTCACCTCACCAACCAGTAGTTTAACCAAAAATGGCGATATTGAGGGCTTTTTTAAGTTTTTCTATTAAGTTACATGTTTTAAGGCATTGCGAATCATTTAACTTGAGCAACAGACTATTTGCTTTTATCTTAGAAAAGTTTTCTCCTTCTGTAATTCAAGTTTTGATCCTTTAGCTTTTTCTTCCCTAAAGTGCTTTCCACAACCCATAAATACTTTTATTTTACAACTTTATTGATACTATCGACTTAAGCCACTGATTAATCAAAATCATTTAAATCATTTAATCATTTAATCAAAAAAATAAAATATGAAAAAAGCTCAAAAAGAAAAAGTTTAATATAAAAAAAAATTTTTGGTGCTATTTTTGTTGCCGTTCTATTATGCTTCTTTTTCGGAAAATTGGGTAAAATAATAAGAACCGTTAGGATTTCGAGAGTTAGCCCACTTTTTTTATCTGAGAAGACGTGTATAGCTAATTTATATTATAGTAAAGTGCAAATTTTGTTGATTAGCGATCAAGTTTTAAAAAGTAATAAAGTCTGTGGTACCATTTGGTGCTATTATTTCTGCCGCAACTGTATATGTGGAATTTTTGAATATCAGCTTATACATTTTAAATATTTTGCTGCATCTTTCATATGCATAAGTCCATACAACAACAGGCTGTTTCCTAATGTTTTTTCTATCTTCAAAATTGTGGACTTTCGTCTTTTGCGGGGGTGGAACGAAAATTTAAAATACACTTGTTTGAAGTATCACAGGAGCTTGGCCAGAAAGTTTGGTTGCTCTAGCTCTTATAGTCTCTGAGATCCAGGCGCTCATATGCAATTTTTGCTCAAAAGCAGCCGGCTTGATGTGTGAGAGAGCGATGCGATGCTTCTCTTTTAGGATGTTGATGTACAATGACTGCACCATCAAATTCCCATGCGACACCAAGCCCAAGCTATTGCCTGTTATCCCCAGGCAGATACGCAACCTTCCTCCACTAACCATATGTATACATAATACATAACATACATTACACATGTACATATACTTATCCCTATTTTAGACATATTTATTTCAAATTTAATTATTTATTTATTTATTTATTAGAATATTATTAAATTTGTTTAATATAAAGAAAATCTGTACATATGTACATACGTACATACGTAAATTTACATACGTAAATTTATATAGAACGATATACATAAGTACATATATGTTTTTACATATTTGTAGTATAAAAGGTCTCTAAAAACTCGAATTCATTGACAAAGTTGTTAATACGGCATACGAAGTCGAAAAGCCGACGGCATTTGCACAATATTTATGTACATATTATATTATATGTACATATTTTATTGAAATAAATATGTCTAAAATAGGGATAAGTACATGTACACATATAGTACATATGTACATATATAGCACATATAGTAGTGCATGTGTAAATGTGCAGTTTCAAATAAGTCAAACAAATAAAAGCTATAGTTTTATATTTTTATTTATTTCCCATGCCCAAGTGTCCGCTACCTTCCCCATCCACTCTGCCCGTTCTTCATTTATGTTACGGCAGGTCAGGTCATACCTGCGCATGAAACTCAGAAAACAATAATTTGCCCAGTTATTTGCTTTCTTAGCGAACGCAGAGAACAAAAAAAAACTTGCACGTCGCACCTTCAATACTCTAATGGGCATCTCTTCGAATGTAAGGTCAAACATGATATCCATTATGAGTATTCATATGTGCATATCAGTCAGTACTCAGTCAGTACACATGTGATTTATGTGGAGTTTCCAAATGTTGTTTCAGTTTTTACATTTTACATTTAACATTTGTTTGCTGCATCTGTGAGTGCGAAAGAGGGGAGCGAAGTTTTTTCGTATGTTTTTCTCTATTGTGGCTATATTAATGATCCGATCCGATTCAGATGTGGGCCCCTGATAGATATGGTCTTTCTCTATGATTCTGCATTTTTTCGTTTTTTGTTATATTCAAAATTGTGGACGCCACAGATGTGCGCCCTTTGTGGGGCGGAAGTGGGCGGGACGAAACATTTTCTAGGGTGAGATATAACATCAGTATGGAAAAAATTTGGTTGCTCGCTCTCTTTTTAGCCTTCGAGCAATGGGCGACGAACAAGACGGACAGACGGACGGACAGACAGGGGGCTATATCGACTCGGCTATTGATGCTGATCAAGAATATATATACTTTATATGGTCGGAAATTACTCCTTCTCTATGTTACACACATCAACTTTTACCACAAATACAATATACCCTTTTACTCTTCGAGTACGGGTATAATTGACATACAAAGGATACAAGAAACGAGAGAACGTACGGAGTCGCTTCGAACGCGACTCTACACATACCCGTACTCAGTGATTTATGTGGAATTTTTAAAATGTTTTATCAGTTTTTACATTTTACATTTTTTTTACATCTGTCATCGACATCTACATCTACATCATCTACATCAGTTCTCACAACAACACACGTACACTGCACGAGGCAGCATGTTTGAGCGTGAGTGTGTGTGTGGGAGAATCTGCTGCGACAATCAACTCAATAAATGACTTATGCTGCAAAGAAGGGGAGGGGAATTGCTTCTGAAAATTCATTTGATCATTGTGGCTACAATAATGATCCGATCTGAACGAAATTCGGGAATCTGGTAGACATGATCATTTCCTATGATACTGCATTTTTGGTTTTTTTCTATCTTCAAAATTGTGGATTTTTCGTCTTTTTGTGGGGGCGGAAGGGGCGGGGCGAAATTTTGAAATACACTTGTTCAGGTTTTGGTATCACAGGAGTCTTGGCCAAAAGTTTGGTTGCTCTAAAACTCTTATAGTCTTTGAGATCCAGGCTACACAAAATACAAAAAACCAAAACGACTCGATTTTGTGTGAGTGCGAAAGGGATGGAGCAGAAGTTTTTGCGTATGTTTTTTTGTCTATTGTGGCTATATTAATGATCCGATCCGATTCAGATTTGAGCCCTGATAGATATGGGCTGTCTCTGTGATTCTGCATTTTTCGTTTTCTGCTATCTTCAAAATTGTAGACGCCACAGATGTGCGCCCTTTGTGGGGGCGGAAGTGGGCGGGGCGAAATTTTGAAACATTTTTCTAGGGTGAGATATAACATCAGTATGGAAAAAAAATTTGGTTGCTCTATCTCTTTTTAGCCTTCGAGCAATGGGCGACAAACAAGACGGACGGACGGACAGACGGACAGACGGACGGACAGACAGGGGGCTATATCGACTCGGCTATTGATGCTGATCAGAATATATATACTTTTTTATATTGTCGGAAATTACTCCTTCTCTATGTTACACACATCCACTTTTAGCACAAATACAATATACCCTTTTACTCTTCGAGTACGGGTATAAAATATTCTGTGACAAGCTTCTTCAAAACGTGTCATTATATCAAAAAAATTCTAAAGTCAGGGTATGTGGAAAGAAATATAAAAAATTTCAACGCGAAATGCGAAAACCAAATCCTATAACTAATACACGCACAGTTTGTGAGTACTCAGTACACACGCACGTCTACGTCATCACTACGAACCACAAAACAAAACCCCAAATCTGAAGTCGAACCAGTTGAAGACAATACAGACATACATTTTTATGTCCGTCCAAAAAATATACAGAAATGCTGGATTTTCTGTCGCATGACGTCATGAGCGAACATGTTCGAAGGGGTTCTGGGTTCCAGAATCCGAATTCAGCTGCGACAAATTCGTTACAAGCGGTGAACAATCTATTATGTATATGGTTGAGTGCCTCCCTCCCACCTACCAACCGAGGGGCGCTGCCGCATGGGTGTTGACTAATATTCGAGGAAAATTAGTGCTAAAACAACGCTATACAGAGGTGGTCAAAAGTATTTACACAACGAGCTTTTTTTCAAAAGTTCAACTTTAATTGCCTATTGCTGCCGTTGTTGTGCTCAGATTCCAAAAAATACAGTTATTGTCGTGTTTGTACATCTATGCAGAACAAAATGAAAAAGAATCAAAAAAAATAACTGTTCATTTGCCAAAAATATTCGCATTTGAACTGATGCTTATCTGTTGTCAAAAGTATTAACACACATTTTTTTCTCGTCATAATTATTTACACAATGCAACTTCGAGATTATTTGTTAATTTTCATTGAGTTATTGAAGTTCTAGTTGATAATGATCTCTTAATTATAGGTTCAGCTAACTGTTAATAGTTAATTCAACGAAAAAGTAGAAATTTAAGTAGTAAAATGGCAAAAACTAGGAGCTATCAATAGAGTATTGAGCCGAGATTGTAACTTAATTTAAAACAGACTTCTGCATCTAAATAATTACAAAATATCGCGCAAAACTGTATACAATTTAGTTAAATCTTGGAAATTTTAAAAATTAAAAAGAGAAATGGCCGAAAACCTGCGTTGGGCCCAAGAGATTGCAGACACACACTAGGAGTTGTACTTACTAATCCCACTATAAGTCTCGTTAAAATTGCCGCAGCTGCGAAAATGATATTTGGAAAAAATATTAACAATAGTACGCTGCGACGCATAATAAAAGAAGTTGATCTTGCCCCAACAAAAAAGGAAAAACGTCTCGCATTTGCCTCTGAGTACAAAAAAAGCCTCTTGAGTTTTTTTTTTTGTTTTCTGGACAGATGAAGCTGCATTTTAGTTCCAAGGATCCTTTAGCAAGGATTTAATGCATCTCCAAAAAACTAAAGGCTAACACCGTCCAGCCAATCAGCAGGTTTGGTGATGGCACGGTGATGTTCTGAGGCTGCTTATGCTACCACAGATTTAGAGGCTTGGTACCGATAGAGGGTACACTAAATCAAACTGAATACCTCTATATCTTAAATGATCATGCATTCACCTTATCAAAAAGGCTGTTCTCCACCTATGACTGGATCCTACAGCAGGACAATGCTCCATGCCACAAGGGGTCGGGTACCAAAAAGTTCCTGAAAAGACATAAATCAGGCTGTACTTCCCGGCCCCCAATCTGAACATTATCGAAAATGTATGGACTTTCGTTAAGATTCAGAGGATAGTTGATAGAAATTGGCGGTGCGACGAAACTATAGCCGATATTAAAGAAATTTGGTCAAAATTAAATCTCGAGTATGCGCACAACTTAGTCCTTGTTTAAATTCAATACAAAACTCAAAAACTAATAAAAATAGCGGTGTGTAAATAATTATGACGAGAAAAAAATGTGTGTAAATACTTTTGACAACAGATAAGCATCAGTTCAAATGCGAATATTTTTGGCAAATGAACAGTTATTTTTTGATTCTCTTTTCATTTTGTTCTGCATAGATGTACAAAACACGACAATAACTGTATTTTTTGGAATCTGAGCACAACAACGGCAGCAATAGGCAATTAAAGTTGAACTTTGAAAAAAAAGCTCGTTGTGTAAATACTTTTGACCACCTCTGTACATGCAAAGTAACAAAAGAATATTACTCATTCCGGAAAAGTATGTTAGTATAAGTGATTTAAGAAGAGAAAGTGCGGTACTCTAAAAACGACAACCCTGCTCAGGATGAAAGAAGACCACCCCAACGGATGACCGTGTCCTTAATCGCTTGAGTAAGGCCGTCACAAGGAATACACAAACTACCGATCGAACCCTACGACGGCGTCTCCAAGAACCAGGACTTCATGGCCATCGACCAGCAAGGAAAAAAAACTTTTAACACTAAAACCCGCCAAAAAAAAAAGCCAATGGGCCAAACTTTTGAATCTTGGACTGTAAAGGTTGAAGAAAAGGTATTTTCTCCGTTGAATCTAAAAAATAAACAGTTTGGCTCAGATGGCATTCCGTTCGTTCGCCGCAAAGCCGGAGAACGGTATATAGTGCCTCAAAAGAACGGGCGGCAAGAAGGGAATAGGAGGGTCTGGGGATGTTTTTGTTATAATTGGGTTAATAATCTCGCCCTAATTAACAGATCGGTAGGCGCATTCAATTACAAAGATATTTTTAGAAGAAAGCCTCATGCCCTCGATTGAAGAACATTTTTCTCATACTGAATGTATCATCTTTCAGGATGTTTCTGCTCCGTAATGGTAAAGTAATATTTTTTGAATCTTTGTTATTCAAATATCTGTTGATTAATCAAAACCATTAAATTTTTTACTCATTGGTTTTGTAGATACAAAAAGGTTAACAGATGTGGGATTTTCGACATTGAAGTGGCCGTTAAATAATCCCTGATCTCAAGCCCATAGGTTTTGAAAGTTTTTTTACGAAACAGATCCAAAACTTTTCCTGAGTTTTTTCTTTAATAACATACCATGAATACATGAATCTAGAAAAACGAAAAGTGACACCCGCAACGAGTTTTTTTTTTGCTAGATAAAGAACTATGGACGTTTGTTTAATAATTTTTTTCATTGGTACTAAGCTTTTAATTTTTTTAAATACATATTTTTTAAAACTTCTAGCTGTACCAGTCTGGCGTTGTCATTTCGTTGTCATTGGGGTGTAAGCCCAACGCTTAATCCTTAGCATGTACCGTGCGTCTGTTGCACTGTGTTGTACCGTGGACTTACCGTGTAAGGACACAATGCCTTAAGTATTCCATGAATACAACGATCTCGCTTCTAGAGAAATAGAAGACAGCCGGCTACCTACAAATTTAAATTGATTAATAATTAATAAATCACAAAATATTTGTAAAAAAGTTAATTTTCAATAACAAAACTTTGCATTAAAATCGCAAAAAAAAATTCCCTCGATGTAGCGGGATTTGTCAAGAATTTATTTCGGAAAACGTGAAAACCCCAGATTTCCGGATTCGGATCTATCCGAAATCAAACCGGGAATCTTGTCGATGCTAATCTATAAGTTTATAAGGTTCTCACCACTGGTCAGGCAGAGAAGGGGCCTAAGCTCGTGCGGCACCACAACAGACCTACAACAGGCCCAAGTGCTGGGGATCTGACCATATCAACAGCTACAGGCTTAACCTAACCCAGTTGGCGATCGGACATGGTATGTACCTTTTTAAATAGAATTTCACAGATTATGATTTTCTTTTGCAATTATTTCTTCTACAAAATGTAAACATACCACTATCTGATCGAAAGTAAATATTGGGACACTATACACCTACTCGACGAGTAAAAGGGTATATTGTATTTGTGGTAAAAGTGGATGTGTGTAACGTCAAGGCATTACTGATCAGCATCAATAGCCGAGTCGATATAACTATGTCTGTCCGTCCGTCTGTCTGTCCATCTTGTTTGTCGCCGATTGCTCGGAGGCTATAAGAGCTAGAGCACCCTCATTTTTTTCCAGACTGATGTCTGGATATCTCACTTCTAGAAGTGTGTTTCAAAATTTCACCACGCCCACTTCCGCCCCCACAAAGAGCGCACATCTGTGGAGTCCACAATTTCAAAGAATCATAGAGAAAGCCCATACCTATCGGTAGACCGAATTTAATTTGGATCAGTCAAAACGGAGGAAATCATTTCGTAAGACATCGTTCCCTCTGGCTCTCTCTCACACAAAAACGTGTCGTTTTGGTTATTCGTACTTTGTGTCAACTGCATCTCAGAGACTATAAGAGCCAGAGCAACCAAGCTTTCTGTCCAAACTCCTGTGATACCAAATCAAGATAAGTGTATTTCAAAATTTCCCCCCGCCAGCTTCCGCCACCATAATATGAAAGTCCACAATTTTGAAGATAGAAAAAAACGAAAAATGCAGAATAGTAGAAAGTGACCATATCTACCAGATTGCTGAATCTGATGAAATGAATTTTCAGTAGCTGCCGCTTAACCCTTTAGCTACGCAGTGTTGTTGTAATAAGTGATGTACAGTCATGTGATTTATAATAAGGACAGTTGGCCATGCTTCAGAAAATTCTCTATAAAATTGCTGTTTTTAGGAATTTTGAGCCGATCTTAATTTTTATTAGTTAATTTATGTTTGCACTCCCCAAACTAATGGTAAACGAGAGAGAACGCGACTCTACTTTTATACCCGTACTCAGTGATTTATGTGGAATTTTTTAAATTTTTTATCAGTTTTTACATTTTACATTTTTTTGCTACATCTGTCATCGACATCTACATCTACATCATCTACATCAGTTCTCACAACAACACACGTACACTGCACGAGGCAGCATGTTTGAGCGTGAGTGTGCGTGTGGGATAGCTGCAGCAACAATCAACCCCAAAAATGACTTACGCAGCAATCGGGCGGGGAAACACTAACGGCGGGGAAACACTGAATGAACGAAAATTCATTTGATCATTGTGGCTACAATAATGATCCGATCTGAACCAAAAATACGGAATCTGGTAGATATGATCATTTCCTATGATACTGCATTTTTTGTTTTTTCTATCTTCAAAATTGTGGATTTTCGTCTTTTGTGGGGGCGGAAGGGGGGGGCGAAATTTTGAAATACACTTGTTCAGGTTTGGTATCACAGGAGTCTTGGCCAAAAAGTTTGGTTTGCTCTAGCTCTTATAGTCTCTGAGATCAGGCTACACAAAATACAAAAAACAAATCGACTCGGTTTTGTGTGGCCGAGTGCGAAAGGGATGGAGCGAAGTTTTTGCGTATGTTTTTGTCTATTGTGGCTATATTAATGATCCGATCCGATTCAGATTCGGGCCCCTGATAGATATGGGCTGTCTCTATGATTCTGCATTTTCGTTTTCTGCTATCTTCAAAATTGTGGACGCCACGGATATTGCCCTTTGTGGGGGCGGAAGTGGGCCGGGGCTGGTTTTTAAACTTTTCTAGGAGTGAGAGAACACATCAGTTAGGAAAAAAAATTTGGTTGGTCTAGCTCTAATAGCCTTCGAGCAATGAGTGAAAAACAAGACGGACGGACAGACATGGCTATATCGACTCGGCTATTGATGCTGATCAAGAATATATATACTTTATGGGGGTCGGAAACGCCTCCTTCTGTGTTTACACACATCCACTTTTACCACAAATACAATATACCCTAATACTCTTCGAGTACGGGTATAACAAGAAAGTGGAAAGCAAAATGTAACAATATTTCTTCGGTTTTTAATGCCTACATTCCAGTCTATTCAAAAAGGTATCATTTCTTTCATATGAATGACTAGAAGTGATAAAAAAAGTTGTGAACATGTTTTGAGGGGTACTACTATTATTTTGAAGACAGCTGTACAACAATCAAGAAGGCAGACCTTCATAGTGAAGATCTTCTTCTTCAGGAAGATACTGTCTGGTAGTGGGAAAAATACCACAAGCTTGGCTTCAGAGAATAAAATAGTCTTTATCTCAAAGCAGGAAAAACCTCACACTTAACCCCTAAATACCTAGAACAATCAGTCTATCGTCCTTTATTCTCAGAGACTAGTCGCCCTACAGCTTAGAACAATCATTAATCCTCAGTTACTGTTAGGCACACAACATGTAAGCCGGAAGGTAAATTTACGGAAACGGCACTCCATGAAGTTGTCTCGGCGTTGGAGAAATCTAACCGTCAACAAATACTCTGTAATTGCTTTCCTCGACATCTAAGGAGCCTTTAACAACGTCGTACCGGGAACCATCATGGAAGCCCTGACTGACCTGGGGGTGGATCGTCACTTGGTGATGATTATCGATCAATTGCTCACATGCAGGACGGTGACATCATTAATGGGATCGTCCATTCGAGGCAAAAAGGATGTCAACAGGGGCAGCCCGCAAAAGACTGTCCTCCTTCTATGAAACATAACAGTCAACAAAATTCTGTACTGGTGGCATATGCGGACGACGTTGCCATTATATTCATTGGTAAATTCCCTCACACTTTGCGATTTAATGACCAGAAAGCACGCGCGACTTTCAGAATGGACAACGTCACGTGGATTGAGAGTTGATCCCTCGAAAACGGAACTTTTTTTGTTGACAACTAAATACAAAATCCCCCCTAACAATAATTTTAACAATACTAAACGGATGCAGCCTATCCTTCAGCGACAATGCAAGTCGCTTGACAAGAAACTTAGCTGGAACCTGAAGATCACAGAGAAGGAGTAAAAAGGCCACGATAGCCCTCTACACTTGGCTTTAAATGCGGAATGAACCCAAGCATAGGTCGATTGATATGCATAGCTATAGTATCTAGTAGTCTACATAGTCTATTGGTCTACAATACTCTTCTACGGAGTCACAGTGTAGTAGCCTGCTTTTTCAAAAGGACCATCACGAAACAACTGGGAAGGTACAACAAACTGCCACCTTATGCATCAGTGGGGTTCTATGAACCACACCAAAAGATGCTCTAAATGCTATCTTATGCCTTCAGAACCTTGACCTTGCAGGTAAGGAGCAGGCAGAAATGACTGCGTTCCACGGGAGTACACAAATACTGAAAAATGTATCCCTCCCAGAGATAATTGGCTCGAGGGAACACCCGAGCCAGACGCAGCCATACAAATCTACACAGATGGCTCAAAGGATGGACCATAAGGGGGCAGGAGGAACCTACTCCGAACACCAAGACTATGGTGCTTTTAGGCCCCAAACAACAGCAGTGTTTTCCAAGCGGAGTTTATGGCAATCAGGGAAGCTTCAAGCTGAAGTCACGGCAATCAGGGAAGCTTCAATCTGCCTTCAGGAAGGTGCCCCTACGGCAAATCATTTAAACATCTACAGTGAGTCAAGCTGCGATCAAATTGCTAAATGCGATATCATCGAGCTCGGCCACCGTGAAGTGGTAAACTGTCGCAAATCTTTTCATGAGATGGCTCACCAGTTTTTTATTAGCCCAATATGGGTCCCGGGCCCCAGGACATCGAAGGATGGCCGATGGCCGATGCAAGCTTATAATAAACGAGAAAAAGAACGTACGGAGTCGCTTTGAACGCGACTCTACTTTTTTACCCCGCACTCAGTCAGTACACATGTGATTTATGTGGAATTTTAAAATGTTTTATCAGTTTTACATTTTACATTTTTTTTGCTACATCTGTCACCTACATCTACATCATCTACATCACTTCTCACAACAACACACGGACACTGCACGAGGCAGAGCGTGAGAGCGTGAGTGTGAGAGAATCAGGTGCGAATATCATCCGCATAAATGACTTACGTCGCAAGGAGTCGGGGCAAGGGGAAAATCGCTAGTGAAAATTCATTTGATCATTGTGGCTACAGTAATAATCCGATCTGAACCAAATTCGGGAATTCATTTTCTACGATACTGCATTTTTTCTATCTTTAAAATTGTGGATTTTCGTCTTTTGGGTGGGCGGAAGGAGGCGGGGCGAAATTTTGAAATACACTTGTTCAGGTTTGGTATCACTGGAGTGTGGGCAGAAAGTTTGGTTGCTCTAGCTCTTATAGGCTCTGAGATCCACGCGACACAAAATGCAAAAAACCAAATCGACTCGTTTTTGAGTGAGTGCGAAAGAGAGGGGCGCGAAAAGTTTTTTCGTATGTTTTCTCTATTGTGGCTATATTAATTTAGTTTTTTAGTTTTAGTTTTGTTATTTTTAAAATTGTGGACGCCACAGATGTGCGCCTTTTGTGGGGGCGGAAGTGGGCGGAGCAAATTTTGAAACACTTTTCTAGGGTGGGATATCACATCAGTCTGGAAAATTGGTCTAGCTTATAGCCGAGCAATGGACGACAAAGAAGACAATATACCCTTTTACTCTTCGAGTACAGGTATAACGAGAAAGAACGTACGGAGTCGCTGTAAACGCGACTCTACTTTTACTACCCGTACTCAGTCAGTACATGTGATTTATGTGGAATTTTCAAATCAGTTTTTACATTTTACATTTTACGTTTATTTGATGCATCTGTCATCTACATCTACATCAGTTCTCACAACAACACACGTACACTGCACGAGACAGAGCGTGCGAGTGTGAGTGTGTGAGAAGAATCAGCAGCAACCCTCAAAATAAATGTATATTTTGTTTTGGTTTGTAGCGGCAGCCGGGGCAACTCGCTGCTGAAAATTCATTTGATCATTGTGGCTACAATAATGAACCGATCTGAACCAAATTCGGGAATCTGGTAGATATGGTCATTTTCTACGATACTGCATTTTTTTTTTTTCTATCTTCAAAATTGTGGATTTTTCGTATTTTGGGGGGGCCGGGAGTGGGCGTGGCAAAATTTTGAAATAAACTTGCACTGAAGCGATATCACAGGAGTCTAGGCAAAAAATTTGGTTGTTCTAGCTCTTATAGTCTCTGAGAACGAGGCGCTCATTTATACGAAAAACCAAATCGACTCGATTTTGTGTGAGTGCGAAAGGGATGGAGCGAAGTTTTTCGTATATTTTCACTCTATTGTGGCTATATTAATGATCCGATCCGATTCAGATTTGGGCCCCTGATAGATATGGGCTGTCTCTATGATTCTGCATTTTTAGTTTTTGTTATTTTCAAAATTGTGGCCGCCACAGATGTGCGCCCTTTGTGGGGGCGGAAGTAGGCGGGGCGAAATTTTTTGAAACACTTTTCTAGGAGTGAGATATCACATCAGTCTGGATAAAAGTTTGGTTGCTCTAGCTCTTATAGGCTTCGAGCAATGGGCGACAAACAAGACGGACAGACGGACAGACAGCAATTAGCACAAATACAATATACCCTTTTACTCTTCGAGTACGGGTATAAAAATGTATCTGTTTGTACAGTGCCGCACTTAAGTGTTGGCACAGTTGGAAGTGAACTTTAAGGGCTATTTCCAGGCTTCTGGATCATTTTCAGAACCATTTTTATTTTTTATGCTTAAATTAAACGCAAAGCCTTGGTCGTCCTATTCTGGGTGCGTTGCCCAAGTTTGATTCTCCTTTAAACCTCTCTACAATGTTTCCGATGGAAAATCGCCTCAGTTCCATAATGTTGTCTATTTCGCTATAAGATTTGCCTTCATTGTGCAAGTGAAGGCCAATTTTTTCACTGAGGTACACTAGTTTCTTTGCACCTCTGAAATAATCCCAAAAAAGTTAGGGTAAAATGCAGAATAATTGGCTTAAACTGCAATTTTTTAATGAAATTTCAGACGAATGTGTTTTAGGCGAGTGCCATTATAAAATTTAATAAGAAATTATGACCAGATCGGGCTTAAGTTTAAAATAAATCAAACAAGTAGTGGAACTGTGCCAAGACTTTTTGTGTCACGAAAGAGGGTTAATTTTCTTCTAAATTATAAATAGTTTTAAGTGTATGTTACGAAATAAAAATAATCTATGCGTTTTTAATTTTTTTGAAATGTTTAATTTAAGCATAAAAATAAAAAATGGTTCTTTAAATGCTCAGAAGCCTAGAAATAGCCCTTAAAGTTAAAATTTCCAACTGTGCCTAACTATAAAATGCACTGTACATGTATATATGTACAGTGCCGCACTTAAGTGTTGGCACAGTTGGAAAATTTTAACTTTAAAGGCTATTTCTAGGCTTCTGGAGAATTTTCAAGAACCATTTTGTTTTTATATGCTTAAATTAAACATTTCTAAATTAAAACGCATATTTTTTTTTTTTCGTATCATACACTTAAAACTATTTATAATTTAGAAAGAAAATGAACGCTTTTCGTGACACAAAGTCTTGGCACACTTGCACTACTTATTTTATTTACTTTTAACTTAAGCCCGATCTTATCATAATTTCTTATGAAATTTTATAATGGCACTCCCCTAAAACACATTCGTCTGATATTTCATTAAAAAATTGCAGTTTTAGTTAGTTATTCTGTATTTTACCCAAACGTTTCTTGAGTTATTTGAGAGGCGCAAAGAAACTAGTGTAGCTCAGCGAAAAATTGTCCTTCACTTGCACAATGAAGGCAAATCTTATAGCGATATAGACAACATTATGGAATCGAGACGATTTTCCATCAGAAGCATTGTGCAGAGGTTTAAAAGAGCATCAATCTTGGAGAACGCACCCAGAATAGGACGACCAAAGCCTTTAACAAAGGCTTTTAACTAAAGGTGGACCCTAAATTTCCTCTTCCAAGATTGCCCATGAGGTCAAGGCTGAGCTTGGGACGGACATCCACCCCATGACTGTAAGGAGGGGCCGTGTTTCACCGTGGGCGCAGTTTTTTTTTTTCTAGTTCAGTTTTCGATTTTCTCCACACTTGTTGACGGCCATCGGATCGAAATATATTGAATTTTGTTTTTCCGAAGAGATCACTTGATCCCAGAATTCAATTGGCTTGCTCAAATTCCCCTAGCATAGGCAAAACGCTTTTGTATTGACCTCCGAGATCAACGGCTTTCGTCTAGCAGCACGACAATGGTAGTTGGCTTCGTGCAGGGCCCCTCCTTACAGTCATGGGGTGGATGTCCGTCCCAAGCTCAGCCTTGACCTCATGGGCAATCTTGGAAGAGGAAATTTAGGGGTCCACCTTTAGTTAAAGCCTTTGTTAAAGGCTTTTTTGTCTGTCAGTTAAAGGCTTTTGGTCGTCCTATTCTGGGTGCGTTCTCCAAGATTGATGCTCCTTTAAACCTCTGCACAGTGCTTCTGATGGAAAATCGTCTCGATTCCATAATGTTGTCTATATCGCTATAAGATTTGCCTTCATTGTGCAAGTGAAGGACAATTTTCGCTGAGCTACACTAGTTTCTTTGCGCCTCTCAAATAACTCAAGAAACGTTTGGGTAAAATACAGAATAACTAACTAAAACTGCAATTTTTAATGAAATATCAGACGAATGTGTTTTTTAGGGGAGTGCCATTATAAAATTTCATAAGAAATTATGATAAGATCGGGCTTAAGTTAAAAGTAAATAAAATAAGTAGTGCAAGTGTGCCAAGACTTTTGTGTCACGAAAAAGGTTCATTTTCTTCTAAATTATAAATAGTTTTAAGTGTATGATACGAAATAAAAATAAACTATGCGTTTTAATTTAGAAATGTTTAATTTAAGCATATAAAACAAAATGGTTCTTGAAAATTCTCCAGAAGCCTAGAAATAGCCTTTAAAAGTTAAAATTTCCAACTGTGCCAACACTTAAGTGCGGCACTGTATGCTCATGAAAATCTCTACATATGTACATATATCAATCAAAGTAAAGAAATACCAATCTACGTGGTATTGGTAAAGGGTTTTGAATGTTAATAAACGATCTTAAATTTTGCCTAAATAGTATAGAATGGAATGAATACATAAAAATGTACGTACCAAAATGTTGTCCATTAACGTCGAATTTAGACATAGACATAACTTCGAATTCGCTTGCCATTACAGGTACACAAGAAATTATGACTGGTAAGGCTATTAGAAGAAAATAAGTTATGCCATTTCTGAATATGTCAGTAAAGCTATTTGTCACGTTCAACATCTTATCCTTATAAATTAAGCAAATTAATATAATAAGTGTAGGCGGAGAAATAAGCATGAGACCAGTGCAGTGTGGCCGCAGCTTTATTGATAAAATATACCAACGACTCTTCGATATTTCTGATATTTACCGTGCCAAGGAAATTGCTTTTCCTGAAGCTAATACTCGATTATACTGATCGGAAACTGTCGACAAAATATTTCATTAATTTAAGTACTAGTTTATACAGTATACTTATTTATTTATATTAATTTTCAGCTTTTCCTAAGTCATATCTTGGGCTCTCCAAATTTTGTAACGCCTCTTGTGCAATTGCCGGTGACTACCGTGAAGATAACATGTTTTGAAAAACATGGACATACATATACGAAAATATCCCATTAATATATGCGCAATATTAAATTACGGTATCCATATAAATGGCATTCGTGGAGCTGATGTAATTAGATTTCAATTTTCCTCATTATCTAAATATTTCATGTGGTTTTTTTTCACCATATTGCCATATTAAGCTTAGTCCTCAGATCGAAACAACAGATCGCGAACAGAATCAGGTTGATAATATCAACTAATACCAATCAATTAAACTAATACTAATTAACTTCATTGTTTAGGAACATCGAAAGAGAACCATGAGGTGTCTCCAAAGCGAAAGCGAGGAAACTTCGATCGTGTGGGACCACTTTAAAAGGAGCGAGGATTAGAATTTCGGCATCTGTAAGTACTGCTACAAACACTTAAAGACGGCCGGAAACACATCAAACTTATTAGAACATATGAATCGTGTGCACCCGGACCGTCTTCAAATACAAAGTAAGCCAGTGCCAAAAATAATGGAAACGTTTTTAAGAAAATATATATATTATGCAAAAAGATTCAAAAAAAAACCCAGGACAAACGAGAAAAGAACGTACGAAATCGCTTTGAACGCGACTCTACTTTTATACCCGTACTCAGTCAGTACACATGTGATTTATGTGGAATTTTTAAAATGTTTTATCAGTTTTGCATTTTACATTTTTTTTTTTTGCTACATCTGTCATCTACATCTACATCATCTACATCACTTCCCTCTAGTACCAGGCAACTAGTTCGGTACCGGTGCCGAACTAGCTACCATTCTCATGTCCCTAGTTCCGCTTCGTTTCCCCGACAATGTATTTCAGCGGAGAATTTAACACATGCATGTCCTAGGGCGTAACCACCCCTGGTTCCCGATCGATTACCCTTCGATTACCAGTAGCTGGTTGCTTATGAGCTAGTTCCGACCTAGTTACCAGTAGATCGTCGCAACTAGCTCCCGATCGATTACCCTTCGATTACCAGTAGCTGGTTGACCAGGCGCTGGGTACGGCCTAGTTACCAGTAGATCGTCAGCAACTTCCCGATCGATTACCCTTCGATTACCAGTAGCTGGTTGACCAGGCGCTGGGTACGGCCTGGTTACCAGTAGATCGTCAGCAACTGGTTCCTGATCGATTACCCTTCGACTACCAGTAGCTGGTTGACCAGCAGCTTGCTGGCTTTATAATAAATAAATCAAATACAAAATTGTGTTATATGAATGTTTATTTCAAAATTCAAACTTAAAATATATATTAAAATCTAGCCTAGCCTAAACAGTTTCAATTCATTTTTGGGTTTGGTACACCTTTGCTTGAAGACACGTTTTTAACCCTCTGCATCGCTTTTGCGCATCAGCAGCATTTCTGGGGCTTGCCCCTCCTGGCGGAATACATTCTGTAATAAATATATGTTTAATTTAATTAAAAATATAATAAACAGTAGTAGTTTACTTTACCTAGCAAAGCTCCATAAAACTCAAAGTGGCTCCTGAGGGCTTTCTTCCCTTGTACTCCATCCACATTATACGCCAGTACGATTTCGTCACTTAAAATATGTTTTAAGTTGAC
>CM019042.1:37636591-37714710 GCA_009664405.1 Drosophila bifasciata | reverse complement strand
GCAATAAATGAATTTTTAATAATGCGTTTTCAGCAATTCCTATTTTAAAGTTGATTTGGATCCCTGCAAAATTTAATCAAACATTAGTTGAAGCCCAATATTAAGTTTTGTGACGCCGTACCTTGATACCGAGTTAATAATTTATTCATCCCGCAACTCTTCTTCCAACTCCAAGGTATCCAGCCCGAAAATTTCGAGCATTCTGTTGCATTTTGTCAAAATAGTGTTAATAAATCCGAAAAACTGCTTAAGCTTATCTTTTATTAAGTATTGCTGAACTTCACTTACTTGCTGAACAATATTTTTCAAAACAAACTGCTTCACAGCAGCTTGTTGGCGGTTGTTGTCGCTCCAAACATCAAGCAACGTTGAATGGCAAAACGTAAATGCAACTGAAACATTGAGTACCGCCGTAAATCGGACAAAAAACGGGCAAAAATGTTATCCACTATTTGATTGTTAACAGTTTAATTAGTAACATTCATCATTACAATTATCTCAACTGCCCTCAACGCACAAGTTACACTCCACAGAAACACAAATACATTTGATAGTAGGGACATAAAAAACATACCAACAACACATTAAACAATTGGACAATATATCACATGTACTAATCATTTAGTGTTAATAATTTATTTTACATACTTTCACGATAAATTCCATGTTTAAGCTTTTTTGTTTAGTTTACAATTTCATGAGAAAATTCCCAGCAAAAATCACAAACTTTTCGCGCCTAGTCGATATAGTCATATCTTTAGGACGTTGATGTGCAATGACTGCACCATCAAGTGGCCCATGCGACACCAAGCCGAAGCCTGTTACGCGCGGATCCCAGGCAGATACGCAGCCCCTCCTCCCGCCCAACCGACCGAGGGCGCTGCCGCATGACGCGCGACACGAGTACCGAAACCGATCGCGAACATGCAGGAAAGATAGGTGTTAGACTAATATTCGAGGAAAAATTAGGGGCTAAACACAACGCTAAACATGCAAAGTTACAAAAGAATATTACTAATTACGTGCAAGGTATGTTAGTATTAGTGATTTAAGTAGAGGAAGTGATTTAGTGGTGGATATTATATGGTAGAACGAATTATAATCCGAGCATAAGATCCGAAACGGTTCATGCAAGGAATAATTCGATCTACACAGTGGAAGGTACAAAGGAATAACATTTCTAGAGGATCTAATAGGAATCGTGAAGTTTATGCGGCTCAACAAGTCAGGGCTGTCGATGTCACCCCCGATCAAGTTGTGCATGAAAATCACACCAAGCATTTTTCTACGATTAAGTAAGGATGGAAGGTCTATTAAGAGCAATCTGCAAGAGTATGAAGGCAGTCTCACACCTTCATCCCAGTTGAGGCCACGCAGAGCAAAAAAAAAGTAAAAGTTTTTTTCTGGACTGATTCTATACGGTCTTGGTGTACTTTTTGTACTGAGGACACCATACACATGAGCCGTACTCTAAAAATCGGACGAACAAGTGAAATATAGAGAGTCTTCGTTATATAGGGTCGTCAAATTCCTTTGACCACCTCTTTATAAACCCAAAGCACTCCCATGGCTTTATTTACCATGGTGGAAATATGTTCAGAAAATTTTAACTTGGGGTCTAGTTTAACACCAAGATCATCAACCAATGTAATTCGCTCAAGAGAACCACCGCAGAGGGTGTAAGGAGCCAACAAGGGGCTGGAGCGATGAAATGTCATTACTTTACATTTCGAGGCATTCAGGTGTAAATATATTTGCACAACACCATGACTGAAAGTTATTGAGATCGGATTGCAAGCGAGAGTGAAATGAAATGTCCTTATACTGGACACAGAGTTTAACGTCATCCGCATACATGAGTATTCGAGAGTTTGTTAATACTGAAGGCAGGTCATTAATGAAGAGTGTGAAAAGTAGGGGCCAAGATGGCTGCCCTGTGGTACTCCAGAAGTAACCTGAACAAGTGAAGACAAGGAGTTTTTGAAGAGCACTCTTTGAGACCTACAGCAAAGGTAGCTTGAAATCCATTTCAAAAAGGTTGGGCGGAAACCCTAAAATGTCAAAGTTTTTGTGTTAAAAGAGAATGGTTTACAGAGTCGAATGCTTTACTGAAATCGGTGTAAATGACATCCGTCTGCATGTTACCATGGAAGCCTTTAATAATAAAAAAGAGGTAAACTCTAGTAAATTTGTAGTTGTTGATCGTCGCCTTATAAATCCGTGCTGAGCTGGAGATATAAGTGATTTGCAGAGATGTTGCAAGTGCGGGGTTAAAATTTTCTCAAACATTTTTGGAATAGCGGATAACTTTGATATACCTCTGTAATTCATTGCGTCAGACTTACTACCTTTCTTATGGAGAGGAATAATAAACGATTCCTTCCAGATCGGAGGGAAAACAGGAGGAGTTAAGGGATAGGGTGAATAGTTTAAGCAGGGGTCCACACAGAGCGTCGGCGCAGTACCTGAGTACACAGGCGGGGACTCCGTCAGGACCCGGTGAGAACACTGGCTTAACTAGTCGAAGATCCTGAAGCAGTGAGCTTTCATTTAACGTAGGACTGAAAATACCGTTCGATCTTGGTAAACTGTATGGATACGACTGACCAGAGTAGCTTTCATGGGAATAGGTTGTTTTGAAAAATTGTGCAAAAAGATCGGCAATGGCCTGATCATTGTTTGCCGACGAATTATTAAATGATAGCGAGGATGGATGTGCGGACGTTTTACGCTTGCTGTTTACGAAGCTGTAAAACTGTTTAGGGTCCTGAGAAAAGCGCATCCTGCATCGAGCTAGGTAATTTGTGTAGCATTGAGCGTTTACAATGGTAAAATTTGACCGAGCTATTACATAGCGAGAGAGAGAAGAAGGAGAGCCAACTTCTTGAAATTTTTTATAAAGTCTTGATTTTATGTTTTTAGACTGGATAGCTCTTTGGTAAACCAAGGGGCTTCCCAGATCTAATCGGACAAAAATATGGGACACAAGAATCAAAGAGTGTGTCAAGTACATTATAGAAAATGTTTGTGCCTTTCAGAACGTCAGTGCACAAGTACAGAGCGGACCAATCGAAATCCCTAATCAGGCTATTAAGCTTCGTAAACTCGGCCTTACGAAAGCAGCGGACACGTTTAGAAAGCTTATCTGATCGATCCAATACAGAAGGTCCAATATCGACCGATACTTCGAAAGTAGGATGGTAGGAGTCTTCAGGTATAGTGAGCGGAAGGGCTCGGGTTAACAACGCTATGGTCGGATCCGAGACGAAGCAGAGATCGAGCAATCGACCCAAGGAATTTTTCACATGGTTGACTTGAGACAGGGACAGGTCTAGCAAGCCGTCAATAAAGTCATGTCGTGATATGGGCACAAGGTTATTCGACTCGTTTACCGAAGACCAAACAGTGCCTGGCAAATTGAAATCCCCAGAACTATCATGTGGTCTTTATCTGATAGCGAGGAAGAAACAGTTTTTAAAGCGGACAGGTGCTGCTCGTATATAGAGATATCCGAAGACGGTGGAATGTACGAGCAGGTAATGAAAATGGAGAAGGCTGGAAGAATCAGTTTTATGCACAGGAATTCCAGGTCTTGTGGAACCTGAATATGAAATGTTCCGACGTGAAGTTAGAGTCCACTGCGATGAGGACCCCTCCTCCACGTCGAGACAAACGGTCATTTCTAAATATTGTGTACCGATCTGCCAAAACTTCGAACTAAGGATGTCCGGCTTTAACCAGGTTTCAGTTAACACAATAATATGGGACAAAAAAATGTGAAACTTTCAAGATAGAGAGTGCTGAGCTTAGTACGTAAGCCTCTAGCATTCTGGTAAGTAATTAAAAGAGAGGAAACTAGTTTTTTGGATGGGTGGAAGTAGAGCGGGAAGATGAGGATGGAGCACTGGTCTGACTGCCGGGGAGAGTTATGGGGGGCCTATTCTTCTTCTTAGCCTTATACTCTTTCACAACCAAGTGCTCCGGCCAGAAATTGGCAGAACAAATGGTGCTGAAATGAGTTGGGGAGACGCTTATCTTGAAGGAAGCTATCTCCCGGCATAAGCGAAATTAAACTTCTCCACCCTTTAGGCCTTCGGCTTTTATTTTGCTTTGTATAAAAGCAGTTACATCATTAGATGTAAGATCAGGGGCAAAAAATCCGAGAGACAAAAACTTGTCGCTTTTGGTGGGACACCCACCAATGGTTTTGGCACCACAGGTGCGGTACCTGTGATGGCAATATCCGGCGGTCCCGGACGTTCAACAACTGGTGGGTTCGTAATCGATGGGATGGCTATGGAGTTTGGTACGGACTCTACGGACACGGACGCTACAGTCGGCTGCATGTTCTCCGAGACGATGCATTCGGCTACCGAATCTGCATCACCAGCAGTGATCGTTGCCCTTGGAGTAGCAAACGAAATCAACTGCTGCACTGGCGTAGTGGTCGGAGTTAGTTTTTCAGATGACGGCGGGCGTGAGGCAGTTGGCACTTGCAAGTCCCGTGGAGTGGACTTCTTGCGCCGCGGAGACTCAGCCAGCAGCTGTAAACTGCTGAACTGAGTGTCCATGGCTAAGAGCCGATCGTATTGCTTTTAAAGCCCACGATCAGCTCCCTTAAAGCCACTCCTCGTCTGCCTCATAAACGAGCGCATTTCGCTTTCTACCGCACGACAATCCTCGCAACTATAATGCAAGCCGTTGCGTTGTGAGATGGCATCACCCACACGGCCAGAAATACCTGCACACTTTGCGTGCACTACGCTATCGCAAAGCCAGCAAGGTATGCTCGGCTGATCGTGAGTGATCTGCTTCTTGCAGGTTTTTGCACAGACCACTGAAAAATTCCATATTAGTTTTTAATTTTTTTCAATGACAAAAAGAAAAGATTAAAACAACTTGTTTGTCGCCTAGTACTCAGAGACTATAAAAGCAAGAGTAACCATACGTTCTATCCTAACTCCTCTGATATCACTTAAATACAAGTGTATTTAAAAATTGCCTCCCCAGCTCCAACAAAAGACGAAAGTCCACAATTTTGATGATAGAAAACGAGAAGGGACGTGTTGAGTCACCGTTAACGCGACACTACTTTTATACCCGTACTCAGTCAGTACACATGTGATTTATATGGAACTAACAGACCCGCACGCTTCGCTGCTTACTTATTTAATGTTTACGAATTCATCGTAATTAAACAATGATAATTTTGGTGTAATAACATACTTTATTTATTGCCATGCTTTCTGATGAACTATATTTTCTGTTTTGCCGTCGGTACAATACTCCTCGTGAGCACGCTACATACAGTTGACCATATTTTCATATGGATGCTCCAAAAGGGCTGCCGGGCTTTTTCGGCCGCTTGAATAAAGTCAAGCAGAAAAAAGTAACACTCGAAGTCGTTAAACTTAAAACTTGACTACTCTGTATCAATTATGCAGCGACCAATTTACGACGTGTGTTCGTGGCGAAGGGTTATTGAATATATAATAAATATTTGGCAAGGGTCGTTAGACTATACTACTCCGCTCTGCTCACAAGAGATCTCAGCCCGCTCAACGCTATGCACTCGGGCCTTGCTCGGACCGCAAAGCATTATCTACGATTAGTGAGCGAACGTGCATTATACTTAAGAGCGACAGCTAGCGCAAAGAGCTTGTTGCCAGCGGCTGCTCCGAACATTCTCCCTCCTGCGGAATATCAGGGATTTCCGCATCAACGGGAAGGACGCAGAGTTTGGCAACAGCACGTCGAGTAAAACCAGTCGCCGTACGAAGAACGGCAACTCTGATTACGCCGTCAGCTCCAGGGATGACGTCGACAATTTGAGCAAGCGGCCACTTCAATGGAGGCAGCCCTTCGTCCTTAATGCACACAATATCGTTGAACTTGACTGGGGGCTTCACCGACCGCCATTTCGAGCTCTTTTGAAGCAGAGTTAAGTACTCCTCGCTCCATCTTCTCCAGAACATCTGCTGCATGCGGGTGACGTGTTGCCAACGATCAAGCCGACTGTAGCTCAAAGACGATAGGTCCGGCTCCGGAAACGATGCAAGGGGCCGACCAATGAGAAAGTGGCCCGGGGTGAGGACGCCAAGATCATCCGAACTTTCTGAAAGGGGAACAAGAGGACGAGAATTGAGAATCGAAATCAACGATGCCCGTTCAGACTGAAGTTTACAGGTGCCGCTTAGTCATTTTGACATCAGCCTCCCAAAGACCGCCAAAGTGTGGGGATCGAGGTGGGATGAAGCGCCAATCGATTCACTGCTCAGGTAGTGCGCATAAACATCGTCAATGTGCTTCTGACTCAAGAACAGGCGTTTTAGATCCTTCAGCTCATTTCTACGCATTGTCCGGCCAAATGCATCTTGGAATGCCTCTTGTGGCCGTAAAGCGTTTGAGGGCGGCCAAGAACAAAGCTGTCGTCAGATCCTTCACCAGCTCCAGCCATACTACCTTGGTAGCGAAGCAAATATACACAGAAATGTAGCACTTTTGTGGGGCCTTGTTGCGTACATCGGTCTTGTAGAAGAAGGGTCCACAGTAGTCAATCCCGGTCACCGTGAAAGCCGGTGACTTCTCCACTCGATCCTTTGGCAAATCTGCCATTATGTGTTTCACGAGACGAAGCCGATATTTGCTGCAGACGATACATTTCCGTAATGCGCGAGAAACTGTTTTTACTCCACCTATCGGCCAATACTGCAACCGAATCAAGCCGAGCAGCGACTGCGGGCCTGCATGGTGATGCTTTCGGTGAAAGTGCTCAACGACGGAAAATCTCAACGCATCATAATCAAGCGTTGAGTGCTGAAGTCGTCCACCTATGCGAATTAATCCAACTGAGTCCAGAACAGGAGACAGCAACGCAATGCTGCTTGAAGAATCGATTTTCTTTCCATTCGTCAAAGCCTTGTACTCTAGAGACAACGAAGCTCTTTGAACAATGCGAAGGAGCATGTGGGTTCCCCACGTATACCCTCGAGTGTAATCTTTGGAGACCTAATCCTTTTGACGAATTTAAAGACAAAAATTCGTTGCATCGTGCCAAAGGAGTTGATATACTTGAGTGTACGCGAAATGTCCACTCGTGCCGACGTGAGCAGAGCCTTCTGACGAACTTCAGGAAGGTCTCTCTCTGGCAAGCAAAATCAAGGCCAATTATCTTCCTCGTTTTGTAGAAATTCCGGTGCCTTCATTCATAGAGAAGACTGCAAGAGTTCCTGTGGTGAGGCTCCCTTGGAAATTATGTCAGCCATTCCATTCTCTGTGTCAGCTGCTGTATGGCAGCGACCCTGTTGGCAACGAGCACGTTGAATTTCGAGGACTCTTCCTTCAGCCACGACAGCACCACAGAGGAGTCTGACCAACAATAGAATTTGCAATTGAGTGCTTCTATCTTCAAGACCTCGATAACCAAGTGCGCAAGAAGCGCGGCACCGCAGAGCTCTAACTTGTGAATGCCGATCGTGTTTAGATGTGCCAGCCGAGATTTCGAACAAAGTAGATGTGTCACAACTCCAAGTGAGGTAACCGTTCGCGTATAAATACACGCTCCAAACGCAGCAAGACTGGCATCACAAAATGCATGCACCTCGAATTGAAGAACGGAGCGAGGAAACTCAACGCAGTCAACATCGCCAACATCCTGGCAGAATTGGGTCCACTCACTTTGGTAAGTTTTAACTTCGCCCTCTGCCTGAAGATCTTTGGTTGTGTGTTTGCGTACGTTTTCTTGCTTAACACTGACAAAAGATTTGTTTCAGATTTAACAAGCTAATTTGTTGCGCTAAATTAAAGCACACGAGTCCGAAGAATTTTTTTTGAGTCAATTTGGAGACATACGAACGAAACTTGGAGATATTAATCCGCAGTGCTCGGATTCGGATTTTAGTGATTCGGGGTGGTAAGAATCTGACTAAAGGTAGGATTCGTAATGATCAAATGCATTGAAGGGGCATGTGATTTTATAAGTTGTGTGGATTCATGCAGGGCTCTAGTGTGGAACCCTCAAATCAAAACCAGCAAATTCTTATTGATTCTGTTCAAATGCATTCTTCCCCCTTCTTTTATTTGAACTGGGACTCTGGCGGATATGCAATGGTGTGATTTACATATATGCATAAGGTAATTTTCAGGTCTGTGGTCTCCCAAACTCTTCTGGGACTCATCGATTTTTCAGTTCCTTCCAGACCAACCCATACTTTCATGTTTTTTTTCTCATGGAACCAGCCAAATACTATTCCTGAAAGATTTGCAGCTTTAAAAATTTTATAGTGAATTATGGAATTACGAATTAATTCCAAAGCAGACTTTTTTAAAAGAATTAAAAAAACTGTGATTTTTTTTAATACTATTTTCAGAGGTAGCTCTTCATTTTTTCACATAATTTAAGTATATCTTATATCTGGTTTTGAGGAATTTTGGCATTCTACTATAAATATTTGAGTCAGAAAAAATTTAATTCGATGTAGAGACGGCTGAGCTAAAATTGGTTGACCGGGTTGGTCTGAAAATCCATTTCAAAACCATTTTTACATTCAAAATTTTGTAAAAATACCGCAGAAAAATTATAATTTGTGCATTTGAAAGCTTAATATTTCTCAGACGGTAAGCTAAAACCATAAGGTGCTTTGGATTAAATTTTAGCTGCATCAATAAACTTTACAGAATGGAAAAGTTCTTTAGAACCAGATATAAGATACTAAGTTATGTGAAAAAAAAATGTACCACTGAAAAGAGCATTAAAAAAAAAAAAGTTTTTAAAAATACTTAAAAAAAAGGTTTGCCATAAGAAAAAAAGTCGTTACTTAGTTATCCTTAGTTATATTTTTAATTTCTAATTTGATGATACAAATACAAATCTGAAAATTGAAATCTAAAAAATATGTATATATTTCGGTGTTGTGCAATAATGGGAGAAGGCGATAATTGCTTAAAAGAGACTAATACGCTGCCTAAACTAAAATATTACTATATAAAATATTAAATAATTATTCAGTTCCCCAAGTAACATAATTGAATTGTTTATTTTCATACAGAATATTGAATTTGTGCTTTGCTTGGACACCATCATAGAAAGTTTATCCTCCAATCCAGATATGGCTATGTATATGCATGTTTCTAAACCACCCAAGGAAAAAAAAAAAACAATAAGTTACTTTTTAAGCTACTTAAATCAACGGCAGAAAAATTGGCATATAACATAACAGTAGAAGGTGTCCACAAGAAGATAAATTTAGCAGATTCAAAACTTGCATGGGAGCATGAGCGATTCAGCATAAAACGCTATCCTTCTTTTACCTTATCTTCACTAAAAAGTCATAGAAGCCCATCGCGAACAACAATATTCAAAGATGATGAAACACGTATTTTGACACAGACACTTAAAGCATCCAGAATAATTGCAGAAGCCCTGGCTAGTTTTATATACAACGTGGAACCTAAGAAAAGTATTTTTGATGGTCAATTTGTAAGTTGATTCTCATTTTCATAATATTTAATAAATAATTATCTTTTTGTTTTTAAATTTTCAGGTTATAAAAGAAGAAAAATGTCATGCCGTATTTTGGAATCAAATCAGTATTACATAACAATGATGTTAAAGATGCTTTTAAAAAGTATCTTAACAACGTTAAAATCATTTATGATAAAGCTGATAGTAGAGATCCTGATTTTATGTTCTACAACGAAAATGATGTGAAACTAAATGTTTACAGAGTTAAACCAGCGATTTTTGATATTTTCCTGACTATTTTAATCGGGTTATATTTATTAACTGTATTCCTTGGCATACAATACTTTCCGCTTTTACAAACAAGTTTCAAAACTTACAAGAGACGAGACCTTGGTACAAAGTAATGGACACTCCTCTGAACGACTAAAGTTTAAATAAAATGTTCCAAATCAATATTAAATAATAGGAGAAATATAAATAAATTATAAAGTCTAAATATAATTTTTTATGTACCCGTACTCGAAGAGTTAAGGGTTATATAGTATGTTGAGCTACTGAGCTTTTTCAGTAGCGTAGTTTTGCGATGTTATTAAAGAGACGATGATTGCTAGTTAATATACATAAGTTTATTTCAGTGTAACAGCTATAGACTCGAACAAGACGCTGTATAAAAAAGAGCTTCTGCATAGGAGGTTGCTGCGGTGCCGGACCATATTTATGTATGTTGATGACAATATGGATTTACAGTCGGGAGTAAAAGTTACGACCAATGATTAGGATTGACTCTACTGCTGCACCATTGCACTATGGGCAAAAATTCAGTTTTTTTGGCATCATTACCAATTTTGAAGATAGAAACATGAAACTTTGTACATATACTTACAAAATAAAGGTAGAATTTCGGATTTATTTGTTTTTTCAGTTGGACCACGCCTTCCTTCCCGCCCACCCTACCATAGGGATAAAATTTTCCAAGTTTTGTCTACAATTATGTTTTCAAATATTTTAATGTAATATATTTAAGGAATACGCAATAAATGAATTTTTAATAATGCGTTTTCAGCAATTCCTATTTTAAAGTTGATTTGGATCCCTGCAAAATTTAATCAAACATTAGTTGAAGCCCAATATTAAGTTTTGTGACGCCGTACCTTGATACCGAGTTAATAATTTATTCATCCCGCAACTCTTCTTCCAACTCCAAGGTATCCAGCCCGAAAATTTCGAGCATTCTGTTGCATTTTGTCAAAATAGTGTTAATAAATCCGAAAAACTGCTTAAGCTTATCTTTTTTATTAAGTATTGCTGAACTTCACTTACTTGCTGAACAATATTTTTTCAAAACAAACTGCTTCACAGCAGCTTGTTGGCGGTTGTTGTCGCTCCAAACATCAAGCAACGTTGAATGGCAAAACGTAAATGCAACTGAAACATTGAGTACTGCCGTAAATCGGACAAAAACGGGCAAAAATGTTATCCACTATTTGATTGTTAACAGTTTAATTAGTAACATTCATCATTACAATTATCTCAACTGCCCTCAACGCACAAGTTACACTCCACAGAAACACAAATACATTTGATAGTAGGGACATAAAAACATACCAACAACACATTAAACAATTGGACAATATATCACATGTACTAATCATTTAGTGTTAATAATTTATTTTACATACTTTCACGATAAATTCCATGTTTAAGCTTTTTTGTTTAGTTTACAATTTCATGAGAAAATTCCCAGCAAAAATCACAAGCTTTCGCGCCTAGTCGATATAGTCATGTCTGTCCGTCTTGTTTGTCGCCTAGTACTCAGAGACTATAAAAGCAAGAGTAACCATACGTTCTATCCTAACTCCTCTGATATCATTTAAATACAAGTGTATTTAAAAATTGCCTCCCCAGCTCCAACAAAAGACGAAAGTCCACAATTTTGATGATAGAAAACGAGAAGGGACGTGTTGAGTCACCGTTAACGCGACACTACTTTTATACCCGTACTCAGTCAGTACACATGTGATTTATATGGAACTAACAGACCCGCACGCTTCGCTGCTTACTTATTTAATGTTTACGAATTCATCGTAATTAAACAATGATAATTTTGGTGTAATAACATACTTTATTTATTGCCATGCTTTCTGATGAACTATATTTTCTGTTTTGCCGTCGGTACAATACTCCTCGTGAGCACGCTACATACAGTTGACCATATTTTCATATGGATGCTCCAAAAGGGCTGCCGGGCTTTTTCGGCCGCTTGAATAAAGTCAAGCAGAAAAAAAGTAACACTCGAAGTCGTTAAACTTAAAACTTGACTACTCTGTATCAATTATGCAGCGACCAATTTACGACGTGTGTTCGTGGCGAAGGGTTATTGAATATATAATAAATATTTGGCAAGGGTCGTTAGACTATACTACTCCGCTCTGCTCACAAGAGATCTCAGCCCGCTCAACGCTATGCACTCGGGCCTTGCTCGGACCGCAAAGCATTATCTACGATTAGTGAGCGAACGTGCATTATACTTAAGAGCGACAGCTAGCGCAAAGAGCTTGTTGCCAGCGGCTGCTCCGAACATTCTCCCTCCTGCGGAATATCAGGGATTTCCGCATTAACGGGAAGGACGCAGAGTTTGGCAACAGCACGTCCAGTAAAACCAGTCGCTGTACGAAGAACGGCAACTCTGATTACGCCCTCAGCCCCAGGGATGACGTCGACAATTTGAGCAAGCGGCCACTTCAATGGAGGCAGCCCTTCGTCCTTAATGCACACAATATCGTTGAACTTGACTGGGGCTTCACCGACCGCCATTTCGAGCTCTTTTGAAGCAGAGTTAAGTACTCCTCGCTCCATCTTCTCCAGAACATCTGCTGCATGCGGGTGACGTGTTGCCAACGATCAAGCCGACTGTAGCTCAAAGACGATAGGTCCGGCTCCGGAAACGATGCAAGGGGCCGACCAATGAGAAAGTGGCCCGGGGTGAGGACGCCAAGATCATCCGAACTTTCTGAAAGGGGAACAAGAGGACGAGAATTGAGAATCGAAATCAACGATGCCCGTTCAGACTGAAGTTTACAGGTGCCGCTTAGTCATTTTGACATCAGCCTCCCAAAGACCGCCAAAGTGTGGGGATCGAGGTGGGATGAAGCGCCAATCGATTCACTGCTCAGGTAGTGCGCATAAACATCGTCAATGTGCTTCTGACTCAAGAACAGGCGTTTTAGATCCTTCAGCTCATTTCTACGCATTGTCCGGCCAAATGCATCTTGGAATGCCTCTTGTGGCCGTAAAGCGTTTGAGGGCGGCCAAGAACAAAGCTGTCGTCAGATCCTTCACCAGCTCCAGCCATACTACCTTGGTAGCGAAGCAAATATACACAGAAATGTAGCACTTTTGTGGGGCCTTGTTGCGTACATCGGTCTTGTAGAAGAAGGGTCCACAGTAGTCAATCCCGGTCACCGTGAAAGCCGGTGACTTCTCCACTCGATCCTTTGGCAAATCTGCCATTATGTGTTTCACGAGACGAAGCCGATATTTGCTGCAGACGATACATTTCCGTAATGCGCGAGAAACTGTTTTTTACTCCACCTATCGGCCAATACTGCAACCGAATCAAGCCGAGCAGCGACTGCGGGCCTGCATGGTGATGCTTTCGGTGAAAGTGCTCAACGACGGAAAATCTCAACGCATCATAATCAAGCGTTGAGTGCTGAAGTCGTCCACCTATGCGAATTAATCCAACTGAGTCCAGAACAGGAGACAGCAACGCAATGCTGCTTGAAGAATCGATTTTTCTTTCCATTCGTCAAAGCCTTGTACTCTAGAGACAACGAAGCTCTTTGAACAATGCGAAGGAGCATGTGGGTTCCCCCACGTATACCCTCGAGTGTAATCTTTGGAGACCTAATCCTTTTGACGAATTTAAAGACAAAAATTCGTTGCATCGTGCCAAAGGAGTTGATATACTTGAGTGTACGCGAAATGTCCACTCGTGCCGACGTGAGCAGAGCCTTCTGACGAACTTCAGGAAGGTCTCTCTCTGGCAAGCAAAATCAAGGCCAATTATCTTCCTCGTTTTGTAGAAATTCCGGTGCCTTCATTCATAGAGAAGACTGCAAGAGTTCCTGTGGTGAGGCTCCCTTGGAAATTATGTCAGCCATTCCATTCTCTGTGTCAGCTGCTGTATGGCAGCAACCCTGTTGGCCAACGAACACGTTGAATTTCGAGGACTCTTCCTGCCACGACAGCACCACAGAGGAGTCTGACCAACAATAGAATTTGCAATTGAGTGCTTCTATCTTCAAGACCTCGATAACCAAGTGCGCAAGAAGCGCGGCACCGCAGAGCTCTAACTTGTGAATGCCGATCGTGTTTAGATGTGCCAGCCGAGATTTCGAACAAAGTAGATGTGTCACAACTCCAAGTGAGGTAACCGTTCGCGTATAAATACACGCTCCAAACGCAGCAAGACTGGCATCACAAAATGCATGCACCTCGAACCTGGCTTCAAATTGAAGAACGGAGCGAGGAAACTCAACGCAGTCAACATCGCCAACATCCTGGCAGAATTGGGTCCACTCACTTTGGTAAGTTTTAACTTCGCCCTCTGCCTGAAGATCTTTGGTTGTATGTTTGCGTACGTTTTCTTGCTTAACACTGACAAAAGATTTGTTTCAGATTTAACAAGCTAATTTGTTGCGCTAAATTAAAGCACACGAGTCCGAAGAATTTTTTGAGTCAATTTGGAGACATACGAACGAAACTTGGAGATATTAATCCGCAGTGCTCGGATTCGGATTTTAGTGATTCGGGGTGGTAAGAATCTGACTAAAGGTAGGATTCGTAATGATCAAATGCATTGAAGGGGCATGTGATTTTATAAGTTGTGTGGATTCATGCAGGGCTCTAGTGTGGAACCCTCAAATCAAAAACCAGCAAATTCTTATTGATTCTGTTCAAATGCATTCTTCCCCCTTCTTTATTTGAACTGGGACTCTGGCGGATATGCAATGGTGTGATTTACATATATGCATAAGGTAATTTTTTCAGGTCTGTGGTCTCCCAAACTCTTCTGGGACTCATCGATTTTTCAGTTCCTTCCAGACCAACCCATACTTTCATGTTTTTCTCATGGAACCAGCCAAATACTATTCCTGAAAGATTTGCAGCTTTAAAAATTTTTATAGTGAATTATGGAATTACGAATTAATTCCAAAGCAGACTTTTTTAAAAACTGATTTTTTAAAACTATTTTTTTAATTTTTTTCATTTTTTTTCACATAATTTAAGTATATCTTATATCTGGTTTTGAGGAATTTTGGCATTCTACTATAAATATTTGAGTCAGAAAAAATTTAATTCGATGTAGAGACGGCTGAGCTAAAATTGGTTGACCGGGTTGGTCTGAAAATCCATTTCAAAACCATTTTTTACATTCAAAATTTTGTAAAAAATACCGCAGAAAAATTATAATTTGTGCATTTGAAAGCTTAATATTTCTCAGACGGTAAGCTAAAACCATAAGGTGCTTTGGATTAAATTTTAGCTGCATCAATAAACTTTACAGAATGGAAAAGTTCTTTAGAACCAGATGTAAGATACTAAGTTATGTGAAAAAATGTACCACTGAAAAGAGCATTAAAAAAAGAACGTAAAAAAAAGGTTTGCCATAAGAAAAAAGTCGTTACTTAGATATCCTTAGTTACCCGTAATTTCTAATTTGATGATACAAATACAAATCTGAAAATTGAAATCTAAAAAATATGTATTATTTTTGTTGTTTTAATGGGAGAAGGCGATAATTTTTGCTAATACGCTGCCAAACTAAAATATTACTATATAAAATATTAAATAATTATTCAGTTCCCCAAGTAACATAATTGAATTGTTTATTTTCATACAGAATATTGAATTTGTGCTTTGCTTGGACACCATCATAGAAACAATCAATCCAGATATGGCTATGTATATGCATGTTTCTAAACCACCCGGAAAAAAAAACGTCAATAAGTTACTTTTTAAGCTACTTAAATCAACGGCATCAAAATTGGCATATAACATAACAGTAGAAGGTGTCCACAAGAAGGTAATTTAGTCATTTCAAAAACTTGCAATGGGAGCATGAGCGATTCAGCATAAAAACGTCAATCCTTCTTTTTACCTTTTCTTCACTAAAAATCATAGAAGCCCATCGCGAACAACAATTTTCAAAAGATGATGAAACACGGTTTTGACACAGGACTTAAAGCATCCAGTTTAATTGCAGAAGCCCTTATAGTTTTAGATACAACACAAAACCTAAAAAAAAGTAATTTTGATGGTCAATTTTGTGTGAGTTGATTCTCATTTTCAAAATATTTAATAAATTTATCTTTTTGTTTTAAATTTTTAGGTTATAAAAGAAGAAAATGTCATGCCGTATTTTGGAATCAAATCAGTATTACATAACAATGATGTTAAAGATGCTTTTGAAAATATCTTAACAACGTTAAAATCATTTATGATAAAGCTTTAGAGATCCTGATTTTATGTTCTACAACGAAAATGATGTGAAACTAAATGTTTACAGAGTTAAACCAGCGATTTTTGGGCCTGACTATTTTAATCGGGTTATATTTATTAACTGTATTCCTTGGCAAAATTTTCCGCTTTTTTACAAACAAGTTTCAAAACTTACAAGAGACGAGACCTTACAAAGTAATGGACACTCCTCTGAACGACTAAAGTTTAAATAAAATGTTCCAAATCAATCCGGAAAATATAAATTTATAAAGTCTAAATTAATTTTTTATGTACCCGTACTTAAGGGTTATAAGTATGCTGAGCTTTTTCAGTAGCGTAATGTTATTAAAGAGACGATGACGGATACATACGGATCCGGACAGCTATAGACTCGAACAAGACGCTGTATATCGACTCGGCTATTGCATGCTGATGCCGGAATATATGTTGATGACAATATGGGGTTACAGAAAAAGTTACGACCAATGATTCTGTGTTGACTCTACTGCTGCACCATTGCACTATGGGCAAAAATTCAGTTTTTTTTGGCATTTACCAATTTTGAAGATAGAAACAATATATACTTACAAAATAAAGGTAGAATTTTCATTTATTTGTTTTTCAGTTGGACCACGGGTTCCTTCCCGCCCACCATACCATAGGGATAAAATTTTCCAAACAATTATGTTTTCAAATATTTTAATGTAATATATTTAAGGAATACCCAATAAATGAATTTTTTTGGGTAATAATGCGTTTTCAATAATTCCTATTTTAAAGTTTATTTGGATCCCTGCAAAATTTAATCAAACAAAAGTTGAAGCCCAATATTAAGAACCACCATGGGTTAATAATTTATTCATCCCGCAACCTTCTTCCAACACAACGTATCCAGCCCGAAAATTTCAAATATTCTGTTGCATTTTGTCAAAAAGTGTTAATAAATCAAAAAACTGCTTAAGCTTATCTTTTTTTTAAACATTGCTGAACTTCATATTCACAACAATATTTTTCAAAACAAACTGCTTCACAGCACTTGTTGGCATACGCCATCCCAAAACATCAAGCAACGTTGAATGGCAAAACGTAAATGCAACTGAAACATTTTATTTTTATCGAACAAATCAAAAAAAACAGGCAAAAATGTTATCCACTATTTGATTGTTAACAGTTTAATTAGTAACATTCAAAATACAAACAATTATCTCAACTTCCCTCAACGCACAAGTTACACTCCACAAAAACAAAAATACATTTGATCCCTGGGACATAAAACATACCAACAACAAATTAAACAATTGGACAATATAAACAGCAAAATTAATCAAATTTAATGTTAATAATTTATTTTACATACTTTCAAACATAAATTCCATGTTTAAGCTTTTTGTTTAAATTAAATTTCATAAAAACAGAGTTCACAAAAAAACAGAAACAAAAGTCATGTCTGTCCGTCTTGTTTGTCGCCTAGTACCAAAATATAAAAGCAAGAACCACCATACGTTCTATCCTAACTTTGATTCCTTAAATACAAATGTTTTAAAAAAGTGGCAAACAAAATTAAAGTCCACAATTTTGATTAGATAGAAAAATTTAGGGACGTGTTGAGTCACCAACATTAACTGACTCACAACCAACCTCAGTCAGTACACATGTGATTTATATGGAACATAACAGACCCGCTACAATTTCCCTCTACTAATTTCATGCCCAAATCTCACCCAATTTTGGTGTAAAACATACTTTATTTGCCATACAAACCCCTGAACTATATTTTTCTGTTTTGCCGTCGGTACAATAGCATACAAAAAATTCATACAGTTCCATAAAACATGGATGCTCCAAAAGGGCTGCCGGGCTTTTCGTCCCCTTTAATATAAAAAAGTCAAGCAAAAAAAGAACGTACTCGAAGTCGTTAAACTTCCCAACGCTACTCTACTTTAGTATGCAGCGACTCAATTTACGACGATGTTCGGGGCGAATTTTGAAAATATAATTAATAGTTTTACATTTTTCTTTTTTAAACTCCATCTGTCATCGAGATCTCATCTACGCTATGTTCTCACTCGGACCGCAAACATTATCTACGATTAGTGAGCGAACGTGCATTATTTGAGCGCGACAGTGTGCGCAAAGAGAAGCGGCTGCTCCGACAATCAACCCTGCGGAATAAATGACTTAGGCAATCAACGGAACGGGTTTGGCAACAGCAATAGACTGAACCAGGCCGTACGAATTACCGCTGCTGAAAATTCATTTGATCATTGGATGACGTCGACAATTTGATCAAGCGGCCAATTCATATTATATATAATTATCCTATATAATTCACAATTATCGTTGATTATACCCGGGGGCTTCGAAGAGTAAAAGGAAGTCTTTTGAAGTATTTAAGTACGTCAAGCCATGTGCCTCCAGAACATCTGCTGCATTTCGGACCATATTGCCAACGATATAAGCCGACTGTAGCTCAATAGACGAGTCGATATAGCCCTGTGCTGTCGACCAAGTCTGTCCGGGGTGAGGTTCCAAGTCATCCGCCCATTGCTCGAAGGGGAAAAGAGGAATGAGACTTGAGAATTTTTTTCCAGACTGCCCGTTCAGACTGAAGTTTACAGGTGCCGCTTAGTCATTTTGAAATCAGCCTCCCAAAGACCGCCAAAGTCCGCGAGGTGGGATGAAGCGCCAATCGATTCTGTGGCGTGCGCATAAACATCGTAACAGAAAACTGCTTCAGAATCATAAAGAAACGATCCTTCAGCTATTTATCAGGGGCCAAAATCTTGGAATGCCTCTTGGGCCGTAAAATTTGCGTTTGATATAAGAACAAAATAGATCCTTCACCATCCAGCCAAAAACCTTGGTAGCCAAATATACACAGAAATTCGCACTTTTTGTGGGGCCTTCGCGTACATCGGTCTTGTAGAAGAAGGGTCCAAATGTCAATCGCCTCACCGTGAAAGCCGGTGACTATAAGAGATCCTTTGGCAAATCTGCCATTTTGTGCCGAGACGAAGCCGATATTTGCTGCAGACGATACATTTCCGTAATGCGCGAAAACTTTTTTACACCACCTATCGGCCAATACCAAATCAACCGAGCAGCGACTGCGGGCCTGCAGATAGAAAATTTCGGTGAAAGTGCTCAACGACGCAATATCAACGTATCAAATCACCGTAGTGCTGAACGTCCACCATAATCAATCGTTGAGTCCTGAACAGGAGTCAGCAACGCAATGCTGCTTGAAGAATCGATTTTCTTTCCATTCGTCAAAGCCTTGTACTCTAGAGACAACGAAGCTCTTTGAACAATGCGAAGGAGCATGTGGGTTCCCCCACGTATACCCTCGAGTGTAATCTTTGGAGACCTAATCCTTTTGACGAATTTAAAGACAAAAATTCGTTGCATCGTGCCAAAGGAGTTGATATACTTGAGTGTACGCGAAATGTCCACTCGTGCCGACGTGAGCAGAGCCTTCTGACGAACTTCAGGAAGGTCTCTCTCTGGCAAGCAAAAAATCAAGGCCAATTATCTTCCTCGTTTTGTAGAAATTCCGGTGCCTTCATTCATAGAGAAGACTGCAAGAGTTCCTGTGGTGAGGCTCCCTTGGAAATTATGTCAGCCATTCCATTCTCTGTGTCAGCTGCTGTATGGCATTCCGAACACGTTGAATTTCGAGGACTCTTCCTTCAGCCACGACAGCACCACAGAGGAGTCTGACCAACAATAGAATTTTGCAATTGAGTGCTTCTATCTTCAAGACCTCGATAACCAAGTGCGCAAGAAGCGCGGCACCGCAGAGCTCTAACTTGTGAATGCCGATCGTGTTTAGATGTGCCAGCCGAGATTTCGAACAAAGTAGATGTGTCACAACTCCAAGTGAGGTAACCGTTCGCGTATAAATACACGCTCCAAACGCAGCAAGACTGGCATCACAAAATGCATGCACCTCGAACCTGGCTTCAAATTGAAGAACGGAGCGAGGAAACTCAACGCAGTCAACATCGCCAACATCCTGGCAGAATTGGGTCCACTCACTTTGGTAAGTTTTAACTTCGCCCTCTGCCTGAAGATCTTTGGTTGTGTGTTTGCGTACGTTTTCTTGCTTAACACTGACAAAAGATTTGTTTCAGATTTAACAAGCTAATTTGTTGCGCTAAATTAAAGCACACGAGTCCGAAGAATTTTTTGAGTCAATTTAGAGACATACGAACGAAACTTGGAGATATTAATCCGCAGTGCTCGGATTCGGATTTTAGTGATTCGGGGTGGTAAGAATCTGACTAAAGGTAGGATTCGTAATGATCAAATGCATTGAAGGGGCATGTGATTTTATAAGTTGTGTGGATTCATGCAGGGCTCTAGTGTGGAACCCTCAAATCAAAAACCAGCAAATTCTTATTGATTCTGTTCAAATGCATTCTTCCCCTTCTTTATTTGAACTGGGACTCTGGCGGATATGCAATGGTGTGATTTACATATATGCATAAGGTAATTTTCAGGTCTGTGGTCTCCCAAACTCTTCTGGGACTCATCGATTTTTCAGTTCCTTCCAGACCAACCCATACTTTCATGTTTTTCTCATGGAACCAGCCAAATACTATTCCTGAAAGATTTGCAGCTTTAAAAATTTTATAGTGAATAATGGAATTACGAATTAATTCCAAAGCAGACTTTTTTTAAAAGAATTAAAAAAACTGATTTTTTTTAATACTATTTTCAGAGGTAGCTCTTCATTTTTTCACATAATTTAAGTATATCTTATATCTGGTTTTGAGGAATTTTGGCATTCTACTATAAATATTTGAGTCAGAAAAAAAATTTAATTCGATGTAGAGACGGCTGAGCTAAAATTGGTTGACCGGGTTGGTCTGAAAATCCATTTCAAAACCATTTTTACATTCAAAATTTTGTAAAAAAATACCGCAGAAAAATTATAATTTGTGCATTTGAAAGCTTAATATTTCTCAGACGGTAAGCTAAAACCATAAGGTGCTTTGGATTAAATTTTAGCTGCATCAATAAACTTTACAGAATGGAAAAGTTCTTTAGAACCAGATGTAAGATACTAAGTTATGTGAAAAAAATGTACCACTGAAAAGAGCATTAAAAATTGCTTCTGAAAATTCATTTCATCATTGTGGCTATAATAATGATCCGATCTGGACCAAATTCGGGAATCTGGTAGATATGGTCATTCTCTACAATGCTGCAGTTTTTTGCTATCGTCAATATTGTGGATTTTCGTCTTTTGTGGTGGTGGAAGGTGGCGGGGCGAAATTTTGAAATACACTTGTTCAGGTTTGGTATCACAGGAGTTTTGGCCAAAAGTTTGGTTGCTCTAGCTCTTATAGTCTCTGAGATCCAGGCGACACAAAATACAAAAAACCAAATCGACTCGATTTTGTGTGAGTGCGAAAGAGAGGGAGCAAAGTTTTTTCGTACATTTGCCTCTATTGTGGCTATATTAATGATCCGATCCGATTCAGATTTGGGCCCCTGATAGATATAGGCTGTCTCTATGATTCTGCATTTTTCGTTTTCTGCTATCTTTACAATTGTGGACGCCACAGATGTGCGCCCCCTTTGTGGGGGCGCAAAGTGGGCGGGGCGAAATTTTGAAACACTTTTCTAGGAGTGAGATATCACATCAGTCCGGAAAAAAATTTGATTGGTCTAGCTCTAATAGCCTTCGTGCAATGAGTGAAAAACAAGACGGACGGACAGACGGACGGACAGAACGTGGCTATATCGACTCGGCTATTGATGCTGATCAAGAATATATATACTTTATGGGGTCGGAAACGCCTCCTTCTGTGTGTTACACACATCCACTTTTACCACAAATACAATATACCCTATTACTCTTCGAGTACGGGTATAAAAACACACCATTACACAAATTTATTAAACAACGAAAACTGAAGAAGAAAACTCCCCCCGTCATAGACCGCATAATAACCACATGCAAGGGACTTAATTTGCCCTGCAAGCCACAAAAGCTAATGAAATACGAACCACCATGGGACCTCCACAACCTTGTTGACACAACGCTACATACTCACAAGAAACAAATAACTCTCCCAGAAACATATCGAAAACTTTACAGAGACAAAAAAGAAAACTTAAAAACATACAACTTCATATTCACAGACGGGTCAAAAATAAACTACACTGTATCATACGCCATCCCAATACAATAGCAATAGAAACAATAGCAATCCCAGAAGCTATCGAACACTTCAAAAGCAAACCAGGCAAATTTGTCATATGTTCTGACTCCCTAGCAGCAATAGAGTCCATAAAAAATACAAACAATGAAAATTTCTACCCAAATAAAATTAGATCACTAATAACTCATTTAGCTCCTAAAATAAAAATAATGTGGATCCCTGGCCATGCAGGCATACCAGGAAATGAGTTAGCCAATGAAACAGCAAAAAATTAACAAATAAAATGCCCCTTATTTTTACACCAAACATAAATTTGACAGGCATAAATAAATACCTAAAAACAGAGTTCACGAAAAGACAGAAACAAAATCTTATACACTGTAGTCAATGGTACCAAAATATAAATTTGAACCACTCACACATTGGCGACTATTTGGGTTCCTACCAACAAATATTTAGCAGGCTCGACCAAACAAAATTAATCAGGCTTCGGTTAGGCCCCACTAATTTAACTCACCAACATTACCTGAATCACAACCAACCACCACCCTGCCCCTGTTGCCATGACAGCAACACTACAATATCCATCTACTAATTTCATGCCCAAATCTCACCCATACCAAACAGACTATATTCAACAATACAAACCCCTAATTCTACTTAGCAACCCCAATCTAGATAGCATACAAAAAATTCTACTCTTCCTAAAAACATTCAACTTATATCATAAGATCTAAAACCCCGTTAATATAAAAAAAACGAGAAAGAACGTACGGAGTCGCTTCGAACGCGACTCTACTTTTATACCCGTACTCAGTGATTTATGTGGAATTTTTAAAATGTTTTATCAGTTTTTACATTTTACATTTTTTTGCTACATCTGTCATCGACATCTACATCTACATCAGTTCTCACAACAACACACGTACACTGCACGAGGCAGCATGTTTGAGCGTGAGTGTGTGTGTGAGAGAATCTGCTGCGACAATCAACCCCAATAAATGACTTACGCAGCAAATGGGCGAGGGGAAACACTGAACGGGCGCGGGGCATTACCGCTGCTGAAAATTCATTTGATCATTGTGGCTGCAATAATGATCCGATCTGAATTATATTATATATAATTATATATATATAATTCTATAATTATATCCGATTATACCCGTACTCGAAGAGTAAAAGGGTATATTGTATTTGTGGTAAAAAGGGATGTGTGTAACATAGAGAAGGAGTAATTTCCGACCATATAAAGTATATATATTCTTGATCAGCATCAATAGCCGAGTCGATATAGCCCTGTCTGTCCGTCCGTCTGTCCGTCTTGTTCGTCGCCCATTGCTCGAAGGCTAAAAGAGATAGAGCAACCAAATTTTTTTTTTAGACTGATGTGTTCTCTCACTCCTAGAAAAAAGCTTAAAAATTCCGCCCCGCCCACTTCCGCCCCCACAAAAGGCACACATCTGTGGCGTCCACAATTTTGAAGGTAACAGAAAACTAAAAATGCAGAATCATAAAGAAACGCTATATCTATCAGGGGCCCAAATCTGAATCAGATCGGATCAATAATATAGCCACAATAGAGAGAACCATACGAAAAAACTTCGCTCCCTCCCTTTCGCACTCACACAAAAATCGAGTCGATTTGATTTTTTCGTACAAATGAGCGCCTCGACCTCAGAGACTATAAGAGCTAGAAAAACCAAATTTTCTGCCTAGACTCCTGTGATTTCGCTTCAGTGCAAGTTTATTTCAAAATTTTGCCACGCCCACTCCCGCCCCCCCAAATAACGAAAATCCACAATTTTGAAGATAGAAAATAACCAAAAATGCAGTATGGTAGAAAATGACCATATCTACCAGATTCCCGAATTTGGTTCAGATCGGATCATTATTGTAGCCACAATGATCAAATGAATTTTTAGCTGCCAGCTTCCCCCCTTGCAACAGTCGTCGTTTATGGGGATGATTGTCGCACAGATTCTCTCACACGCACATTCACGCTCACACGCTGCCTCGTGCAGTGTACGTGTGTTGTTGTGAGAACTGATGTATATGTAGATGACAGATGCAGCAAACAAATGTTAAATGTAAAATGTAAGAAACTGATACAACATTTGAAAATTCCACATAAATTACATGTGTACTGACTGAGTACGGGTATAAAAGTAGAGTCGCGTTCACAGCGACTACATACGTTCTTTCTCGTTGATGGTCGATTTGTAAGTTGTAAGTCTCATTTTCTATTTAGGACGTTGATGTGCAATGACTGCACCATCAAGAAGAAGAAGAAGAAGCTTGTTACGCGCGGATCCCTGGCAGATACGCAGCCCTCCTCCCAACCAACCGACCGAGGGGCGCTGCCGCATGACGCGCGACACGTGTACCGAAACCGATCGCGAACATGCAGGAAAGATAGGTGTTAGACTAATATTCGAGGAAAATTAGGGCTAAACACAACGCTAAGCATGCAAAGTTACAAAAGAATATTACTAGTTACGGGAAAGGTATGTTAGTTTTAGTGATTTAAGTAGAGGAAGTAAGTTAGTGGTGGATATTATATGGAAGAACGAATTATAATCCCAGCATAAGATCCGAAACGGTTTCGTGCAAGGAATAATTCGATCTTCACAGTGGAAGGTACAAAGGAATAAAATTTCTAGAGGATCTAATAGGAATCGTGAAGTTTATGCGGCTCAACAAGTCAGGGCTGTCGATGTCACCCCTGATCAAGTTGTGCATGAAAATCACACCAAGCATTTTTCTACGATTAAGTATGGATGGAAGGTCTATTAAGAGCAATCTACGAGAGTAAGAAGGCAATCACACCTTCATCCCAGTTGAGGCCACGCAGAGCAAAAAGTAAAAAGTTTTTCTGGACTGATTCTATACGGTCTTGGTGTACTTTGTACTGAGGGCACCATACACACGAGCCGTACTCTAAAAATCGGACGAACAAGCAAAATATAGAGAGTCTTCGTTATATAGGGGTCGTCAAATTCCTTTGACCCCCTCTTTATAAACAAGCACTCCCATGGCTTTATTTACCATGGTAGAAATATGTTCAGAAAATTTTAAATTGGGGTCTAGTTTAACACCAAGATCATCAACCAATGTAATTCTCTTAAGAGAACCACCGCAGAGGGTGTAAGGAGCCAACAAGGGGCTGGAGCGATGAAATGTCATAACTTTACATTTCGAGGCATTCAGGTGTAACATATTTTGCACAACACCATGACTGAAAGTTATTGAGATCGGATTGCAAGCGAGAGTGAAATGAAATGTCCTTATACTGGACACAGAGTTTAACGTCATTCGCATACATGAGTACATTTTAGGAATAGCGGATAACTTCGATATACCTCTGTAATTCATAGTGTCAGACTTACTACCTTTCTTATGGAGAGGAATAATAAACGATTCCTTCCAGATCGGATGGAAACATGAAGAGTTAATGGATAGGGTGAGCGTCGGCACAGTACCTGAGTACACAGCCGGGGACTCCGTCAGGACCTGGTGAGAGCACCGGCTTAACTAGTCGAAGATCCTGAAGCAGTGAGCTTTCATTTAACGAAGGGCTGAAAATACCGTTCGATCTTGGTAAACTGTATGAATACGGCTGACCAGAGTAGCTTTCATGGGAATAAGTTGTTTGGAAAAATGGTGCAAAAAGATCGGCAATGGCCTGATCATTGTTTGCCGAAGAATTCAGAAATGATAGCGAGGATGGATGTGCGGACGTTTTACGCTTGCTGTTTACGAAGCTGTAAAACTGTTTAGGGTCCTGAGAAAAGTGCATCCTGCATCGAGTTAGGTAATTTTTATAACATTGAGCGTTTAGAATGGTGAAATTTGACCGAGCTATTACACAGCGAGAGAGAGAAGAAGGAGAGCCAACTTCTTGAAATTTTTTATAAAGTCTTAATTTTATGTTTTTTAGACTGGATAGCTCTTTGGTAAACCAAGGGGCTTCCCAGATCTAATCGGAAAAAATATGGGACACAAGAATCAAAGAGTGTGTCAAGTACATTATAGAAAATGTTTGTGCCTTTCAATCAATCAAAATCCCTAATCAGGCTATTAAGCTTCGGAAGCTCGGGCTTACGAGGCGAGGACACGTTCAGAAAGCTTATACGATCGATCCAATACAGAAGGTCCAATATCGACCGATACTTCGCAAGTGGGATGGAAGGAGTCTTCAGGTATAGTGAGCGGAAGGGCTCGGGTTAACAACGCTATGGTCGGATCCGAGACGAAGCACAGATCGAGCAATCGACCTATGGAATTTTTCACATGGTTGACGTGAGACAGGGACAGGTCTAGCAAGCTGTCAATAAAGTCATGTCGTGATATGGGCACAAGGTTATTCGACTCGTTTACCGAAGACCAAACAGTGCCTGGCAAATTGAAATCCCCCAGAACTATCATGTGACAGGAGACAGGTGCTGCTCGTATATAGAGATATCCGAAGACGGTGGAATGTACGAGCAGGTAATGAAAATAGAAAAGGCTGGAAGAATCAGTTTTATGCACAGGAATTCCAGGTCTTGTTAAACCTGGAATATGAAATGTTCCGACGTGAAGTTAGAGTCCACTCCGATGAGGACCCCTTCTCCACGTCGAGACGAACGGTTATTTCTAAATATTGTGTACCGATCTGCCAAGGCTTCGTAACTAAGGATGTACGGTTTTAACCAGGTTTTAGTTAACACAATAATATGGAGGAAAAAATGTGAAACTTTCAAGATAAAAAGAGTGCTGAGCTTACTACGTAAGCCTCTAGCATTCTGGTAAGTAAGTAAAAAGAGAGGAAACTAGTTTGTTGGATGGGTAGAAGTAGAGCGGGAAGATGAGGATGGAGCACCGGATGGAGCACTGGTCTGTCTACCGGGGAGAGTTATGGGGGCCGGTTTTTCTTCTTAGCCTGGTACTCCTTCACAACCAAGTGCTCCGGCAAAAAATGGCAGAACAGATGGTGTTGAAATGAGTTGGGGAGACGCTTATCTTGAAAGAAGCTATATCCCTGGCATAAGAGAAATTAAACTTCTGCACCTTTAGGCCATCGGGTTTTATTTTGCCTGGTATAATAGCAGTTACATCATTAGATGTGAGATCAGGGGGCAAGCCGCGAGACAAAAACTTGCCACTTTGGTGGAACACCCACCATTGGTTTTGGCACCACAGGTGCGGTACCTGTGATGGCAATATCTGGTGGTCCCGGACGTACATCAAATGGCGGGTTCGTAAGGGATGGGATAGCTATGGAGTTTGGTACGGACTCTACGGACACGGACGCTACAGTCGGCTGCATGAGGCAATGCATTCGACTACCGAATTTGCATCACCAGCAGCGATCGTTGCCCTTGGGTGGCAAACGAAATCAACTGCTGCACTGGCGTAGTGGTCGGAGCTAGTTTTTCAGATGCCGGCGGCCGTGAACTGCAGCAGCTGTAAACTGCTGAACTGAGTGTCCATGGCTAAAAGCTGATCGTATTGCTTCTTAAAGACTACGATCAGCTCCTTAAAGCCACTCCTCGGCTGCATCATAAACGAGCGCATTTATTTTTCGACCGCACGGCATTCCTCACAACTATAATGCAGATCGTTGCGTTGTGAGATGGCATCACTCACACTGCCAGAAATACCTGCACACTTTGCGTGCACTACGCTGTCGCAAAGCCAGCAAGGTATGTTCGGCTGATCGTGAGTGATCTGCTTTTGGAGTTTTTTTGCGCAGACCACAGAAAATTCCATAATGTTTTTAATATTTTTTCAATAACAAAAAGAAAGTTCAAAACATATAGCAATCAGACCACAGTGCAAGCAGTTTCTAAAAAGCTATGCTTAAAGAAGAAATCGAAAAAAGAGAGAGAGCGCTACTGCACCGAAGGCTTAAAAGCGAGAGAGAAAGAAATATTAGTTAAGTTTGGGTGATAGAGAGAGAGAGTGATAACAAAAGCTAAAAAAAGAGAGCGGCTAGATGTATTTTCATACTTACGGGAAGCAACAACACAAACACAATTAGCCGACGCAAAAAGTTTAATTAAAATACGTATTTTTTTTACACTATAACTAGGAATGAACACGCCGATTTGGACAGCAAATCAGTTAAGAATATATTTAGTAGTTTTATTAGGCCAAAACACTGGTTGTTTGTTATAAATAAAAAGAAAGACGCGGAGAGCAAGAAATAAACACGTCTGGTCACTACAAAGAGAATGAACGACATATTCTTGATTCTGATAATATTGATGCGTCAATTTTGTTAAACGACGCTATGTGTACACCAGTACATTCCCAGAACTTTTGGTAATGCAAAGATTCGTCCCTATCTAGACTAACAAGATCGTCAACATAATGGTTCTTTTATTATTGCGCTCACTGCGTGTGGATACGATTCCGTGAACTCGGGTGCATTTATACTTTTCATGTACTGAGAGCTGAAGCCGGTGAACATTTTGCTCCAAAAGTCTTAACCTGCATTTCGTACACCTTCATCTCGTCACCTGGATTTTTCCCATAGTATATGTTGAGCACAGCGATCCTCGTATTATGACATGGTGGAACATTTCCGCTATATCAGCGCAGACCCCAATCCGTTTCTGCCTGAACCTCATCAGAACGTCGGTTAAGGATTGTAACTCGTCTGGCCCAGTCATGAGCATTGAATTTAACGACACTCCGTCGACTTCGGCGGCCGCATCTTAAACAATCCTTAGTTAGTCAGGCTTGTTGAGATTAATAACTCCGAAATGAGGCAGGAACCATTCCCTCTTGTTGTCCACTTCCAATTCATCCCTTGCGAGTTGCCGTATGTAGGACTTCCCTTCGTGTGATTCCATCAGGTTGCAGTATTTTTCGTAGTACTCTGGGCCGTGTTTGAACTTTCTTTCCAAAGTTAGCTGTCTCTTAAAGGCCATTTTCTTGCTATCGGGTAAAACGACGTCAACCGCTTTCCATAGTAGTCCCGTTTCAAAACGATCACCAATACGTTTTGTCGTGGTAGATAGCAGTCGATTCGATCTCTCAGTTTGCCGACCTTCAACATGGTGCGATCCGATTCGCACATCCATTTCCGAGCTAGTGATTTAATCTCGCACCAATTTGCCGATGTGCTGGTCATCATGCTTAACAAGATGTTCACCCTTTACATGGTTTATGTGTTCGTTTTCATCGCGACATTTTCCATACACAACCCAGCCCAAATTGGTCAATGCAATGGGTGGCCCAACATATCCCATAGATCTCATTTGCTTTGGAGCTAGCAAATGTAAATTATCTAATCCGATCAGGATCTCAGGTCTAGCGTTTTGGTAGCCTTTCACTGGAATATTTTTTATGCGGTGATATTTTGAAGCTAGCTCAAACATATTTACGGTCTGCTTCGGCAGCCGTAGATCCTTTATTGTCCTTACTCCGTTTAGTTTTAAGAACTTGCTTTAAGACCTTGTCACCACGCTCATCAGATATTCCAATGTTGAATCGACTGGCTAATTCGGTTGACATCTTTTCTCCAAACCATTGAAGTGTCAGGCTTTCCTTTGGTCCATGCAACCCTAGCTCGTCTGCCAGAGCTTCATTCACGAGAGTGACCGCGTATCCTTCGTCCAAGCAAGCATGGCACCTCACTATTTTGTTGTTAGCATGGAGTTTGACAGGCAGTTTCTTAAACAAAATAATCGAGCTCTCCTCATAAACTTTATTTCCTCGTCTGGATTCTTTTCGGATTCTTCGTGGAGCAGCCAGTGAATAGGTTTTGAACAACCATCAGCCAGTGAATAGGTTTTGAACAACCATGTAGCCAGCAATAGTTTTGCCGCTTACATTTTTGACTGCGATGGCCATATTTCAGACAATTGAAGCATAGTTTTCTTTCCCGTTAATGTAGCCATTTGTTTTCAAGCTCCATCTGCGCGAATCCTTTACAGTTGTCCAAGTTGTGTTTCCCCTGGCAGGCTGAACATGCCTTCTCCTTTTCGGGTCCCATTTGATTTGCATGAAATAATCTCGACTTCTCTTTCCTTGGCCTGAAGGTCGCCTGGTCATCGACCAGTTCTGCATCCTGCACTTCTTCGGACAATCCCTGCAGCCATACACTTAAGTGGCGGATCGTATTTTCTTCCCCTAATGGCTACGAATGGCGTGCCCACTCTAGTCTCTGCTGCACCGGTAGCTTTAAGCTTAACTCTTCCATTAACGTGGGATTTTTTAACTGTGAATGTACGTTAGCTGCTTCCAGGAATGAGGCCAAATTTTGTACTTTTTACGAGTTTTTCGGTTCGACCAAAGTTTTGTTTAAGTGATTTTAATATATTTGAAACGTTCGAACTATGAATTAGCATTTTTGAAATTTTGCCTGTCGTTGTACCCGTACTCTGCTGTGGTCATAATGAAAGCTTCATTGAACATTGGCCATTCTTCCGGAGCTGCTTTAAACTCCGGCAGATCGTACAGCTTCCGTTGTGTCTCTTAAGCAGCAACCGGCTGCCTTGGTGTTGAGTCAGTGTCCGTTGTCACTGAAGACTCGGCCGTAGGCTGCGGTTCTGGTCCGCCAGTTGAACCTGCTATTGACTCACACCTCATACCACCAAGGGACTGTAGAAGTATGTTCGTTTTTTCCATTTGAATTTGGTTCATCCTTAGAACTTCCATCTGGAACAGCTGCATTTGCAATGCGTTAGCTCGCTGTGGCGCATTGGCGCCACATATCCATTATAGCATTGACAATAGCTGATTGGGATTCCTTTGAAATGACCGTACCAACCTCCCCCGCGTTGGAGTCCTTCTCGTTTGTGAATTCTTTTTCCACGGTTCCCATTTCAGCGGTGTCTTCGCCCTGTTTATTAATTTGCTCATTGCTCTGGTATACATAACCCACCCATGACCCATTCTCCAAATCAACAACCTACTGGCACTCACCAAACAAACCACAATCCAAATGTGTTCAAAAATGTTGTCCAATTTCGTCAGCCAACTGCGCACTTAAGCCTCTAGTCGCCGGTATAGGAAACTTCGTTGGTTAAAGGGAGATGACGATCACGCACACATATCTGTGGTATCTCAACAGCGCGCCCACGTGGCCTCTGTGTTCTCTTGGTGTTTCTTGACCACCCACGAGCGAGTTTCGACCGACTTTTTGTGGGTGAGTACTTCTGCGAGTACCACGTGTTCGACAAGTTCATACTAGCGCCTGAAGCTTTACCGTCATTGGCACCAGAAGCGAAATAAAAGATGTTAAGTCCTTAGCGTTTTTATGCGTATAAAACAACAGTCTTGGATGCCGTGATTATACCCGTACTCAAGGAGTAAAAGGGTATATTGTGTTTGTGGTAAAAGTGGATGTGTGTAACAGAGAGAAGGAAGTGTTTCCGACCCCATAAAGTATATATTCTTGATCAGTATCAATAGCCGAGTCGAAATAGCCTTTTCTGTCCGTCCGTCTGTCCGTCTTGTTTGTCGCCCATTGCTCGGAGGCTATAAAAGCTAGAGAAACCAAATTTTATTTCCAAATAAATAAAAATAAAAATAAATAAAATTAAAAAAACAAAATGTTAATATATAAGTATTTACTTTAAGTACATAATTTTTTGTCAAAATGTCCATGTATAATTATTAGACTTTAGTAGATCACAGATCCAAAATGAACTCTATAAACTCACCAGTGACTAACGCAATAAAAAATAAGTTTATACTTGTAGCGCTAGGATAAAGCATGAAATAAATATAATATAAGCTGATGTGATATCTCACTCCTAGAAAAGTGTTTCAAAATTATGCCCCGCCCACTTCCGGCCCCACAAAAGGCGCACATCTGTCGCGTCCACAATATTGAAGAGAGAGAAATACCATATCTATCAGGGGCCCGAATCTGAATCGGATCGGATCATTATAAAAAGCACAATAGAAAAACCATTTCGATAAACATGGTTCCCTCTCGCTCGCACTCACACAAAAAACGAGTCTTTTTTTTTTTTTTCGTATTTTGTGTAGCCTGGATCTCAGAGACTATAAACTATAAACAACTATAAACAACCAAACTTTTTGTCCAGATTTCTAAGATACCAAACCAAGACAAGTATATTTCAAAATTTCGCCCCGCCTCCTTCCGCCCCCCAAAAGATGAAAGTCCACAATTTTGAAGAAAAAACGACAAATGCAGTATCGTAGAAAATGATCATATTTACCAGGTTCTCGAATTTGGTTCAGTTAATCATTATTATAGCAACAATGATAAAATGAATTTTCAGCATTTCCGCCGCCCCCTCGCAGCGTAAGTCATTTATCGGGATGATAGTCGCTACAGACTCTCTCTCTCTCGCTCACACACTGCTCACACAGTGTAGTGTACGTGTGTTGTTGTGAGAAGTGATGTAGATGTAGATGATTAAAGTACCACAATTATATTGTGATTGTGGTACTCTTGTGGTTACTCTTCGAGTACGGGTATAATTAGAGCTTAACACAGCCGAAAGAGCTAAACAAAAATACCATAGAAATAACACAAAACGAGAAAGAACGTACGGAGTCGCTGTCAACGCGACTCTACTTTTTTATACCCGTACTCAGTCTGTACCCATGTGATTTATGTGGAATTTTCAAATGTTGTATAAGTTTTTTTTTACATTTTACATTTGATTGCTGCATCTGTCATCTACATCTATATCAGTTCTCACAACAACACACGTACACTGCACGAGGCAGAGCGTGTTAGCAGTGTGTGAGTGTAAGAGAATCAGTAGCGGCTATCAACCCTCAAAAAAATGTATATTTTGTTATGGTTGTAGCGGGGGTGGGGCAGCTCGCTGCTGAAAATTTATTTCATCATTGTGGCTATAATAATGATCCGATCTGGACCAAATTCGGTAGATATGATCATTCCCTACGATACTGCATTTTTCGTTTTTCTCTATCTTCAAAATTGTGGACTTTCGTCTTTTGGTGGGTCGGAAGGGGGCGTGGCGAAATTTTGAAATACAATTGTACTGAAGTGATATCACAGGAGTCTGGCAAAAAGTTTGGTTGCTTTAGCTCTTATAGTCTCTGAGATCCAGGCGCTAACTTGTACGAAAGGGCAAAGTCGACACGTTGGTGTGTGAGTGCGAGCGAGAGAGAACGATGTTTTTCAAAATGGCTGTCGCCATTGTGGCTATACTAATGATCCGATATAATTCAGATTTGGGCCCCTGATGGAAATCGTCTTTTTCTATGATTCTGTATATTTAGTTTTCTGTTATCTTTAAAATTCTGGAAGCCAAAGATGCGCTCCTTTTGTGGGGGCGAAAGTGGGCAAGGCAAAATTTTTTTTTTGTTAGATATTATTTTATTTGCGCCGGAAGAGATATGGTACAAGGGGCCTTAGCTATTTAGAATTATCTACAAAACTTTCATGGTTTTGGATGCCACGGGAGGTAAGATCACTTGGGTGGAGTATCGGCTGCTATGTTGATTAAGTTGGTCGGCCACTGGAACATGGCGAAGATCATATTCGATTGCTCGGTTGGTCACATACCAGGGAAGCCCGGATGGCCGCCGAGCAGCACGTGCCTACACCATCCCTCAGTCTGGTCAGTTGGTGCCTAGAAGCGCCTTAAGGTGTAGCGTGACTTCTTGCGGAGTTATGGGTCTAATGGGGCGGGCTGATTGCAAAGGAGCGCTTAAGAAGTTTGCAACCTCTTCACGGTGAGAAGCGTCTGGAAGTTGAAGATCCCCCATATTGAGAAATCGCTGCATTGAGAAAGCTGGAGCTCCCTCTAGCAGTGTATCGAGATTCTTTTGACGTGTCTTTGCTAGCATACTGCCCAATCTGTTTGTGACGCTTGATATGTAGCAGCTGCTTAGTAGCAGGATCACCTGTCACAGTATACTGCCTTCTGAGGTGCCTTTTTGGTCCAGCAGTGCCAACTACTTGCTACTAGCTGGGAGACCAGATTGTCGCTGAGGTGGCATAACTTGCTGCGCAGCTTCAGCAATTTTAGATGTGAAGCAGTCAACTTACGCATCCAGATCGCTGCAGGTATTGATGGGGACGTTGAGTACGGTGTGCGTTTCGATATACGATTTAAAAATCTCAACGTTTGCGTGTGGTGGTATCATTTTGAGAACTCCTTTGAAGAATTAAGCTTCTTTATCCAATAGAAAGAGCAACGGGAGATGGTCCGATGTCAGCTCAGTCAACACTCTAACGGTGACCTGTTGCTGTCTAAAGCCTTTTGGGATGCCAAACTCGATTGCGCTGGGGGTGGCGTTCGTACGGTAGGGGTAGCAGGTGGCTTCGCCAGATGGCACACATTCTGTAGTTGCCCCACCATCTGTGTTTCGCATTCCAATCACCTTAACGCAAAGCTAGGAGAGGAATGGTATGATGTCTGTCCACCTGACGGCAGGAGGGCAATACACTGAAGCAACAGTGAATACATTCTGCTTATAGAAAGCTCAATGGAGACGGCTTGAATTTGGATGGATGACTTTATGTAGGGTGCAGCCGGGGATCTTGAAGATGGACCGGGAGCAGAGGTGGGCTTCTGACAACAGGAGGATTTCAATGTCGTGCAGCTCAAAGCAATGATCTCGTTTGTTTTCGATATTGCCCCATTGACATTCCAATTTGCTATTTTAAGTGAACCCATTGTGGAGAGCAATGGAAGTGCGCGTCTGCAGGATTGCTTGCATTAGTGTCTCTACGAGGGACATCATCCTATCGAGCCTCATATAAAGCTGTTCCAGCTTAGCATCCACAGAAACATATTCGTTGGAATGAGTTGGGAGGGGATTATTTTCAGTTCCTTTGCGTGGCTGGCTACGTTGTACGATGGATTGGCTCCTTCTGACAACGCTTGCAAATGTTTCCTTACCAAGATTGGATGAAGAAAAACTTGGTAGAGGATTCATGGTCCATTCTATGTGCTCGGTGTCCTTCGTGTGGTGATTTTGTTTGAATGCAGGTATGCAGGTTTGAATGAAGGTATTTTCTGCATTCTTTGAAATTTGCCGCATGAGAGTTGCCGCAGTGAAAGCAGCACCTAGGGTCATCCTTTCCGAGCTTGCACTCCAGGGTTAAATGATTTTCTCCGCATTCTCTACATATGTATATGATACATATACATACATTTATACATTACATTACATACATTACATACATTATACATTGCTTGCGCGGTTTCTCCCAGGTCACTTTTTGTCTACAGACAGCAGAGATGTTTTTGAGTAGCTTGTTGTTTTCTGCTTTCTTAAGGTCAACAAACCTCATGTTAAGTGGGAGCTCTGTTGCCTTGCTACGTGGGGTATATATGCGCATAACGCAGTTACCTTCTTCCTGCAGGCATTCAATGATGTCCTCCGAAGGGACATCATGGTGGATGTTTCTCATGACAATGCGAAAAGGTCGGTCTTCTGGCAGCTGTTGGTGATGGAAGACTGTTCCCTTCATAACGCAGTTACCTTCTTCCTGCAGGCATTCAATAATGTCCTCCGAAGGGACATCATGGTGGATGTTTCTCATGACAATGCGAAAAGGTCGGTCTTCTGGCAGCTGTTGGTGATGGAAGACTGTTCCCTTCTCGCGGATATGCCTAGCCACTAGCCTGTAGGCATCAGAAGAGTTACACTGAACGGCGCAGTCACCTGAGTTCAGCGCTTTAATGGTATGAGCCTCCAATCAGAGCGTCCAGTTCACTGCAGAAAGCGGAGTAGCTGACCACGCCGGGAACCATTATCCTAGGTACCTTGGGAGATCGAGGGGTTTGCGGAGCAGCTGTTTGTTCTTGAACTGGTTTCCTCGCTGATGCCCCGGCACGCTTCATCGCGGCTTGTGATGTGGAAAGTTCGGATTCTTTGTCAGTGCCCATTTCTTCCTCGGCACTTAGGGGTAGGAAGATTATCGGTACTACGTGGAGAATTAGTCTTCTTTTGGATTGCCTTTGGAGAGAGCGTGGCACCTGGTCTCTTCTTTGCCGCTCCTTTCCTTGGCTTGAAGTGACTTCCCGCCATTCAGACTAGTTGTGAAAGTCAGCGGAGATGAAATTGAAGAAGTCGTCGATGTCACAGTACAAGTCGTGATGCAGCCATTGAGGGCCCATCTGGTTGTACTGGCAGCAGTTGAGCAGCTGTCCAGAAAACTCGTTCGCAAACTAGCGCGAAGCTCAAAAAGCAGGGGCGTCAGCAGTTTTCCTCATCGATTCAAAGTCGAGGGACTTATCCATTTTAGCAATTAGCCAAACCTCAAACCAAACGCTCTTTTTTTTTAGTTTTTTTTTTAGTTTTTTTTTTTTGTAATAATGAAAATCAAATTGAATAGACACGTTCCACATGGAGTGCTGCCTATGAATGTCGAATTTCTAAATTCGATACGAAATTTCGAAATACATTTGAAGGTGTGGGATATCATTTCAGTAGAGTGGGATATCATATCAGTGAGGAAACAAAATATTGCTGCTCTAGTTCTTTTAGCCTCCGAGCAATAGGCAGCAATACACACATCAACTTTTACAACATATACTATATAGCCTTTTTGCTCTTCGAGTACGTATATGTAACAAATACAAAAGAGTGCACAAACCGTACAAGCAAGCCGTAGGGAACCAAGTTGAAATATATAGCGCTTTCAATCGACGGAAAATTAGCGCGTCTGAGTACTAGGTTCAAAAATTATTCATAAATGTATACCCAAATCTTTTCTGTCCATATTAATAATTGGACTGATTTATATTGTGTTCGAAACACGCAGAACATGCTCAACCATTTTTTTGCAATGCTGTGTGCTCACGGGAAAGACAGAGAAATATAAAACAAACAGTCTCGCTATTAGCAGACCATTTATTCTTGTTGCTCTCGTATTTTCGGCTGAGGGCGTCCGGGGTACAAGTGTTTGCCTACGAAAACAGTCTGAGCCAGAGAATGTAGCTCGGCGCTCAGCAGCTGAGCATCAGTCCCTGAGCAAAACAAGCAACGATCAAATCCAAAAAGTCTTTTTTTATTTTAGTTTCGTTGGGAGTTTTCTATTGCTTTAACATTTCCTCGTAGGCATAGCGGAAGAGGAAGGAAGAAAGAAGTAGGGCTAGCAAACCACACATACAGATACATTTCCAAAAAGGAAAACCCCTTTTAGGACAACGAAGTGTGAACGCTTGCACTAAGAGAACGGCCAACAGAACTCGTTTGTTGAGCGAAGAGAAAAAGTGAAAAATCGAAGTTGAAGGTGCTTTTATAGGTGTACCTGCAAAATCGACTCAAAAATATTGACAGTGGTACCCAAATCAGGTCTTGTACATATCAAACATCCAATCGAACTACGGTATGGTGCATCACATACATCATCCGAGTTCAAAGCTTCAAAATCAAGTTTTTTTGGCAGTGGTGAGTTTACTGGATTACATTCATCCGTCTTGAACCTTTTAAATACATTCCCAATATATGCAGATTGACTAAAAATGTAATTCATTGTCTTTCTTGTCTATTTTAATCCCTATGAAGTATCGAATATTAAAGAGATCTGTCATTTTAAACTTTGTCTTTAAATAAGAAATTAAATTTAGTCATGGTTTCTATATTAGCTGTAGATACATATTACAAATTCATCTACATATAATACTAGACATATATTCTTATGAATATCATTTTTATCAAGGATATAAATACAACGATCAACAAATGAGTCTACAAAGCCAAATTCCTTTAAAGCTGTTTCGAACATTTCGAACCAACATTTGGCTGCTTGTTTAAGTCAATAAATGGCTTTATTATACCCGTACTCGAAGAGTAAAAGGGTATATTGTATTTGTGGTAATTGCTGTCTGTCCGTCTGTCCGTCTTGTTTGTCGCCCATTGCTCGGAGGCTATAAGAGCTAGAGGGACCAAGTCTTTTTCCAAACTGATGTGATATCTCACTCCTAGAAAATGTTTCAAAATTTCGCCCCGCACACTTCAGCCCCCACAAAGGGTGCACATCTGTGGCGTCCCCAATTTTGAAGATAACAGAAAACGAAAATGCAGAATCATAGAGACAGTCCATATCTATCAGGGGCCCAAATCTGAATCGGATCGGATCATTAATATAGCCACAATAGAGGAAAATATACGAAAAAACTTCGCTCACTCTCTTTCGCACTCACACAAAAACGAGTTGATTTGGATTTTTCGTACAAATGAGCGCCTCGATCTCAGAGACTATAAGAGCTAGAAAAACCAAATTTTCTACCTAGACTCCTGTGATATCGCTTCAGTGCAAGTTTATTTCAAAATTTTGCCACGCCCACTCCCGCTCCCCATAAGACGAAAATCCACAATTTTGAAGATAGGAAAAAACGAAAAATGCAGTATTGTAGAGAATGACCATATCTACCAGATTCCCGAATTTGGTTCAGATCGGATCATTATTGTAGCCACAATGATCAAATGAATTTTCAGCAGCGAGCTTCCCCCTTCCCGTTGCGGCGTAAGTCATTTATGGTGATGATTTTCGCTACTGGTTCTTTCGCACGCACACTCACGCTCAAACATGCTGCCTCGTGCAGTGCAGTGTACGTGTGTTGTTGTGAGAAGTGATGTAGATGAAGTAGATGTAGATGACTGATGTAGCAAACAAATGTAAAATGTAAAACTGATAAAACATTTGAAAATTCCACATAAATCACATGTGTGCTGACTGAGTACGGGTATAAAAAGTAGAGTCGCGGCAACAGCGACTCCGTACGTTCTTTCTCGTTTAACTTGGAAACATTACCATCACCACATGACACACCTTGAGGAACTGACATATAAATCTCCTCCTTCAACGTACCATTCAAAAGGCAGTTTTACATCTATGTGATGAATATGTATATCATATTGATTTGAAAAAGACATTAAGATTCGAAAACTCGGAATTCTTTCTACGTCTCATCATAATCAATTAAATACTCTTGAGTAAACACTCGAGCAACCAGTCTAGCTTAATAATATTTTATCGGCTTACCGAACTCATCATGTTTAATCGTAAAGGCCATCTGCAATCAACTATATTTTTGCCAACAGGCCTAGGTACAAGGGACCAGGTATTATTTAGATGATAAGACGTAATTTCTTCAATGATTTCTACTTCCCACTGTACTCTATCATCTTTTGTCTTAATATCCTTACACGAATTCGGAATCCTATTAATAAGAGTATATGCATTCATTGCACAATTATTGATTAAATCTTTGTATGATATTGCTGGCCTCTGCTTTATTCTTTCGCTTTTTTCGTATTTCAGCCTGTGGACTTATGTGTTTATTTTCGACATTGAAAACATTGGTTACATCTGATTCAGAATTACCTTTTTCAGAAAAATTTGTATTTAACTGCTCATCTGAATTTATTTCATCAAATTCCATTTGCCTACTATCATTCAGAATACTGGATGGATCACACCCTACTATATTTCTGGAGACGTACTGTACTATCGGTCGGGTAGTTATCATTAACATTCATTATCATTCAGTACTATCATTCGGGAAATCTTTTATATATTCAGACTGAACACAATCCTTAAATGCGTGGTATGATTTTCATGCACAACTTGATCAGGGTGACATCGACAGCCCTGACTTGTTGTGCCGCATATACACCACGATTCCTATTAGATCCTCTAGAAATTGTATTCCTTTGTACCTTCCACTGTGTAGATCGAATTATTCCTTGCATGATCCGTTTCGGATCTTATGCTCGGATTATAATTCGTTCTACCATATAATATCCACCACTAAATCACTTCCTCTACTTAAATCACTAATACTAACATACCTTGCACGTAATTAGAAATATTCTTTTGTAACTTGTAACGAACCCTGGGACCAGGGCTCGCTACATTTAATAATATATGTATATACATTTACCATATTACCATACATTTACCATATTTCGAAATACTTTGTAATAGGTAAGACCCAATTCAATATAAGAACACAAAACACAATACCACGTACCATATTTTGTAATCACAACCCAAAACCACGAACACCATACACCCGGCACTGTACGCCGATCGATCTTTGCGGAAGCAACACACACGCCCCAATTTCCGCAGAGTTACACCACTCCACGATTTTCACCAAATTACCCGACTCCACAACCGAGTCAATGACCAAAACTACACAACTCATTTCTCGGTACCACCGATGCAATGACCAGGTCAGTGGGACGCGCAGGAGAACTCGATACCACTTCCGTAACCACAAACTGCGGACTCAGCCATCGAGATCGGGCTTAAATAGCCCGAGCCCTCGATCAATCGGGGCAGTCCATCGCCTACTCTACACAGTAACGGCAGTCCATCGCCTATCGTAAACAGTAACGGCAGTCTATCAGCCAACGTTATTGGCAGTCCATCGCCTACTCTACACAGTAACGGCAGTCCATCAGCCGAGACCCAAAACGGCAGTCCATCCGCCGTGGCTACTAGAACAAGTCCAGAACAAGAACCACACAACACAAAGACAATTACATAAATACAATAAAAGCATTAAAGAAAACCCATCAAAACAAACTCAACGAAGTGTCATCATTTCTTCGCCGATCGCGAACACAACTCAGGTGACCCAGAAACACATTGCCGCGCACACCAAAACTCAGGTGTCAGCGTTTTTCCTTTTCATCGCCCAGTGCGATTACCAAACTACCTACACGGTAGCCAGACTCGACGCCCGCTCCACTTTCGGTCTCACGGCCATGCCCTGCCCTAAAGTTCCGCGAACTACAAATTCCTTGTAGGGAAGAATCCTGGACAGACTGAGCCTACCTCAGCCTGAGATAGGTTCTCACAAGTGGCGCCCGAGCAGGGACTTACGGCAACTTTAAGGAGATTTCAAAGCCAACTTTACGGCAACTTTAAGGAAACTTAAAGAGAAAACCTTAACACGGGGCTACGTGGATTAAAGACCCACGGCCACCGAGAAAGAATAGTAGAGCTAACCACAGAACACAAGTCCGGTACAAAACCAAATTCGCGCGCACCTACCCGAATCCAGTCGCGAGTGCCACCGGGAAAGTAAACGCAGTGACCAAGTGCTAAAACAGTGAAAAGTGCCCAAAACAACACCGAGGAAAACTCAGTCCAATCACCATGGAAGCCTACGAAGACGACGCGAGCATTGATTTCCACCCCAGCGAGCGAATCGCCAATCCAGGCGTCAGCGTCGGCTGGATCTACAAGCGCCGCCGAGACGAGCTGGAGGCCTTCGCCAAGGAATTCGAATTTGACACCGAAGGAACTGTTGAAGAGTTGCGCAAGAACTTTGCCACACTAGTCGCCAGACCACTCCCGCCGGGTGCCTGGACTCGCTTGGCAGAACTCGAGAGACAATACGCAAAACCAGCAGGACGCTCCAAGTCCCCGCTGCCCACTACTCCAGGACCATCAGGCACCGGAAGATGGGACCCCAAAGCCAGCTTGCATGTCCCCGCAGCCCCAGAGCCCACGCCCCGACCACCCGTGGTCACAGCCGCCGATCTTCCAAGGCCGCCCACTACGGAAACCTCCCGCTCGCCCACACAGAGAATGGGGCCAGCGATAGACGCACCCATAAGCGGGCCCGACTATAACCACGTCGCACGCACGGCAGAACGCATCCGCGGATGGGGCATCCAGTTCAACGGAGAAGACGACCCACTATCGTTTCTGGAACTACTCGAGGAACGCGCACGTGCCTACGGAGTGGAAAACAACCAGCTGCCTCGGAGCATGGCCGAACTACTCACCGACCGAGCCAGTCGCTGGCACCGCACCAGTCAACTACAGGGCAGTTCCTGGGAACATTTCCGCCAGGAGTTTCTGACGTATTTTCTGCCGCCAAGGTATTTCGAACAATTGAACGACCAGATCCGAGGCCGCAAGCAAGCGGTGGGAGAACCATTCAAAGACTATCTCATCGAGATACGGCTCCTCATGCACCATGCCGAGTACGACCTAGACACGGAGCTTTACCGGATCTACGACAACGCCCTGCCCGCACTCCAGCTATACGTGCGACGAGACGAATTGGAAAACTTGGCACAGCTAACCCGATTAGCGGCAGAGTACGAGCTTATTCACGAGAGGAAACCCGCAACGGCCCCGCCCCCATGCGAAGCCCACCAAGAGACACCAGGCCGGCAAGGCACCCAGACCGCAGAGAAGGTGAGTCCTACCGTACACCCTTCCGGAGACCCCATTGGGATTCAGCAGACACACCGCGCAGACAGGTCATCGAATCAAACCAGCACAACGAACCACGACGTCGCCCATCGAATGATCACCACTCCCATCGCCAACCCACGCGCAGCCTGTCGCCGATGTGGTCAAATCCGACACGCCGCCTACGACTGCACCAACGCTTCGATCCTATTCTGCTGGGAATGTGGAAAGCGCGGCACTCGGACCGTCGACTGCTGCCGCCAAGCCACTTCGGGAAACGACACGCGTCCTCGACTGACACGGGATCAGCCGAGAACGACGCCTCCCCAGACCCGCAACTAAGCAACCCACTACACGTGAACGACGGCCGAATAGTGGCGATAGTGACAATAGGAGGACAAACAACGGAGGCCACCATCGACACCGGGGCGTCCCGAAGTTTCGTCAGCGACAACCTGGCCCGACAACTAAACAACAACCCAACCTGCAAGATGCATGCGTCCGCATACGCCTGGCTGACGGCTCAGTCAGAGATCACACAAGTTCTACTGGCGCACATCAAGCTGGATCAACGAGAGGTTCAAATCCCACTCCTGGTCCTACCAAACATGCTGGAGCAAGTTATAGTCGGCATGGACTTCCTATGTGCTATCGAAACGACGATCCAATGCGGCACCACGCTGCTAAAGCTACAAGATCGCCACCTCACTCCAACGCCACCGTCAGGTCAATCCAACCACGTACAAGTCACCGAACCCAGCACCGAGAAATCTAGGTCAACAGCGAATACACGTCCCCGACCTACCACAAAGAATACGGCACCCAATACAGCAACGAAGAATACGACACCGAAACCAACCACATCGAACACACGCCCCCGACCTACCACAAAGAAGACGGCACCCAATAATGCAACGAAGAATACGACACCGAAACCAACCACAGCGAAAGCGAACAACCGGCCCACAACGGAAAACACGAATCCGAAGCAAGCACCGGTAAACTGCAACCAAGCAAACGGGAAAACGAATCCCACGGCCACTACGGAGCACCCGCGTCCTAAGCCAACCACAGGGATCACACATCCCAAACACACCACGAGGATCTCACACATGAGACAAGAATCAACACATTTGAACCAGGCGCTCGACACAGGAAGCCCAGGATCAAAACAAACTACGGGACACACGCACCCCGAACCCACCACAAGGATCTCACCCACGAGACAAAACCCAAACGAACTGGAACCCGCTCGACACAGGAAGCCCAGGTCCAAGTTCAGCCACAGCGCACCCATGCACCCTACCCTCAACGGTGAAGGTGAACCCACGGACACCCTCAGAGACGACAACCAGCCCCGAACAACGACAGCGACAACGGCAGCAACAGTGCAACAACCAAACCACGAGGGAAACAGCCGCGCAAATCCCTTGCTGGTCGGGTCCAATCATCGAACTAATCTCCACAGAACCTCTCCACCCGGAACCGGAATCTAGCCCGATGACCCCCGAAACACCGACCGCAGCGCTGTCGTACCCACGGCCGACGCCACCCCGATCTTCGCCAACCCACTGGAGTACCTTCCGCGTACTGACGTGCCCACTAGCGCCATGCACCACGCCATGCCTAACACCACGTCCGAAATCTTCGTTGCCCAACCAAGTCGTTGCTGCGAAGACAGAGTCGTCACTGAGACCCGCCTGGCCACACATCGATCTGGAGACATTACAAAGCCAGGTATACCGCCAGACCCACGAAGCTACACCCACCCACGGCCAACGCTAACCCGATCGTCGCCCACATAAGCGACTACCCAGAGGTAGGATCGAACCCCCCAGCGCGTTCGACACAACCATCCTTCCAGAAGAACCAAGCCAGCCAAAGGACCCCGACACGCCCGATCTCGCCGAGCCCGATCCAGAACTGATCTCCGATCCCCTGCCGCCGGACATAGCGCCACAGATCCAAGAATTTCTGGACACAGAGCTTCCAAAGTTCAATGATCTCCACGGGACCTCCAACATAGCCGAGCACACCATCGTCATGAGGGATAATCGACCCATCAAACAGAGGTATTACCCAAAGAACCCAGCCATGATGCGGATTATCGACGAGCAAGTCGACCAACTGATCCAAGAAGGTCTCATCGAACCCTCACGAAGCCCACACAGCGCCCCCATCGTACTCGTACGTAAAAAGAACGGCAAATGGCGCATGTGCGTGGACTACCGACAACTCAACGCTCACTCTATTCCCGACGCATACCCACTGCCCAGAATCAACTACAGCTTGGAGCGCCTACAGAACGCACGCTTCATAACCACCCTCGATCTAAAAGAACGGATACTGGCAAATACCCATGGCCAACGGAAGCAGAGAAGCCACCGCCTTCACGGTCCCCGGCAGAGGTCTCTATCAATGGAAAGTGATGCCTTTCGGATTACATTCTGCACCAGCAACATTCCAACGGGCCCTTGATACCGTGATCGGAGCCGACATGGAACCCTACGCATTCGCATATTTAGACGACATTGTCATCGTCGGACGAGACTTCAAGGACCACCTACACAACCTGGCAATAGTCCTCTCGCCTTCGAAAAGCGAACCTGCGGATAAACGCGGAAAATGCACATTTTTCCAAAAACCGGATCAAATATCTTGGTCACGTCATCAGCGAAGAAGGTATCCACACAGACCCCGACAAGATTGCTGCCGTCAAAGAACTCAAGCCACCCACGAACCTAAAAAAGAACTACGTCAGTTCATCGGAATGGCATCCTGGTACCGAAGATTCGTGCCAAACTTTGCTACAGTTGTCCAACCAATGTCTCAGCTACTCAAGAAAGGACAGACATGGACATGGACCGCAGATCAACAAGCGGCCTTCGACCAACTAAAGGAACTACTCACGACCGCTCCTGTACTCGCTTGCCCCGATTTCAACGTCAAGTTTTCACTACAGACCGATGCGAGTAACCTCGGCATAGGCGCCGTACTCACGCAGGAGATCGAAGGAAAGGAACGCGTCATCGCCTATGTCAGCCGACGCTTGAACCAGGCCGAAGGAAACTACCCGCCACCGACAAGGAATGCCTCGCCGTCATTTGGGCAATCCGAAAACTACGCTGCTACCTGGAGGGATACCGGTTCGACGTTATAACAGACCATCTCGCGCTAAAATGGCTAAATACTCTGGAAAGCACCTACGGAAGAGTAGCGAGATGGGCGCTCGAACTCCAACAGTATCAGTACGACGTCCACTATAGGCCAGGGAACAAAACGTGGTTGCCGATGCCCCCTGTCCCGACAACCCTTTGGAGACGCTAGCAAGAATCAAAGAGGACGCAACATCTTGCCCTGGCTCACACGACGGATTCAGCAAACCAATAGAAACGCCGAAACACGTCGGAAGGATCCCGCGGGCCCTACGCCCGCAACGCAACGATAACGACAGTGCCCACTTGTAACTCCACCCGAAGAAAGGTGTAACGAACCCTGGGACCAGGGCTCGCTACATTTAATAATATATGTATATACATTTACCATATTACCATACATTTACCATATTTCGAAATACTTTGTAATAGGTAAGACCCAATTCAATATAAGAACACAAAACACAATACCACGTACCATATTTTGTAATCACAACCCAAAACCACGAACACCATACACCCGGCACTGTACGCCGATCGATCTTTGCGGAAGCAACACACACGCCCCAATTTCCGCAGAGTTACACCACTCCACGATTTTCACCAAATTACCCGACTCCACAACCGGAGTCAATGACCAAAACTACACAACTCATTTCTCGGTACCACCGATGCAATGACCAGGTCAGTGGGACGCGCAGGAGAACTCGATACCACTTCCGTAACCACAAACTGCGGACTCAGCCATCGAGATCGGGCTTAAATAGCCCGAGCCCTCGATCAATCGGGGCAGTCCATCGCCTACTCTACACAGTAACGGCAGTCCATCGCCTACTCTACACAGTAACGGCAGTTCATCGCCTATCGTAAACAGTAACGGCAGTCTATCAGCCAACGTTATTGGCAGTCCATCGCCTACTCTACACAGTAACGGCAGTCCATCAGCCGAGACCCAAAACGGCAGTCCATCCGCCGTGGCTACTAGAACAAGTCCAGAACAAGAACCACACAACACAAAGACAATTACATAAATACAATAAAAGCATTAAAGAAAACCCATCAAAACAAACTCAACGAAGTGTCATCATTTCTTCGCCGAGCGCGAACACAACTCAGGTGACCCAGAAACACATTGCCGCGCACACCAAAACTCAGGTGTCCGCGTTTTTCCTTTTCATCGCCCAGTGCGATTACCAAACTACCACACGGTAGCCAGACTCGACGCCCGCTCCACTTTCGGTCTCACGGCCAAGCCCCTGCCCTAAAGTTCCCGCGAACTACAAATTCCTTGTAGGAAGAATCCTGACAGACTGAGCCTACCTCAGCCTGAGATAGGTTCTCACAAACTTTGCATGTTTATCGTTGTGTTAAGCCCTAATTTTTCCTCGAATATTAGTCTAACACTTTTCCTGCATGTTCGCGATCGGTTTCGGTACTTGTGTCGCGCGTCATGCGGCAGCGCCCCTCGATCGGTTGGGCGGGGAGGAGGGCTGCGTATCTGCCAGGGATCCGCGCGTAACAGGCTTCGGCTTGGTGTCGCATGGGCCACTTGATGGTGCAGTCATTGCACATTAACGTCCTATAGTAAAAAAAATCTTTTATATATTCAGACTGAGCACAATTTTTACTATCATTCAGGATATCTTCCGTACTATCATTCTGGAAATCTCCCGAACATTTATTATTCATTATAGTTCTAGAATCTAACATATTTGTCTCGTCAACAATAACATCTTTCGCTATTTTAAATTGTCTGGATTTCGCATCCCATATTTTATAGCCATTTTGCTCATATCAATGAGAACTCCTTTTGCACGACTTCTCATCAAATTTCCGTTTCCTAGTCTTATCATGAACATATACAGTAGATCCCAAAACCTTCAAATACTTAAAATTTGGTTTTCTACTATTCCACATTTCGTATGGTGTTTTCATACTATCTCTCAATGCAACACTAGGACTTCTGTTAATTAAAAATGTTGCCGTCAAGACGGCTTCACCCCAAAACGTTTTCTGCAATTTAGCTCCATTTACCATGACAAGAGCTTTTTTCTGTTATTGTTATAATCATTCTTTCAGAAACACCATTCAATTGTGGTGTATCTGGAACAAACAGTTGGTAACTGATTCCTTTCTCAACACAAAAATACTCGAAAAGATATTTACTTCTATTATCAATATATAAATGAACTAATTTCAAATTAAAGTGAACTTGACTTTTTGGCCACAAAATCTTTTGAAGACTGCAAAAACATCTGACTTGTATGTAATTAAGTATGTAATTAAGTAAATCATAGCATTATTTCTAACATAATTCATGTAAGAGCAAAACGGCCACACTGCAAAGAGAACACAGAGGCCACGTGGGCGCGCTGTTGAGATACCACAGATATGTGTGCGTGATCGTCATCTCCCCTTTAACCAACGAAGTTTCCTATACCGGCGACTAGAGGCTTAAGTGCGCAGTTGACTGACGAAATTGGACAACATTTCTGGAAACACATTTGGATTGTGGTTTGTTGGGTGAGTGCCAGTAGGTTGTTGATTTGGGGAAAGGGTCAGTGTGTGGGTTATGTATACCAGAGCAATGAGCAAATTAATAAACAGGGCGAAGAAACCTCTAAAATGGGAACCGTGGAAAAAGAGACACAACGGAAGCTGTACGAATTGCCAGAGTTTAAGGGAGCTCCGGAAGAATGGCCAATGTTCAATGAGGCTTTCATTATGACCACAGCAGAGTACGTGTTCAACGACAGGCCAAATTTGTTTCGCCTTCAAAAGGCAATAAGAGGCCAGGCTTTCGCCACGCCCCCTTCCGACCCACCAAAAGACGAAAGTCCACAATTTTTAAAATAGAGAAAAACGAAAAATGCAGTATCGTAGGGAATGATCATATCTACCGAATTTGTTCCAGATCGGATCATTATTATAGCCACAATGATGAAATAAATTTTCAGCAGCGAGCTGCCCCACTCCCCGCTACAACCATAACAAAATATACATTTTTTTTGAGGGTTGATAGCCGCTACTCTCTTACACTCACACACTGCTAACACGCTCTGCCTCGTGCAGTGTACGTGTGTTGTTGTGAGAACTGATATAGATGTAGATGACAGATGCAGCAATCAAATGTAAAATGTAAAAAAAACTGATACAACATTTGAAAATTCCACATAAATCACATGGGTACCGACTGAGTACGGGTATAAAAAGTAGAGTCGCGTTGACAGCGACTCCGTACGTTCTTTTCGTTTTGTGTTATTTCTATGGTATTTTGTTCAGCTCTTTCGGCTGTGTTAAGCTCTAATTATACCCGTACTCGAAGAGTAACCACAAGAGTACCACAATCACAATATAATTGTGGTACTTCAATCATCTACATCTACAGCACTTCTCACAACAATACACGTACACTACACTGTGTGAGCAGTGTGTGAGCGAGAGAGAGAGAGTCTGTAGCGACTATCATCCCGATAAATGACTTACGCTGCGAGGGGCGGCGGAAATGCTGAAAATTCATTTTATCATTGTTGCTATAATAATGATTAACTGAACCAAATTCGGGAATCTGGTAAATATGATCATTTTCTACGATACTGCATTTGACGTTTTTTCCTATCTTCAAAATTGTGGACTTTCATCTTTTGGGGGGCGGAAGGAGGCGGGGCGAAATTTTGAAATATACTTGTCTTGGTTTGGTATCTTAGAAATCTGGACAAAAAAGTTTGGTTGTTTATAGTTGTTTATAGTTTATAGTCTCTGAGATCCAGGCTACACAAAATACGAAAAAACAAAAAGACTCGTTTTTGTGTGAGTGCGAGCGAGAGGGAACCATGTTTATCGAAATGGTTTTCTCTATTGTGGCTTTTATAATGATCCGATCCGATTCAGATTCGGGCCCCTGATAGATATGGTATTTCTCTCTCTTCAATATTGTGGACGCGACAGATGTGCGCCTTTTGTGGGGCCGGAAGTGGGCGGGGCATAATTTTGAAACACTTTTCTAGGAGTGAGATATCACATCAGCTTATATTATATTTATTTCATGCTTTATCCTAGCGCTACAAGTATAAACTTATTTTTATTGCGTTAGTCACTCGGTGAGTTTATAGAGTTCATTTTGGATCTGTGATCTACTAAAGTCTAATAATTATACATGGACATTTTGACAAAAATTATGTACTTAAAGTAAATACTTATATATTAACATTTTGTTTTTTTTTTTTTTATTTATTTTTATTTTTATTTATTTGGAAATAAAATTTGGTTTCTCTAGCTTTTATAGCCTCCGAGCAATGGGCGACAAACAAGACGGACAGACGGACGGACAGAAAAGGCTATTTCGACTCGGCTATTGATACTGATCAAGAATATATACTTTATGGGGTCGGAAACACTTCCTTCTCTCTGTTACACACATCCACTTTTACCACAAACACAATATACCCTTTTACCCTTGAGTACGGGTATAATCACGGCATCCAAGATTGTTGTTTTATACGCATAAAAAACGCTAAGGACTTAACATCTTTTATTTCGCTTCTGGTGCCAATGACGGTAAAGCTTCAGGCGCTAGTATGAACTTGTCGAACACGTGGTACTCGCAGAAGTACTCACCCACAAAAGTCGGTCGAAACTCGCTCGTGGGTGGTCAAGAAACACCAAGAGAAACACAGAGGCCACGTGGGCGCGCTGTTGAGATACCACAGATATGTGTGCGTGATCGTCATCTCCCTTTAACCAACGAAGTTTCCTATACCGGCGACTAGAGGCTTAAGTGCGCAGTTGGCTGACGAAATTGGACAACATTTTTGAACACATTTGGATTGTGGTTTGTTTGGTGAGTGCCAGTAGGTTGTTGATTTGGAGAATGGGTCATGGGTGGGTTATGTATACCAGAGCAATGAGCAAATTAATAAACAGGGCGAAGACACCGCTGAAATGGGAACCGTGGAAAAATTCACAAACGAGAAGGACTCCAACGCGGGGAGGTTGGTACGGTCATTTCAAAGGAATCCCAATCAGCTATTGTCCACGCTATAATGGATATGTGGCGCCAATGCGCCACAGCGAGCTAACGCATTGCAAATGCAGCAGTTCCAGATGGAAGTTCTAAGGATGAACCAAATTCAAATGGAAAAACGAACATACTTCTACAGTCCCTTGGTGGTATGAGGTGTGAGTCAATAGCAGGTTCAACTGGCGGACCAGAACCGCAGCCTACGGCCGAGTCTTCAGTGACAACGGACACTGACTCAACACCAAGGCAGCCGGTTGCTGCTTAAGAGACACAACGGAAGCTGTACGATCTGCCGGAGTTTAAAGCAGCTCCGGAAGAATGGCCAATGTTCAATGAAGCTTTCATTATGACCACAGCAGAGTACGGGTACAACGACAGGCAAAATTTCAAAAATGCTAATTCATAGTTCGAACGTTTCAAATATATTAAAATCACTTAAACAAAACTTTGGTCGAACCGAAAAACTCGTAAAAAAGCTCGTGTCAAAAGTACAAAAATTTGGCCTCATTCCTGGAAGCAGCTAACGTACATTCACAGTTAAAAAATCCCACGTTAATGGAAGAGTTAAGCTTAAAGCTACCGGTGCAGCAGAGACTAGAGTGGGCACGCCATTCGTAGCCATTAGGGGAAGAAAATACGATCCGCCACTTAAGTGTATGGCTGCAGGATTGTCCGAAGAAGTGCAGGATGCAGAACTGGTCGATGACCAGGCGACCTTCAGGCCAAGGAAAGAGAAGTCGAGATTATTTCATGCAAATCAAATGGGACCCGAAAAGGAGAAGGCATGTTCAGCCTGCCAGGGGAAACACAACTTGACAACTGTAAAGGATTCGCGCAGATGGAGCTTGAAAACAAATGGCTACATTAACGGAAAGAAAAACTATGCTTCAATTGTCTGAAAATATGGCCATCGCAGTCAAAAATGTAAGCGGCAAAACTATTGCTGGCTACATGGTTGTTCAAAACCTATTCACTGGCTGATGGTTGTTCAAAACCTATTCACTGGCTGCTCCACGAAGAATCCGAAAAGAATCCAGACGAGGAAATAAAGTTTATGAGGAGAGCTCGATTATTTTGTTTAAGAAACTGCCTGTCAAACTCCATGCTAACAACAAAATAGTGAGGTCCCATGCTTTCTTGGACGAAGGATACGCGGTCACTCTCGTGAATGAAGCTCTGGCAGACGAGCTAGGGTTGCATGGACCAAAGGAAAGCCTGACACTTCAATGGTTTGGAGAAAAGATGTCAACCGAATTAGCCAGTCGATTCAACATTGGAATATCTGATGAGCGTGGTGACAAGGTCTTAAAAGCAAGTTTCCTAAAACTAAACGGAGTAAGGACAATAAAGGATCTAGGGCTGCCGAAGCAGACCGTAAATATGTTTGAGCTAGCTTCAAAATATCACCGCATAAAAAATATTCCAGTGAAAGGCTACAAAAACGCAAGACCTGAGATCCTGATCGGATTAGATAATTTACATTTGCTAGCTCCAAAGCAAATGAGATCTATGGAATATGTTGGGCCACCCATTGCATTGACCAATTTGGGCTGGGTTGTGTATGGAAAATGTCGCGATGAAAACGAACACATAAAACATGTAAAGGGTGAACATCTTGTTAAGCATGATGACCAGCACATCGGCAAATTGGTGCGAGATTAAATCACTAGCTCGAAATGGATGTGCGAATCGGAACGCACCATGTTTGAAGGTCGGCAAACTGAGAGATCGAATCGACTGCTTTCCATCTACCACGACAAAACGTATTAGGTGATCGTTTTTTGCCGAAACATGGGACTTCGCACTATCCAAAGCGGTTGACGTCGTTTTACCCGATAGCAAAGAAAATGGCCTTTAAGAGACAGCTATCTTTGGAAAGAAAAAGTTCAAACACGGCCCAGAGTACTACGAAAAATACTGCAACCTGATGGAATCACACGAAGGGAAGTCCTACATACGGCAATTCGCAAGGGATGAATTGGAAGTGGACAACAAGAGGGAATGGTTCCTGCCTCATTTCGAAGTTATTAATCTTAACAAGCCTGACAAACTAAGGATCGTTTTAGATGCGGCCGCCGAAGTCGACGGAGTGTCGTTAAATTCAATGCTCATGACTGGGCCAGACGAGTTACAATCCTTAACCGACGTTCTGATGAGGTTCAGGCAGAAACGGATTGGGGTCTGCGCTGATATAGCGGAAATGTTCCACCATGTCATAATACGAGGATCGCTGTGCTCAACATATACTATGGGAAAAAATCCAGGTGACGAGATGAAGGTGTACGAAATGCTGGTTAAGACCTTTGGAGCATAATGTTCACCGGGTTCAGCTCAGTACGTAAAAAATATAAATGCACTCGAGTTTAAGGAATCGTATTCAGACGCAGTAAGCGCCATAATAAAGAAACATTATGTTGACGATCTTGGGCATTGTTTTTCGTTAGAGAAGACGGCCGTAAAAGTTGCGAAGGAGATTTTTGACATTCACAAGAGTGCAGGATTCGAATTGAAAAAGTTTGTATCCAACTCGAGTTTCTTCAACAGGATTTTTGGTAATGAGCAGGCAACAGAACTCGTAAATCTTGATAGGGACGAATATTCGCATTACCAAAAGGTTCTGGGAATGTACTGGTGTACACATAGCGACGAATTTGGGTTCTTGCTTTCGTTTAACGAAATTGACGCATCAATATTTTCAGAATCAAGAAACGAGAAGTATTGCGAGTTGTCATGTCTGTGTTTGACCCATTTGGAAATCTTGCTGAATATTCCCTGACTTCTTCTTCAGCCAATATAGCAAAAGCGAACAGATTGGGACCAGCCCATTGCCTGAGGCAATGGCATTGCGAAGTCGGGTGCGAAGTCTTGACCAAATAAGCAAGATAAGAATACCCCGATGTTACGCCGAGGAGTTCTTTGACAAGGCACTGAACTTCACATATTTTGCGACGCGAGTGAGTCGGCATATGCAGCAGTTGGCTACTGGCGTGTTCGTGCACAGCTGGGATGGAAGACTACATTTATAATGGGAAGACCAAGTGTGCCCTAATGAAATTATCAACGGTACCCAGGCTCGAGCTGCAGGCGGCAGTGCTATGAACTTGTCTGAGGAAATGTATTCTTGAAGGCCATGACGTCAGCCCGAAATGTATTCATATGTGGTCAGATTCTAAGACTGTCTTAGCGTGGATCAAATCAGATCATAGAACATACAAACCTTACTTAGGACACAGAGTCGATGAGATACTGGAAGCTACAAGGTTGGAAGATTGGGATTGAGTGCCCACCAAGAATAATCGCGCAGATTTTGGCACCAAACTCAGAACGGGAACACGAGAATCCTCCTGGCTGAAAGGCACACGCTTGCTTCAAAGGGACGGAAACCTATGGAATTTAGGAGCTGCAGAAAGAGGTGAGACGGAACTGGAGATGCACAGCAAAGTTTATGGTCTATCAGTTAAGGAGGTGGTCTCTGATGGAGCTGTCAACGTAGCGTTCAAGAAGCTTCTGGAGAAGTTCTCATCACTCACGAAACTGGTGCGAGTTGTTGCTTGGGTTAACAGAATGTGTAACCGCAAGATCAAACGAAAAGAGCTATGAAGATGTAGTTGAAATTGAGGAGGGCGAGTTCATGGTGGTCCGCAACGTACAGGTTGTCGCATTTAATGATGAGCGGATGACACTATTGATTGGGAAGTCCGTCGAAAATGATAGCAAGCTGTAAAAATTATACCTGGTTATTGACGAAAGCGCAGTGATTCGTACAAACGGGCATATTATTAATGCATATGCTGTTGCAGAAGAAGCCAGGCGACCAGTATTAATGCCCCAAGGATATTACGTCACAACATTGGTCGTGCAACACTACCACGAGACATGGAAGCATCAGAATTAGAATACTATAATAGCAGAAATACGCCGAAAGTATTACATTCCGCACTGCCGACAGGAGGTTCGCCAGGTATCTAGGAACTGTAGGACCTGAAAAATCCTAAGAGCAACTCCAAAACCGCCACTAATGGGTCAGCTCCCGACAGACAAACTATCTCTACGTACGCCCATTCTCGTATGTGGGAATGGATTACATGGGACCGTTTTTAGTCGTTAGAGGAAGAAGCCCAGAGAAACGCTGGATATGCATTTTCACATGCCTTACAATAAGAGCAATTCATTTGGAGATCGCCAGAGACCTGACGACAGATACGTGCCTTCGAGTATTGCATAACTTCATGGCACGACGCGGTAGACCTGTACGGATCCGATCGGAGAACGGGACCAACCTGGTGGGAGCTGAGCGTGAATTAAAAGAAACATTGCTGGTTCTGGATCATGTGAAAATAGCGAACGAGTTGGCAACCGAGAAGATCGAATGGCTATTTAATTGCCCGCTAAATCCCAAAGCAGGTGAGTGCTGGGAACGATTGGTGCGAAACGTGACGAGGGCCATCGGACACGCATTATTTGCAAAAAATCTGAAAGAAGACATCTTATTTAGCCTAATATGTAACGCTGAAAATATAGTCAATTCCCGACCGCTCACATACATTGCTCTGGATGATCCCGCTGATAACCCGATAACCCCTAATCACTTTCTTCTAGGTTCTGCCAATTCCTAGCCAAGCACCATATTCACAAGAAGAGAAGTACCAGCCAACACGAAAGAATTGGCGTAGTTCTCTGTTCTCAACCGCCCAACTTATATGATGGCATAACTAGATGTATTGTGAATCACAATCGGGTTTGATTCACGGTGGTAGGGATGTTGTGAAAAATCGCATTATTATTTGTGTTTTCAATATCTTCTATTAGTCAAAATCCTGAATACCTTTATTGTTAACATATTTCATGTAAGAAAAGTGGCCACACTGCCAATAAGAAAAAAATGGCCACACTAAGTATGATCGATAACCAGTCGAGAGCGTGAAAGAACGCGAAGCGTTTGTTGGGGAAGAGTGAACTTTTTGGTACTAACATCGAATATATTCCTAGGAAATAAAACACACATATAATCACGGCATCCAAGATTATAGTTATAAACGCATAATAACGCTAAAGATTCAACAATAATTTTTATCATTTATGGTAGCAGGCGTTATTGGACCACAAACATCAGAAAGCACAACAAATAATGGTCTTTTAATATATTCTTTATCTTTAAATTTTTCAAAACAAAATCTTGCCTGCTTGCCATAGATACAAGCTTCACATACCTCATTACTAGGTTCTACATTATTAATTAAATTAATATCAACAAACATGTTATTTCTTTTCATTTCTATGAACTTCCCTTTGCTTATGTGTTCTAGCCTCTCATGCCACAAACGATATGTATTAATTTTGTTTGAACTCAACATATATGCATGCTGACATACCTTAAAAACAACAATCGGAATATTGTATTTAGGTTTACCAGTCATAACTTTTTGACCCTTCTTATGAACTTTTACATCTCCTGGATAAAATTGAATCCCGCATTTTGCAATCTTTTTACGGACAGTAAATTTTCTGGAACATCTTGGCAATATAGCACCTCGTGTTTTACTAAACCCTTCTTTTTTGGCATATATATACTCTCCTTGCTAGGCCAAAGCTTTTTTTTTGTATCGGAGACTCCAGGTCAATATATTCGCTAAAAAAGCCTTCATCATTAATGAGCTGGTCCGAAGCACCAGAATCGATAAGAAAAATATAAATATTCTTCTTACGGACGAACTAGTTCAAGTCGGAATATGAACGCGATTCGCTGCTCTGGCTGAGCTACTACCATTTGGGCTTGTTTATAATTTTCAGTATTTTTATAATTCTGAGATCTTTTGTAATTAAAACAGTTATTTTTAATGTGACCAAGTTTTCCACAATAATAACATTTAAAATTTTCATAGGATTTTAATTTTTAATAATTTAAGTTGTTTATTTTACTGAATTTATTGTATTCATTTCTTATATTATTATATTTTTTGTTATAAGATGAATTATTTTTTGTTTTCGTGTATTTTCACATTTTGGGAGTTATAGTTCACGGCCTGCAACGCTTTTTAACTAGTGTCTACACATTCCTTTTAACTGCACTACCTGATCCAGCAATCTTTCACCAATGCCAGCGTTAAATTGTCTTCTTAATTCTTAATTCGCATATTAACTTAACTCATCAAATATATTAAAATGAATCAGAAGTTGGGAGTCCCCTTTCAATATTAAGGTTAATAATCCCATTAAAAACAACAAGTCTAGTTTATATTCCTTTTTAATTAAAAAACTTGTAATTTCTTTAATTTAAGTGAGAAGAAAAAGTGAACGGCACAATCCGGTTGACGCACATGTATATACATATGTAAATATGTTTTATGTACATGTATGTGTACATTATCGGCATTTCCTCATCTCCTTGCCACGCCTACACACGAACATTTCTCCAATGTGTCTTTTGCATGGAATTATGAAAAGGAGCTACCGATGGCGTCAGCCAATGTTTACACTGTGTAAGAACAGTTTTCGTCTTAATTTCAACAAACTTCATGCGTCTTCAGGCTTTTCCGAAACGTTTTCATTTTTCTGCTCGACTACTACAACGGAATAAAATATAAAGTAGTTGAGTTCAAACTTGAACAAATAGATTGCAGTGCGCAATGCATTTTGAAATAACTCTGCTCTTGTTTTTATTGATATGTTAATATATCGTCTGAAAATTTGTTCTTGTCAGTGGCGCAAAGCCTGTATATAGACTCATATTTTTCAGTGCAACGCAATAAATGAGTATGCCTTTTGATGTAGCTTCTGCACACACACAAGCACCAAAAATGTTAGTCCCTGCGATCCAAACTTTATTTAGATCATAAAAGTGGACAAGTAGACTGTAGAGAGCAAACATTACCAAATATTCCGTCTAAAAAGCACCTAACTTCGAAAATAACTAAACCTATTTTAAAAAGCTTCGTTTTCGGCAAAAAACCTGTTAACGCTAACCTGGTTTAAAAATGTATGACAAATATAAATCAGCTGTGCGTGTATATGAAAATAAGTTTGCAACCAAAGGCAATATAATGGTAAGATGAGTAACGTTCATCCACTTGCATTGACTCGGGCAAGCAAATTTTTTGCAAACGACCAAACTTGTTAGCGTACAAGTATAAAAAATAGAACTCGCTTGCAAGTGTGAGTACGGACAGAGCCTTAAAGTGCGTAATTGGCGAGTCGATAACTTATTTGTGTTTAAAACGTATTTATTTACATTTCAAAAAGTCGCACGCACAATTATTTCAAGGTGATGTAATGTATGAAAAATATTACGATTGTTTAGATTTGTAGATCATCGAATATGTTGTTGTTAAAGAAATTATCATTGAAAGGATATGCCTTATTAACAGAGTATCTATAAAGAAGGATTTATTTTGAAACCGCTGAAAAAACGTGTACATGTGTTGCATAAAAGAGAGCGGCTGGCTTTAGAACGCTCTCTGGATTTTCAAGAGACCCGTAGCCAGTCCTAATGCCAAACCGAAAATTTGAGTTCCAAAATCTTATGGCGCTACTTAAATTACTTGTATTGTCTTTGGTTACGACAGATACTTATCGTGATTTTATCAATATTCCAACGCTGACGATGTTTTATTTTTGTAGATATATCGTTTTTTTACTCATCCCTTGTCCTGACTAGTATGACTTTGAATTTTAGCTAGGAGTTTACAATGCCATCTTTTAAAGGTATATATTTTATTTTTTCTGGCATATAACTAAACTCGTTTATTTTTTTTAGTAAAAAGTTAAATGGGGACGAGAACTTTTACGGATATCGACGTTAACACCGATGAAGATCCGATATTGTTCAAAAGCTCAACTGTTCGCTCTTACTGGTGTTGAGCCGGAGCGTCAAAAAGTTATGTGCAAAGGTGGCATACTTAAGGATGATCAATGGAACTTTGCAGTTAAAAGACGTGAGTTAATATTTCAAGTATGATGCCTAGAATTTACAATGTTTTTTTTTCAGGGCGCTGTGGTGTTGTTACTGGGTAGCAAAGAAGATGTACCAGAAGTACCCACAACACCAATTAAGTTTATTGAAGATATGAATGATGCAGAAACCGCGACTGCAGTGCGTATATTTAATATCATTAAAGCTCTGTATTTAAAAAGTACATTTTAGATGCGCCTGCCAGCCGGGTTAACAAATCTTGGAAATACCTGCTATATGAATGCCACTATTCAATGCTTAAAAGCAGTTCCTGAGCTTTGTACTGCGCTAAACAATTTTACTAGTGAGGGGTCTGACACCCTATCAGCAGCCTATTCTATTTCATCGGGAATGAAATCTGTTTTTGCTCAGATGGATAAGGGTGCAACTGTCACTCCAATTGTATTGTTGCAGGCATTACATCGAGCATCCCCTCAATTTGCCCAGACGGGTGAAAATGGAACATACAGGCAGCAAGATGCTAATGAGTGTTGGTCGGAAATTCTAAAATGCTTCAACAAAAACTTTTACCAATTCGCCAGGAACCATCTAAAAATAATGATCAGAAAACAAAACATGGGTAAGTTTTTAAATAAAATACATTCAATAATCTAAGAGTACATGGGAAATTGTGTTCCATTAAATTTAAATATGAACCGTAACTTCAAATAACTTAATAACTTATAATATCTAGGTATAAACCAGGGTATATGCTTTTGTGTGCGCACACAACAGACACAAAAGCCACATAAAACCTTTTATTGTTTTTAAAATGAATTCAGATAAAACCGAAAGTGTTGCGCCACAAGAGAGAACAAATATTCAGACCAAACATTAACATAGAATTAAACCACAAAAGCGTAGTAATATTACAAAGATCATATTCAACAGCCATCCATATATTCCGAAGAGAAGAACAATCTTAGTAGGATTCCCACAGTATGGTAAACGTTTTTATCAGCCCAAAATCAAATTTGTAACTCAACTGAATAACCCGTACTCGAAGAGATAAGGGGTATATTAAGTTGGTGGTAAAAGTCGGTGTGTTAACGCATATAAGGAAACGTTTCCGACCCCATGAAGTTTATATATTTGTGATCAACATCAATAGCCAATTCGATATAGCCATGTCCGTCTGTCCGTCCGTTCTTCTTGTTGAGCGCCTATTTTCAGAGACTATAAGAACTAGGGAAACCAAATTTTGTTTCTAGACTGTGATATCGCTCCGCTCCCTTCCGCACCCATAAAAGGACGAAAAGCTGTAGTGTTCACAATTTTAAAATATAAGAAAACTGAAATCGCAGAGTCGTAGAGAATGACTATATCTAACAGATTGCCGAATCTGGAAAAGATCGGATCATTATTATAGCCAGAATGATGAAATTGTTAATTGTTAACCCCTTCTGCGCTGCAGCTTTTTCGCTCAAAAAATCTGGAATGAGCTAGAACTACGTGTTGTTCCACTTTGTGAAGAGATGATTTTTATACCCGTACTCGAAGAGTAAAAGGGTATATTGTATTTGTGGTAAATGTCCGTCTGTCTGTCCGTCTTGTTTGTCGCCCATTGCTCGGAGGCTATAAGAGCAACCAAAAGTTTTTTTTCAGTCTGATGTTATATCTCATTCCTAGAAAAGTGTTTCAAAATTTCTGTCTGCCCACTTCCGCCCCCACAAAGAGCGCACATTTGTGGCGTCCACAATCTCGAAGATAAGATAAGAGAAAACGAAAAATGCAGAATCATAGAGAAAGGCCATATGTATCAGGGGCCCAAATCTAAATCGGATCGAATCATAAATATAGCCACAATAGAGAAAAATCATTTCGAAAAACATCGTTCCTTCTCTCTCGCACCCACACAAAAAAACGAGTCGATTTGGTTTTTGGTACAAATGAGCGCCCCGATCTCAGAGACTATAAGAGCTAGAGCAACCAAACTTTTTGTGCAGACTCCTGTGATATCGCTTCAGTGCAAGTTTATTTCCAAATTTTGCCACGCCCACTCCTGCCCCCACCCAAAAGTCGAAAATCCACCATTTTGAAGATAGGAAAAAACAAAAAGGCAGTATCGTAGATTCTACCAGATTCCCAAATTTGGTTCAGATCGGATCAATACTATAGCCACAATGATAAAATGAATTTTCAGCAGCTATATTCCCCACCCCCCGCAACAAAAACGACATTTAGGGTTGATAGCCGCTACAGATTCTCTCTAAGAACGTGTGTGAGAGAACTGATGTAGATGGCGATGTAGAAGACAGATGCAGCAAAAAAATATAAAATGTAACAACTGATAAAACATTTGAAAATTCCACATAAATCATACCGACTGAGTACGGGTATAAAAGTAGTTTAGCATAACGGCGACACAACACGTTCCGGTACCGCGATCGGTGATAATTCGATTGGGCATGCTTAAGTAGCTGGTTACCTCCTGCAGGATATCAATTACGCGCTTCGTGGATGTACTTTTTACAGCTCGGACTATGGTGAATTTAGTGAATGCGTCGAAAACCACCAGAATGTGCTCATTCCGTTTTAAGCTCTTTGGAAGGGAACCAGGTGGTCCATGTGTACACTGCTCGCCACTTGAATAGAACACCTCTAAAGTCGATTTTCTATAGTTAATTGCTGCTAAACCAAGCCATCTAGAAAAATAATTGTTGTGTTCTTATAAAGTTTACTAGAAAGCCCGCCCGCTTTGCTGCTTACTAACTCGATGTTTAGAAATTCATTGAAATTAAACAATGATAATTTTGATGAAATAACATATTTTATTTAAATGTTTTGTGATAAACAATATTTTTTTTTTTGCGAACGCTACATACAGTTGACCATGTGAAAATACCGGATGCTCCAAATTTAAACCACAAATTTGCAACGACTGTCCTTGTGATTTATTAATAGTCATAGCAAAAGCAAGATGAATGGGAAATTGTAGTCGTTTGAAATCAAATGGCACGTCAGTCGGAATCATCGGAATTAAAACGTGTTCACCACAAAATTTCCCAGTCAAATAGTTGCTTCAAATAAATTAGTCATTACTTTTTACAGCAAGTCGTGCAAGTGTACTATTGCAAAAACGTGGTGGATTAAGATTCGGCAGCATAATTATGGTGGCTCCAACTTTTACTTGTAAATAGTATGGCGGCAATCCAGGTAAATCCAATGAATCTAGAAATTCGACTGGATAATTTACAACATAATCTTGATTGATAATCGTATCAATCGACCTATACGCAACCTTTTTTCTCCTGGGATAGAAATCAAAATAGATGGGTTGATCTCATTGACATCTTTATTTTTTCCGGCCAAAATTGCTCTTTCCCTCAACCAGTCATGGTTTCTATAATGTTGTACAAAATTTGGAAACACACTCCGAATCAAGTATTCCTTCGATAACAGAAAAGTGCAAAAATTATTTGTAAGCGTTATAAAGCCAGAATTGTTAACGGGATGTATGCCATTACCAATATATAACAGTTGTCTGAGTCATCGTTTTGCAATTGAATTGCCGTACAGTCAACACGTGTAGTCAATCTAAGTGTTTCACAGAGCGCCACAAATTAGTTGTTTTCAAACACGCATTAATTTTATCAGCAGCTGTTCCTTGTTTGACTACAGGCAATTTTTGTCTGAAATCACCTGCTAACAATATCAATGCACCACCAAACAATCGATTAACTCCTCGAATATTTGTCAACGTACTATTAAGTGATTCCAGTGACTTCTTGTTGGCCATAGTACACTCATCCCATACAATAGGAGAGCATTGCGGCAGCACTTTCGCCATTGCAGATCTTTTTGAAATGTTGCATGTAGGATTATTGTCAGCCTGCATTTTCAAGTGCAACTTAAGGGAACAGTGCGCCGTGCGATCACCATCCAATAATGTGGCAGCGATGCCAGACGAAGCCAGAGCCAATGCGATTCTATTTGGTCGTAAACCGTTCTTTGATTGACATTTAACCTTGCCTCATTGTTTTGAACAAACGTATTAATCTCGGACCGATCATACTGTTTTTCACGCTCCAGTTCTTTGTTGAAAAGGTCGTGTATTTCACGATTAGGCGCTGTCATACCTGATTGAGCTAATGCTTTGCTTGCCATTATCAAGCAAAGGTCTTCAATAGCGATCAATGCTTTGTAGTAAATAATTGCGAAAAGTGTCCGAATTTGATGTGGACTTGACGACAATACTGCATCTTCAAGTGTAAGATCCCAATGCATGTCATTCTCAAGAAGCAAATTCAATCGTTCGCATGCTTTGCGATACGTCCCACACTAGCAAAACTAGCACAGTCGCCAACGGAGAGCTCAGAGACTTGGCAGTTCCCTGTTCTAATGATGCCTTACCTGGGCAACGTAAATCTCTGCCCGATCCGACCGTTCCCCTTTTTTGCATCGCGTTGGATGAATATGGAATATAAGCAAACGCCAAAAACACAAAAACCCCAAATGCCGGTTGGGAGAAATCCTAAGCAGGGGAAAAGCGGTGGCCTTAAGGCCTTAAGGCCTTAAGAAGCTTCGAGCTCTCTAGTCAAGGACTCTTGGGCCACCGCCAGTCTGCAAAGACATGGGTTGGCTCCAGGGAGCATTAAGGTGATAGCCTGCGACGATGAGCAACCCGTGAAGCTCTACAAAGCTGCGCTAGCGAAAATCGGGGAGGTCTACGTTGGGTCGAAGCTCGTCGCTATAGACTGGAGGGGATGTGCAGAGCAAACCAAGAGTCCGCACATGGGTGCCGGCCACCTTTAAGGAGACCTCAAAATGTTGCAGAGATGCAACCCCTAGTGTACCAACCTCAGACTGGAAACTGGTAAAAGTTAAGAACACGAAGGGCCCGACAAAGGCGGTGCTTGTTCTAGACAAGGATCAAGGGGAGCAATGGGAGAGCTCAACTTCGGCTTCAGCTCGGTGACCATGAAGATCTACAAGTCGGACGCAGCGGCCGAGGCAAGTTCTGTCGACAATCCAGTCGACTCTGATAATACCATTACAGTGGAGAACATTTCTAGTGAAGTCTCTGAGGCTTCTGCAGATAAATCTGCTATTTATTGTGGTGACATTTGGGGACGACGGTGCCATTATATTCTTTGGCAAACTCCCTTAAACACTTTGCGATTTAATTACTACAAAGCTCGCCCGACTGTTAGAATGGACTACGTCACGTGGATTGGAAGTTAATCCCTCGAAAACGAAACTTGTTCCCCCTTTCCCCTTTTCTGCATCGCGTTGGATGAATATGGAATATAAGCAAACGCCAAAAAACACAAATAAACAAAGAAAGGCACTCCCCAAATACCGGTTGGGAGAAAATCCTAAGCAGGGGAAAAGCAGTGGCCTTAAGGCCTTAAGAAGCTTCGAGCTCTCTAGTCAAGGACTCTTGGCCACCGCCAGTCTGCAAAGACATGGGTTGGCTCCAGGGAGCATTAAGGTGATAGCCTGCGACGATGAGCAACCCGTGAAGCTCTACAAAGCTGCGCTAGCGAAAATCTGGGAGGTCTACGTTGGGTCGAAGCTCGTCGCTATAGACTGGAGGGATGTGCAGAGCAAAACCAAGAGTCCGCATATGAGTGCCGGCCACCTTTAAGGAGACCTCAAAATGTTGCAGAGATGCAACCCTAGTGTACCAACCTCAGACTGGAAACTGGTAAAAGTTAAGAACACGAAGGGCCCGACAAAGGCGGTGCTTGTTCTAGACAAGGATCAAGGGGGAGCAATGGGAGAGCTCAACTTCGGCTTCAGCTCGGTGACCATGAAGATCTACAAGTCGGACGCAGCGGCCGAGGTGCAAGTTCTGTCGACAATCCAGTCGACTCTGATAACACCATTACAGTGGAGAACATTTCTAGTGAAGTCTCTGAGGCTTCTGCAGATAAATCTCTACCAGCATCCGCTGTCCTCATACTCCGCTTGGACGTCTGAATCCAGGAGACTTGGGTGGCAGGAGACAAAATCTGTGGATTAGCGACGAAGGACTAAAATATAATGGTAGCTCCAAAAAAAGATAAAATTCTGGCGAGAAAGCACCTAAAAATCTTTCTGCTCCACAATTTTAGCAATGGTGGCACGGCTGCTACGTGGCTCACGAGAAAAAGCGATCCTCCCAGTGACCTCCCAGTTCGCAAAACAGCCAGCGACAGCTATATGTCGAATAAAGGCCTTGAAAAAAGGCAGCGATGCCAACGCCCACCACACCCAATGGGGGAGCTCAGACTCTTCTATAAGGGGTGAGTCATTTTTCAGCTTCATCCTTGACTCTAGTGTATGAATATATAATTTGGGTAACGACCTCACGTTCATAATAACCTCATAACATAATGACCTCATAATAAAAAAACATTAGGTCATTGACCGGACCTTAGTGTAGAAATCCCTAACCGTCAAAGAATACTCTTTAATTGCTTTCCTCGACGTCGAAGCAGCCTTTAACAACGTCGTACCGGGGCCATCACGGAAGCCCTGACTGACCTGGGGTGGATCGTCACTTGGTGATGCTCATCAAACAATTGCTCACATGCAGGACGATGACATCATCAATGGGATTGTCAACTCAGGCAAGCTATGTCAACAGGGGCAATCCGCAAGGTGGTGTCCTGTCTTCCCTTCTATGGAACATAGCAGTCAAAAATATTCTGTGCCACCTGGAAGGGGAAGGGATTCAATGTGGTGACATATGGGGACGACGTTGCCATTATATTCTTTGGCAAACTCCCTTAAACACTTTGCGGTTTAATGACTACAAAGCTCGCCCGACTGTTAGAATGGACAACGTCACGTGGATTGGAAGTTAATCCCTCGAAAACGGAACTTGTGTTGTTCACAACTAAATACAAAAATCCGCCCCTAACAATACTTTTTTAACAATACTAAACGGATGCAGCCCATCCTTCAGTGACAATGCCAGTTACTTAGCGTTGGTAATGTACAAAAAAGCTTAGCTGGAACCTGAAGATCACAGAAGGAGTAAAGAAGGCCACGATAGCCTTCTACACTTGCAAGAAGGCCATTGGCTTTAAATGGGGAATGAACCCAAGCATAGGTCGTTTGATATGCGTAGCTATAGTCTCTAGTCTACATAGTCTATTGGTCTACAATACTTTTCTACGGAGTCACAGTGTGGTGGCCTGCTTTTTCAAAAGGACCATCACGAAACAACTGCGAAAGGTACAAAGAACTGCCGCCTTATGCATCAGTGGGGTTCTATGCACCACACCAAAAGATGCTCTAAATACTAACTTCCTTGCAGGTAAGGAGCAGGCAGAAATGGCTGCGATCCAAGGGATTACACAAATACTGAAATAATTATCCCTCACAGCGACAACTAGCTGGAGGGAAGACCTGGGCCAAATGGAGCCATACAAATCTACTTGTACTTTTCAAACTTACAAACAAATTTTAATATATGTAACATATTATTTAAGTATAGTTTTGTTAATATTAATAAATCGCGGTGCACAGGTAATGGTAAGAATAATTAAGCTTTTATACCCGTCTCGAAGAGTAAAAGGGTATATTGTATTTGTGGTAAAAGTGACTGTGTGTAACATAGAGAAGGAATTGTTTCCGACCCTATAAAGTACATATATTCTTGATCAGCATCAATAGCCGAGTCGATATAGCCATGTCTGTCCGTCCGTCTGTCCAATCAAATTTTTTCCAGACTGATGTGATATCCCACTCCTAGAAAAGTGTTTCAAAATTTCGCCCCGCCCACTTCCGTCCCCAGAAGGGCGATTTTGAATTGGATCGGATCATTAGTATAGTCACAACGGAGATAATCATTTCGGAAGGCATCGTTCCCTCTCGCTCTCTCTCACACAAAAACGAGTCGCTTTGGTTTTTCGTAATATGTGTCGCCTGGATCTCAGAGACTATAAGTGCTAGAGCAAACCAAACTTTCTGTCCAGACTTCTGTGATACCAAATCAAGACAAGTGTATTTCCAAATTTCGCCCCACCCCTTCCGCCCCAAAAAATGCAGTATCGTAGAGAATGACCGTACGAGGGCCGTCCCAGAAATGGCCGACCTAACACAGAAGTGTTGGAAAATGTTCACAAAACATATTGCAAGAACTGATTAACAAAGATCGTCATGTCCCATACCGTGAGATAGAGGCTTCCTTGGACATTAGTATGACGTCCATCAATAAGATTTGCCATGATCGCCTGGGCATAAAAAAAGGGTGTTCCCGTTGGATCCCACATAATTTAACAATCCAGCAAAAAGACGCGTGTCGATTGGTGCAAAAGAAATTATCCAAAAGTACGATCGTAGTGCTTCAAAAAGTGTATATAATATCCACACAGGTGACGAATCCTGGATATATTCATACAAGCCGGTAACAAAACCACAAAATGAACCAAAATGAACCAAATACAACAAAAGTTGTTCGCTCGTGAAGTACATCGAGGCAAATGGTGGCCTGTTTTTTCGGCATTAATGGTCATGTGGCTACAGTGGCCCCAGAGAAACGTAAAACAGTTATTCTGGTTGGTATACAACCATTTGTTTGCCAGAAGTTTTCGGTGAAATTCGAAAAAATGAACAAAAAGAGACGAATTATTCTCCACCACGACAATGCAAGCTCTCACTCATCGGCACAGACAAAGGCATTTTTGACCGACCAGCATTTTTGGCAGTACAGTCCTGACTTGGCACCCAATGACTTCTTCCTGTTCCTTAACATCAAGAATAAATTACGCGGTCAACGCATTACGACGGAGAAGCGGTTAATGCATTCAAAATGCATGTTTTAGAGGTGTATCCTTCAGACTGGAATAAATGCTTCGAAATTGGTTTAATCGAATGCAAAAGTGTATTAATTATCAAGGAGAATATTTTGAAAAACGACGCCTAAGTTGGATTTTTCATAGTTAGGCCAAAAATATAAATAGCAACCCTCGTATTAATCAATATTATATATACATTATACACTTCCTTCCGTGCCACACAAATCCCCCACAAAACGAATATATTGCTTAGAGTACCGGTTAAAACTACAACGTGTTAAGTGCATGCACGTACATATAGCTTTTATACAACGATTAACAAAGTTATCATAAGTTCTTGTAGCGCAAATTTATATAAACTTATATTTAATATATTTTCTATTTTGTACTTACAGATCCTTTATTGAACAATTCTTTGGTGGAACCTTTGAAGTTAAAATGAACACAGAAGAAGTTCCACATGAAACTACTACTGTAACAACTGAGAATTTTTTGCAATTAAGTTGTTTCATTTCAATGGAAGTGAAGTACATGCAAAGCGGCCTTAAATCGGTAGTTAACAACACATTTATGAATTTCTATGCATTAAAGCTCCTATATTCATTTTTAGAAAATGATGGAATCATTGGTCAAGAAATCTGAAACTTTGGGACGAGACGCACACTACATTAGAACCGTAAGACCCTTAAAATCATAACATAAATTTACTAAAGTTGTATTTAATTTGCAGTACTTAGTTAGCAGACTTCCAGCTTATCTTACTGTCCAATTCGTACGATTTCAATATAAGGGAAAGGAAGGAATAAACGCCAAGGTGTTGAAGGATATAAAATTTCCCATCGACTTTGACGCGTTCGAGCTGTGTACACCCGAGTTGCAAAATAAATTATGTCCAATGCGTTCGAAATTTAAGGAACTGGAAGACAAAAGTATGGACGTGGAGATAGCCAAATCATATGGGCTCAAGGATGATGACATAGGAAAAAATATGAGCAATTTTGGTTTGATGATGATTTGGGAAGTAATAATTCTGGATACTATACATTACAAGCTGTATTGACACATAAAGGTCGATCAAGTTCATCTGGACACTATGTTGCTTGGGTACGCTCAACGGCGATGTTTGGTTTAAATTTGATGATGACGAAGTAACATCCGTGGCCACGGAGGAAATTTTACGACTCTCAGGTGGTGGGGATTGGCATTGTGCCTATGTCTTATTATATGGACCGAAGCGTTTGGAAAAGTTCTAAATAATTATATTACTGTCAATAATTATGGGTTGTTGATCAAATTAATTTGAATATAAAGATGCTCACGAGATTTGAAGTCTTATTTTTTGAATTTGGAAAAAGTTCCACAAAAACACGAGAGGGAATGTTACGAGTCGCAGTTACCGCGACACTCGTTTTATACCCGTACTCGGCCTATATAGTATGAGAGCTTCTGATCTTTGTGGAATTTTTAAATATTTAATAGTTTTTAAATTTTACATTTTGGACAAAAAAAGTTTGGTTCCTCTAGCTCTTATAGTCTCTGAGATCCAGGCGTCCATATGAATGAAGGCCACGCGTTGGGGCGTGAGAGAGAGCGAACGATTATTTTACCACAAATCTAATATACCGATTAACTCGTTGAGTACGGGTATATCAAATACTAGCGAGACTCGATCAATGTATTTACGAGCTGCTTTCGCACACTGCAAACCCGCACTGTAAAATTGCATGCACTTTTTGCCTTCTCTAGTTGGTGGTTTTCGCAAATGTTATATTTTTTCTAATTTGTATCAGTAGTTGCCTCTGAACCGATTTCTAAGAAAAGCTCATAATAATTTTTATATGTATCTTAGTCATCTTAGGCCCCCTCGGCGAACTACCGTCTTTGCCGTGATGGGGGGGGGCTTAGTAAGCGTATAAGCACCCCGAGCTATACCGGCGGCAGCACACGCTGCCAAGAAGGACCACCCAAGCCGGGCAGGTCAGGCGCGAGCGCTGAAACTAAAAAGTAGTTCACACTGGCGGTAGGGCTAAAACGCATCCGTTATGGGAAAATGTCCGATAACGATTTTTCAGTTAAGGTGCAGGGAGTCGGAGACCCAGTACCGGCGGTGATTGGGGTGCGAGCGCAGGCCTCCGGCGTCGATATCCTGTGACTGCAGGAAACCCGAGATGGCAGTGGAGAGCTTGGCTGCCAAATCGTGTAATGCCACAAGCGAAAGGAGGATCCGCAGGCAGAGAGGGGACGATTGAGGAACTGGAACCGGGAACCAGCGACGGAAGCTTCGTCTTCACTGGCCCCTCCGTGTCGGAGGCAGAGTTGGCCAAGGCCTTCTCTCGCCTTGGACACAGCGAGGAGCTGCAGAAGGCGGAGCCACAAGTCACGGCTCCCAACATCAGGTTGACTCGAGTCCACTACCTGGGACGGATGACGAGGGCTCAGACCCGACGCAAACGGCTTTTCGGGAAACAGGGCATCGGAGAAGGCGAAACCAGAGGACATTCTTGCCAGCCTAGGAGCACCGCCTGAGATGCGATACAGCCATTATCGACCGAAGCCACCCGGAAGGGAAGATATCGGACGTTAACTGGCTAAAGGCAGAATCAGAGATCCTGACCGCCATGAAGGATGCCATTGTGCGCGCAGACAACCCGTTTCTCTGCGAGTTCAAGGGCATTAAGTGATATAAGGGAGCCAAAGCAGTGGCCTGTGGTAACGCAGAAACTCTCGAGTTTCTCAAAACCACGATCCAAGGTTTTTTGTGAACTTTGGCTAGTAGCGGTTCTCTGCGTGGTCCCAATCGATGAGATTGCCAGGAGAACGATCATGAAGGTGTGGATTCCTCCCCCAATCAAGGCGGATGAAGACACACTTGTCCTGATCAAGGCTCAGAACCGGATCCTTGGAACGTCAGACTGGACCATCACACGGGCGATAGCGCGAGACAAGGGGAACAGCAAGGAACTCTGGATCAGTATTGGTCCAAGAAAGCCTGGCCAAACTCCTTGAAAAGGACTGCCGCATATCCTTTGGTATGGGCACACTGGCGGTAGTAGTACCGCGACACCCCAGGTCCGCTGAACAGCATGAAGGTGGTGCAGATTAATCTGCATCACTCAAGTTACCATCGGCGGACCTGCTGCGGTTTATGGACGAGAAGGCGGTAGACGTGGCCCCTCATCCAAAGCCCTGGACCGTTAAGGGAGGGTTCGGGGACTGAACGGTCGCGGATACCGCCCTCTCCTCCCACACCCCGTGTGAGTAAGCCAAGAACCTGTTATCGTGGTAAGGAGCGAGCTTAATGTTCTGTTTTCTTTGTAACGAACCCTGGGACCAGGGCCCGTTACATTCATATACATATTCATATTCATAGCACTAAGTTACTTTCTCATATATATAATCTATATGCCAATACACACGTACACCTGACACTGTACATTTCCAGTCCCAAGCGCCGATCGATTCTGCGGAATCAACACATGCGCCCAGTTTTCCCCGAGTTTCCTGGCTCCGCGCAGGTCATTTCTCGGTGCAACCGAAGCAATGACCGGATCGGTGGCACGCGTGGAGAACTCGACACCACTTCCGTAACTTGCGGACTCAGCCATCGAGATCGGCCTTAAATAGCCCGAGCCTTCGATCAATCAGGGCAGTCCATCATCCTATCCTAAACAGTAACGGCAGTCTATCAGCCTATCCTAAACAGTAAGGGCAGTACATCCGCCGCGGCTATCAACACAACACCTAAGCAAGAAAACAGTACAATACCACCACACGACACCAGAACCACGAGAAATAATACAGAACACAAAAATAAAAACATTTAATAACATCAAAACCAACTACCCAAGAGTCATCATTTCTTCGCCGAGCGCGAACACAAATAACGTAACCCAAAGGGGATATTACCGCACACCGAAACCTCGGTGTCAGCGTTTTCCCCTCGCCAAAGTGCGATTACAAAATTACCCGTACGGTAACCAAACTCTACACCCGCTCCACTTTCGGTCTCACGGCCAAGCCCCTTGCCTAAAGTTCCAACTACTACAGCAAAACTACAAAATTTATTGTAGAAAAATCAAGGACAGACTGAGCCTACCTCAGCCTGAGATAGGTTTCATTACAAGTGGCGCCCGAGCAGGACTTTCTGGCAACTTTAAGGTAATTTCAAAGCCGAATTTCTGGCAACTTTAAGGAAATTTCAAAGCCGACTTTTGTCAACTTTAAGGAAACTTAAAAGAGAAACCTTAACACGGGGCTACGTGGATTAAAGACCCACGGCCACCGAGAAAGAATAGTAGAGCTAACCGCAGAACACAAGTCCGGTACAAAACCAAATTCGCGCACCCACCCGAATCCAGTCGCGAATGCCACCGGGAAAGTATACGGAGTGACCAAGTGCTAAAACAGTGGAAAAGTGCCAAAAACAACGCAGAGGAAAACTCAGTCCAATCACCATGGAAACCTACGAAGACGACTCAGGCAGTGAATTCTACACAAGCGAGCAAACTCCCAAACCAGGCGTCAGCATCGGCTGGATCTACAAACGCCGCCGGGACGAGCTGGAGGCCTTCGCCAAGGAATTTGGATTTGACAGCGAAGGAACCGTCGAAGAGTTTCGCAAGAACTTTGCCATACTAGTCGCCGGACCACTCCCGCCGGGTGCCTGGACTCGCCTCGCACAACTCGAGAGACAATACGCAAGACCAGCCGGACGCTCCAGGTCCCCGCTGCCGACTACTCCAAGACCATCAGGCACCGGAAGATGGGACCCCAAAGTCAGCTTGCAAGTCCCCGCAGCCCCAAAGCCCACGCCCCGACCACCAATGGTCACAGCCACCGATCTTCCAAGGCCGCCCACTATGGAAAACTCCCGTTCGCCCACACAGCGAATCGTGCCAGCGATTGACGCCCCCATAATCGGGCCCGACTATAACCACGTCGCACGCGCGGCGGAACGCATCCGCGGATGGGGTATCCAGTTCAACGGAGAAGATGACCCAATATCGTTTCTGAACTACTCGAGGAACGCGCCCGTGCCTACGAAGTGGACACCAACCAGCTGCCTCGGGCATGGCCGAACTACTCACCGACCGAGCCAGTCGCTGGTACCGTACCAGTCAACTACAGGGTAGTTCCTGGGCATATTTCCGCCTGGAGTTTCTGACGTATTTTCTGCCGCCAAGGTATTTCGAATAATTGAGGACCAGATCCGAGGCCGCAAACAAGCGGTGGGAGAACTATTTAAAGACTATCTCATCGAGATACGGCTACTCATGCACCATGCCGAGTACGACCTAGTTAAGGAGCTTTACCGGATCTACGACAACGCCGTGCCAGGACTCCAACTATACGTGCGACGAGACGAATTGGAAAGCTTGTCACAGCACCCGACTAGCCGCCGAGTACGAGATTATTCACGAGCGGGAAACACGCGACGACTCCGCACCCATGCGAAGCCCACCAAGAGACACCAGGCCGGCAAGGCACCCAGACCGCAGAAGGTGAGTCCTACCGGACGCCCCTTTCGGAGACCCCATTGGGGATTCAACAGACACACCACGGAAACAGTCATCGAATCAAAATAGTACAACGAACCAAGACGTCGCCCATCGAATAACCACTCCCATTGCCAACCCAAGCGCACCTTGTCGCCGATGTGGCCAAGCTGGACACGCCGCCTACGACTGCACCAACGCTTCGATCCTATTCTGATGGGAATGTGGAAAACGCGGAACGTGGAAAAGCCACGTCGGGGAAACGACACGCGTCCTCGACTGACACGGGATCAGCCGAGAACGACGCCTCCCCAGACCGGCTACTAAGCAACCCACTGCACGTGAACGACGGCCGAATAGTGACAATAGGAGGACAAACAACGGGGCCACCATCGACACCGGGGCGTCCTGAAGTTTTCGTCAGCGACAACCTGGCCGACAACTGTAACGAACCCTGGGACCAGGGCCCGTTACATTCATATACATATTCATATTCATAGCACTAAGTTACTTTGTCATATATAATCTATATACACAAACACAGTACTACACCTTACTCTGTAAATTTCCAAGTCACACGCGCCGATCGATTTCTGCGAAATCCAGTTTCCCCCGAATTTCAAAACTACACTCAGGTCATTTCCACGGTGCATTCAAGTCAATGACCAAAGTTCCAAAACTACACTCAGCTCATTTCTCGGTGCAACCGAGGCAATGACACGTGTCAGTGGCACAGTAGAAAACTCGACACCACTTCCGTAACCACAAACTTGCGGACTCAGCCATCGAGATCGGCCTTAAATAGCCCGAGCCTTCGATCAATCAGGGCAGTCCATCGCCTATTCTAAACAGTAACGGCGAGTACATCCGCCTATCCTAATCAGTAACGGCAGTCCATCCGCCGCGGTTACCGACGCTACTCACGAAAACACTGAAGAACTATCCGAAATATAAAACCAATATAAAAAAAACAAGAATAAATACAACTAATAAACATCAAAACTCAACGAAGTGTCATCATTTCCTCGCCGAGCGCGAACGTAAATAAAGTAAACCCAACAACATATTAACGCATACACATAAACTCCAGGTCAACATTTTGCCGTTCATCGCCAAGTGCTACACTTTCGGTCTCACGGCCAAGCCCCTTGTCCCTAAAGTCCCAGCACATCTACAAAATTTCTTGTAGAGAACCCTGGACAGACTGAGCCTACCTCAGTCTGAGATAGGTATTTTACAAGTGGCGCCCGAGCAGGGACTTTACTGGCAACTTTAAGGAGATTTCAAAGCCAACTTTCTGGCAACTTTAAGGAAAACTTAAAGAAAAACCTTAACACGGGGCTACGTGGATCAAAGACCCGCCCACCGAGAAAGAATAGTAGAGCTAACCACAGAACACAAGTCCGGTACAAAACCAAATTCGCGCACCCACCTGAATCCAGTCGCGAGTGCCACCGGGAAAAGTAAACGCATTGACCTAAAACAGTGCTAAAAACAGTGAAAAGTGCCCAAAAACAACACCGAGGAAAACTCAGTCAAACCACCATGGAAGCCTACGACGAAGACGACGCGAGCATTGATTTCCACACCGCGAGCAAATGGCCAAACCAGGCGTCAGCATCGGCTGGATCTACAAGCGCCGCCGAGACGAGCTGGAGGTCTTCGCCAAGGAATTCAGATTTGACACCGATGGAACTGTTGAAGAGTTGCGCAAGAACTTTGCCATACTAGTCGCCGGACCACTCCCGCCGGGTGCCTGGACTCGCTTGGCTGAAATCGAGAGACAATACGCAAGACCAGCAGGACGCTCCAAGTCCCCGCTGCCCACTTCTCCAGGACCATCAGGCACCGGAAGATGGGACCCCCAAAGCAGGCTTGCAAGTTCCCGCAGCCCCTGGCCCACGCCCCGACATCCGCCGATCTTCCAAGGCCGCCCACTATGGAAACCTCCCGTTCGCCCACACACAGAATTATACCATCGATTGACGCACCCATAATCGGGCCCGACTATAACCACGTCGCACGCACAGCAGAACGCATTCGCGGATGGGGCATCCAGTTCAACGGAGAAGATGACCCAATATCGTTTCTGGAACTACTCGAGGAACGCGCACGCGCCTATGGGTGGACACCAACCAGCTGCCTCGGGCATGGCCGAACTACTCACCGACCGAGCCAGTCGCTGGCACAGTACCAGCCAACTACAGGGTACTTCCTGGGCGCATTTCCGCCAGGAGTTTCTGACGTATTTTCTGCCGCCAAGGTATTTCGAATAATTGGACGACCAGATCAGGGCCGCAAGCAAGCGGTGGGAGAACCATTCAAAGACTATCTCATCGAGATACGGCTACTCATGCACCATGCCGAGTACGACCTGGTTAAGGGCTCTATAGGATCTACGACAACGCCCTGCCAAGGACTCCAACTATACGTGCGCCGAGACGGGTGGAAAGCTTGTCACAGCTAACCCGATTAGCGGAAGAGTACGAGATTATTCACGAGGAGGAAACACGCGACGACTCCGCACCCATGCGAATCCCACCAAGAGACACCAGGCCGGCAAGGCACCCAGACCGCAGAGAACGTGAGTCCTACCGTACCCCCTTTTGGAGACCCCAGTGGGATTCAGCAGACACACCGCGCAGACAGTCATCGAATCAAACCAGCACAACGAACCAAGACGTCACCCATCGAATGATCACCACTCCCATTGCCAACCCACGCGCAGCCTGTCGCCGATGTGGTCAAGCTGGACACGCCGCCTATGACTGCACCAACGCTTCGATCCTATTCTGCTGGGAATGTGGAAAGCGCGGCACTCGAACCGTAGACTGTTGGCGCCGAGCCACGTCCTCGACTGACACGGGATCAGCCGAGAACGACGGCTCCCCAGATCCGCGACTAAAAGAAACCCACCACACGTGAACGACGGTTGAATAGTGGCGATAAAGTGACAATAGGAGGACAAACAACGGAGGCCACCATCGACACCGGGGCATCCCGAAGTTTCGTCAGCGACAACCTGGCCCGACAACTAAACAACAACTCCAACATGCAAGATGCATGCGTCCGCATACGCCTGGCTGACGGCTCAGTCAGAGATCACACAAGTTCTACTGGCGCACTTCAAGCTGGATCGAGAGGCCCAAATCCCACTCCTGGTCCTCCCTAACATGCTGGAGCAAGTTATAGTCGGCATGGACTTCCTATGTGCCATCGAAACGACGATCCAATGCGGTACCACGCTGCTAAAGCTACAAGAACGCCACCTCACGTCAACGCCACCGTCAGTTAAATCCAACCATAGCAAGTCACCGAACCCAGCACCAAGAAATCTAGGTCAACAGAAAACACACTTCCCCGACCTACCACAAAAGAATACGGCCCCAATATCGCAACGAAGAATACGACACCGAAACCAACCACAGCGAACACACACGACCCCGACCTACCCCAAAGAAGACGGCGCCCAATAATGCAACGAAGAATACGACACCGAAACCAACCACAGCGAAAGCAAAAGCACCAACACACAACGGAAAACACGAATCAGAAACAGGTACCGGTAAAGGGTGCAACCAAGCAAACGGAAAAATGAATCCCACGGCCACTACGGAGCACCCGCGTCTAAATAACCACAGGGAACACACATCCCAAACACACCACGAGTATCTCACACATGAGACAAGAATCAACACACACTTGAACCAGGCGCTCGACACAGGAAGCCCAGGATCAAAACAAACTACGGGGCACACGCACCCCGAACCCACCACAAGGATCTCACACGCGAGACAAACCCCAACGAACTTGAACCCGCTCGACACAGGAAGCCCAGGTCCAAGATCAGCCAACGCGCACCCATGCACCCTACCCTCAACGGAGAAGGTGAACCCACGGACACCCTCAGAGACGACAACCAGCCCCGAACAACGACAACGACAACGGCAGCAACAGTGCAACAACCAGCACGCAAATCCCCTGCTGGTTGGGTCCAACCATCGAACCTCTCCACAGAACCTCTCCACTCGGAATCTAGCCCGATGACCCCCCGAAACACCGACCGCAGCCCTGTCGTACCCACGGCCGACGCCACCCCGATCTTCGCCAACCCACTGGACTACCTTCCGCGTACTGACGTGCCCACTAGCGCCATGCACCACGCCATGCCTAACACCACGTCCGAAATCTTCGTCGCCCAAACAAGTAGTAGCTGCGAAAACAGAGTCGTCACTGATACCCGCCTGGCCCATACATCGATCTGGAGACATTACGACCCAGGTATACCGCCAGACCCACGAAGCTACGCCACTCACGGCCAACGCTACCCCGATCGTCGCCCACATAAGCGACTACCCACGTAGGATCGAAAACCCCAGCGCGTTCGACACAACCATCCTCCCAGAAGACCCAAGCCAGCAAAAGGACCCCGACACCCCCGATCTCACCGAACCCGATCCAGAACTGATCTCCGATCCCTGGCCGCCAGACATAGCACCACAGATCCAAAGAATTTCTGGACACAGAACTTCCAAAGTTCAATAATCTCCACGGGACCTCCAACATCGCCGAGCACACCATCGTCATGAGGATAATCGACCCTTCAAACAGAGGTACTATCCAAAGAACCCAGCCATGATGAGGATTATCGACGAGCAAGTCGACCAATTGATCCAAGAAGGTCTCATCGAACCCTACCGAAGCCCGCACAGCGCCCCCATCGTACTCGTACGTAAAAAGAACGGCAAATGGCGCATGTGCGTGGACTACCATTAACAACACTCACTCTATTCCCGACGCATACCCACTGCCCAGAATCAACTACATCTTGGAGCGCCTACAGAACGCACGCTTCATAACCACCCTCGATCTGAAGAGCGGATACCGGCAAATACCCGCGGCCAACGGAAGTCGAGAAGCCACCGCCTTCACGGTACCCGGCAGAGGTCTCTATCAATGGAAAGTGATGCGCGTCGGATTACATTCTGCACCAGCAACAATTCAACGGGCCCTTGATACTGTTGATCGGTGCCGATATGGAACCCAACGCATTCGCATATTTAGACGACATTGTCGTCGTCGGACGAACTTCAAGGACAACCTACACAACCTGGCAATAGTCCTCTCGCCTTCGAAAAAGCGAACCTGCGGATAAACGCGGAAAAGTGCACATTTTTCCAAAGCCGGATCAAATATCTTGGTCACGTCATCAGCGAAGAAGGTATCCACATGGATCCCGACAAGATTGCTGCCGTTAAAGAACTCAAGCCACCCACGAACCTAAAAAACTACGTCATTGCATCGGAATGGCATCCTGGTACCGAAGATTCGTGCCAAACTTTTGCTACAGTAGTCAACCAATGTCCCAGCTACTCAAGAAAAAAGGACAAACATGGGCATGGACCGCAGATCAACAAGCGGCTTTGACCAACTAAAGGAACTACTTTCACGACCGCTCCCGTACTTGCTTGCCCCGATTTCAGCGATGGGTTTTCACTACAAACCGA
>CM019042.1:37523598-37636291 GCA_009664405.1 Drosophila bifasciata | reverse complement strand
TTTTGCATTCTAAATATTTTTGATCACAAAAATGTAATTCGATGGTGAGACGACTGGGCTAAAATTGGTTGACCGGGTTGGTCTGAAAATCCATTTCGAAACCATTTTTACATTCAACATTTTGTAAAAAATACCACAGAAAAATTATAATTTGTGCATTTGAAAGCTTAATATTTCTCAGACGGTAGCTAAAAACCTTTGGATTAAATTTTTAGCTGCATCAATAATCAATTTGCTGCAGACGATACATTTCCGTAATGCGCGAGAAACTGTTTTTACTCCACCTATCGGCCAAAAATGCAACCGAAAAAAGCATTAGCAACGACTGCGGGTCACATGGTTATGCTTTCAACGAAAGTGCTCAACGACGGAAAAATCCCCGTCAACGCATCATAATCACCACGTTGAGTGCTTAAGTCGTCCACCAATGCGAATTAATCCAAATGAAGTCCAGAACCAGTAGACACCTCCCCAATGCTTTGAAGAATCTTTTCCATTCGTCCAAAGCCTTGTACTCTAGAGACAACGAAAGCTTGAACAATGCGAAGGAGCATTTGGGTTCCCACGCATACGTATACCCTCGAGTGTAATCTTTGGAGACCTAAAAATTTCTACGAAATTTAAAGACACCCTAAAAATTCGTTGCATCGTCTAAAATTGATATAATTGAGTGTACGCGAAATGTCCAGCTATTTTGCAGAAGTGAGCAGAGCCTCTGGACGAACTTCAGGAAGGTCTCTCTCTTTTACGCAAAATCAAGGCCACGATCATAAATCGTTTTGTAGAAATTCCGGTCACTTCATCAGAAAGAAGACTGCAAGAGTTCCTGTGGTGAGGCTCCCCTTGGAAATTATTTGAACCATTCCATTGGGGACTATTTGCTGTATGGCAGCAAAATAATTAGCAGGCTCGACCAAACAAAATTGAATTTCGAGGACTTCCTATCTTCAAGAAATTATTACCTGAGTCTGACCAACCACCAATTTGCCCATTGAGTGACAGCAACACTACAAGAACCCATCTAACCAAGTGCCCAAAATCTCGGCCGAAACGCATTTCAACGAATGCAAAACCCCCAATTCTATGTACCAGCCGAGATTTCCGAACATACAAAAAATGTCACAACTCCAAAAATATTAACCGTTCGCGTATAAATAAAACGCACGCTCCAAACGCAATGTACAAGACTGGCATCACAAAATGCATGCACCTTCAACCTGGCTTCAAATTAGGCTGAACGTAGCGAGGAAACTCAACGCAGTCAACATCATAACATTCTGGCAGAATTGGGTCCACTCACTTTGGTAAGTTTTTAAACTTCGCCCTCTGCCTGAAGATATCTTTGGTTGTCATGTTTGCGTACGTTTTCTTGCTTAACACTGACAAAAAATTTGTTTCAGATTTAACAAGCTAATTTGTTGCGCTAAATTAAAGCACAATGAGTCCGAAGAATCTTTTTTTTTCAATTTATAGAGACATACGAACGAAACTTGGAGATATTAATCCGCAGTGTCTCGGATTCGGATTTTAGTGATTCGGGGTGGTACGAATCTGACTAAAGGTAGGATTCGTAATGATCAAATGCATTGAAGGCATGTGATCTTTATAAGTTGTGTGGATTCATGCAGGGCTCCCAGTGTTCACGAACCCTCCGTCAAAACCCTCAAAAAATTCTTATTGTTTCTGTTCAAAAAAGTTCTTCCCCCGCCCACTTGAACTGGGACTCATCTGTGATCCACAATGGTGTGATTTACATATATGCATAAGGTAAAATTCAGGTCTCATGGTCTCACAAACTCTTCACTATCTATCAGGGATTTTTCAAATCCTTCCAGACCAACCCATACTTTCATGTTTTTCTCATGGAACCATACAAAAAAAATTCCTCCCTCCCACTTTCAGCTTAAAAAATTTAGTTGATTTATTTTTTAGCTACAAATGAGCACCTTACAGATTTCAAAACTTCCCAGAACCAGAGAAAAACCAAGTTTTTTGCCTAGACTCCTGTACCACTGAAAAAGCATGCAAAAAAGTTTTTCAAAATTTTTAAAATAAGGTTATCCATCCCCAAACGAAAATCCTAAATTTTTTAGTCTGAAAAAACCCTGAAAAAATTGATGGTAGAAAATGACCATATCTACCAATTCCCGAATTTGGTTCAGAAAATATCATATATAACCACAATTCAAATGTTTTCAGTGCCAAATAATGGGAGAAAAAATTAGCAGTCATCGTTTTAAAGGGATGATTGTCGCTGCCTTCTCTCAAACGCACTATATAAAAATCATTAAAAGCTATTCAGGTCCCCAAGTAACAGAATTGAAAAGTTGTTTAGATTCATACATGAATATTGAATTTGTGCTTTGTTTAAAACCATCATTTGAAAATTCCACCTAAATCACATATGGCTGACTGTATAACGAAATGAAAAGAAACCACCCAACAAAAACCCAATACGTTCTTCCTCGTTTTTTATATTTTTAATTCAATATTATCCTCTTTTAAGGACAATAGATAAATATTCCGAACAATTTTTTTTTTAGCCGTCGCCATAGTAGTTTTCCGAAGGTCTCAAAATAGAAGGGCGGCGTCGATGATCTCCTCAATGAGTTAAATTTTTATTAATTTGCCATCTTTTTGAAATTTGGGTATTTTGAGTCCATAAGAAAAAATCCAAAGAATGAAAACGTGGATTGGGAAGAAAATTAGCATAACCGAACGCTCTTTCGAGCTTCGCTCGCGTTCGTTTAGTGGTCTAAATACAAACGCGGAACCTAAGAAAAGAATAGCTTTTGAAATGCAAAATATCGCTCCAAAAATTCCGGTTTTCATCGGTTTTAATCAAATAATTGTCTGCTAGCTCACGCATTTTCAGGTTTTTTCTAACCAACAAAATGTCTTGTATTTTTTTTGAATTTTGTCTTGGTATTACAAAAATGGATTTGCCTCCTTTAAAAAGGACCTCATCGGCAGTGGAATTTTGTTCACCATGAACTCTCCTAATTTTATTTTCAACGAAAATTTAATCGGAAGGCCAACCAAATCCTTTAATATGTATACAACTTTTCTTTTTCACAACTTCGCCGTTTTGCCTCCAAAAATAAGTTTAATGAAAATGCCAAACACATCCATTAGAACAATTAAAAAAATTTTTAATGTATGCCTAAATAGACTATGGACCTTGGTCGAAAAAAATTGACACTCCATACAACGGCATTTTAGCGCTCAATACAAAAATTTTCCAAATCAATAGTATATGCATGTTTCTAAACCACCCAAAAGGAAAAACGTCAATAATATACTTTTTAAGCTACCCGTATCAACGGCAGAAAAATTTGCATATAACATAACAGTAGAAGGTGTCCACAAGAAGATTTCATTTAGCGTTCAAAAATTGCGTGGGAGCATGAGCGATTCAGCATTAAACGCTATCATTCTTTTACCTTATCTTCACTAAAAGGTCATAGACTCCCATCAAGAACAACAATATTCAACATAGGATGAAACACGTATTTTTGACACAAACACTTAAAATTTTCCAGAATAATTTACAGCAAAATGGCCTGACTAGTTTCACCATGTACAAAAAAGGAACCTAAAGGGAAAAGTATTTTTTATACCCGTACTCGAAGAGTAAAAGGGTATATTGTATTTTTGGTAAAATTGGATGTGTGTGACAGATAGAAACAGTGTTTCCGACCCCATTGTACATATTCTTGATCAAAATCAATAGCCGAGTCGATATAGCCCTGTCTGTCCGTCCGTCTGTCTGTCGCCTTGTTCGTCGCCCATTGCTCGAAGGCTAAAAGGGATAGTTTTGTCCAAATTTTTTTTCCATACTGATGTTATATCTAACTCCTAGAAAAAAATGTTTCAAAATTTCGCCCCGCCCACTTCCGCCCCCAAAAGGGCGCACATCTGGATCGTCCACAATTTTGAACATAGCAGAAAACTAAAAATGCAGAATCATAGAAAAACTCTATATCTATCAGGGGCCCAAATCTGAATCATACCGGATCAATTATATAGCCACAATAGACAAAAACATACGCAAAACTTTCGCTCCCTCCAGCCTCACACAAAATCGAGTAATTTTGGTTTTTTTGTATAAATAGTGCCTCGATCTCAGAGACTATAAGAGCTAGAAAAACCAAATTTTCTGCCTAGAACTGTTATATCGCTTCAGTGCAAGTTTTTTTCAAAAAACTGCTTCACGCCCCTTGTCCCGGTCCCCAAAAGACGAAAATCCACAATTTTGAATAGGAAAAAACGAAAAATGCAATTGTAGAAAATGACCATATCTACCAGATTACCAAATTTGGTTCAGACCATTATTGTAGCCACAATGATGAAATGAATTTCAGCAGTTTAATGTCCCGCGCCCGTTCATGTTTCCAATTATTTGCAGCGTGTCCTTTACGCACATGATTGTACACAAATCTCCACAAAAACACTCAAATACACACGCTTTTCGATAGTAGGGACGTAAAAATATTGTGAAACAACACATATGTAAACAGATGCAGCAAACAAATGTTAAATGTAAAATGTAAGAAATGATACAACATTTGAAAATTCCACATAAATTACATGTTTACTGACTGAAAGTACGTTTAAAATTTCATTTCGCGTTCCCAGCGAAAATGTTCATTCTCGTTGATGGTCGCCTTGTAAGTTGTAAGTCTCATTTTCTATTTAGGACGTTGATGTGCAATGACTGCACCATCGATATGGCTCATGCGACATCTACCCGAAGCTTGTTACGCGCGGATCCCTGGCAGATACGCAGCCTCCTCCCAAAACCGACCGAGGGGCGCTGCCGCATGACGCGCGACACGTGTACCGAAAACCGATCGCGAACATGCAGGAAAGATAGGTGTTAGACTAATATTCGAGGAAAAATTAGGGGCTAAACACAACGCTAAGCATGCAAAGTTACAAAAGAATATTATTATCTATTACGGGAAAGGTATGTTAGTATTAGTGATTAAAGTAAGGGAAGTAAGTTAGTGGTGGATATTATATGGAAGAACGAATTATAATCTCAGCATAAGATCCGAAACGGTTCGTGCAAGGAATAATTCGATCTTCACAGTGGAAGGTACAAAGGAATAAAATTTCTAGAGGATCTAATAGGAATCGTGAAGTTTATGCGGCTCAACAAGTCAGGGCTGTCGATGTCACCCCTGATCAAGTTGTGCATGAAAAAATATCACCAAGCATTTGTCTACGATTAAAGTAAGGATGGAAGGTCTATTAAGAGCAATCTACGAGTAAGAAGGCAGTCACACCTTCATCCCAGTTGAGGCCACGCAGAGCAAAAAGTAAAAAGTTTTTCTGGACTGATTCTATACGGTCTTGGTGTACTTTTTATACTGAGGACAGTCCTACAATAAAGTCATGTCATTAAAATGGGCTGGAACAAATTCGACTCGTTTACCGAGACCAAACAGTGCCTGGCAAATTGGGGTCCCCAAATATCATGTGACCACCTCTTTAGGTGCTGCTCGTATATAGGATATCCGAAACATGGTGGAATGTACGAGCAGGTAATGAAAATAGTCTAGGCTGGAAGAATCAGTTTTATGCACAGGAATTCCAGGTCTTGTTAAACCCCGGAATATGATATGTTCCGACGTGAAGTTAAGTCCACTCCGATGAGGACCTTCTCCATTTCGAGACGAACGGTTATTTCTAAATATTGTGTACCGATCTGCCAAGGCTTCGTAACTAAGTATGTCCGGTTTTAAACAGGTTTCAGTTAACACAATAATATGGAGAAAAAATGTGAAACTTTCAAGATACACACGAACCGTACTCTAAAATCGGACGAACAAGCGAAATATGAGAGTTTTCGTTATATAGGGGTCGTAAAGTTCCTTTGACCAACTCTTTATAAAACCTGAACAACTCCCATGGCTTTGAAGACCATGGTAGAAATATGTTCAGAAAATTTTAACTTGGGGTCTAGTTTAACACCAAGATCATCAACCAATGTAATTCTCTTAAAAGTTAAACCGCAGAATGGTTGTACAGAGTCAACAAGGGGCTGGAGCGATGAAATGTCATTACTTTACATTTCGAGGCATTCAGGTGTAACATATTTGCACAACACCATGACTGAAAGTTATTGAGATCGGATTGCAAGCGAGAGTGAAAATAATGTCCTTATACTGGACACAGAGTTTAACGTCATTCGCATACATGAGTACATTTTAGGAATAGCGGATAACTTCGATGTACCTCTGTAATTCATTGCGTCAGACTTACTACCTTTCTTATGGAGAGGAATAATAAACGATTCCTTCCAGATCGGATGGAAACATGAAGAGTTAATGGATAGGGTGAGCGTCGGCACAGTACCTGAGTACACAGCCGGGGACTCCGTCAGGACCTGGTGAGAACACCGGCTTAACTAGTCGAAGATCCTGAAGCAGTGAGCTTTCATTTAACGAAGGGCTGAAAATGCCGTTCGATCTTGGTAAACTGTATGAATACGGCTGACCAGAGTAGCTTTCATGGGAATAAGTTGTTTGGAAAAATTGTGCAAAAAGATCGGCAATGGCCTGATCAGTGTTTGCCGAAGAATTAAGAAATGATAGCGAGGATGGATGTGCGGACGTTTTGCGCTTGCTGTTTACGAAGCTGCAAAACTGTTTAGGGTCCTGAGAAAAGTGCATCCTGCATCGAGTTAGGTAATTTTTATAACATTGAGCGTTTACAATGGTGAAATTTGACCGAGCTATTACATAGCGAGAGAGAGAAGGAAAGCCAACTTCTTGAAATTTTTATAAAAGTCTTGATTTTATGTTTTAGACTGGATAGCTCTTTGGTAAACCAAGGGGGCTTCCCAGATCTAATCGGAAAAAATATCGGACACAAGAATCAAAGAGTGTGTCAAGTACATTATAGAAAATGTTTGTGCCTTTCATAACGTCAGTGCACAAGTACAGAGCGGACCAATCAAAATCCTAATCAGGCTATTAAAGCTTCCTAAGCTCGGGCTTACGAGGCGAGGACACGTTCAGAAAAGCTTATACGATCGATCCAATACAGAAGGTCCAATATCGACCGATACTTCGCAAAGTAGGATGGAAGGAGTCGTCAGGTTTAGTGAGCGGAAGGGCTCGGGTTAACAACGCTATGGTCGGATCCGAGACGAAGCACAGATCGAGCAAACGACCTATGGAATTTTTCACAAGGTTGACGTGAGACAGGGACAGGTCTAGCAAGCCGTCAATAAAGTCATGTCGTGATATGGGCACAAGGTTATTCGACTCGTTTACCGAAGACCAAACAGTGCCTGGCAAATTGAAATCCCCTAGAACTATGTGATGCGGACGAGGAGACAGGTGCTGCTCGTATATAGAGATATCCGAAGACGGTGGAATGTACGAGCAGGTAATGAAAATAGAAAAGGCTGGAAGAATCAGTTTTATGCACAGGAATTCCAGGTCTTGTTAAACCTGGAATATGATATGTTCCGACGTGAAGTTAGAGTCTACTCCGATGAGGACCCCTTCTCCACGTCGAGACGAACGGTTATTTCTAAATATTGTGTACCGATCTGCCAAAATTTCGTAACTAAGGATGTCCGGTTTTAACCAGGTTTCAGTTAACACAATAATATGGGAGAAAAATGTGAAACTTTCAAGATAAAGAGTGCTGAACTTACTACGTAAGCCTCTAGCATTCTGGTAAGTAAGTAAAAAGAAAGGAAACTAGTTTGTTGGATGGGTAGAAGTAGAGCGGGAAGATGAGGATGGAGCACTGGATGCAGCACTGGTCTGTCTACCGGGGAGAGTTATGGGGGCCGGTTTTTCTTCTTAGCTTGGTACTCCTTCACAACCAAGTGTTCCGGCAAAAATTGGCAGAACAGATGGTGTTGAAATGAGTTGGGGAGACGCTTATCTTGAAAAGAAGCTATATCCCTGGCATAAGAGAAATTAAACTTCTGCACCTTTAGGCCATCGGATTTTTATTTTGCCTTGTATAATAGCAGTTACATCATTAGATGTGAGATCAGGGGCAAGCCGCGAGACAAAAACTTTTGCCACTTTGGTGGAACACCCACCAGTGGTTTTTGGCACCACAGGTGCGCTACCTGTGATGGCAATATCTGGTGGTCCCGGACGTACATCAACTGGCGGGTTCGTAAGGGATGGGATAGCTATGGAGTTTGGTACGGACTCTACGGACACGGACGCTACAGTCGGCTACATGTTCTCCGAGGCGATGCATTTGACTACCGAATTTGCATCACCAGCAGCGATCGTTGCCCTTGGAGTGGCAAACGAAATCAACTGCTTCACTGGCGTAGTGGTCGGAGTTAGTTTTCAGATGCCGGCGGGCGTGAGGCAGTTGGCACTTGCAAGTCCCACGGGTGGACTTCTTGCACCGCGGAGACTCAGCCAGCAGCTGTAAACTGCTGAACTGAGTGTCCATGGCTAAAAGCTGATCGTATTGCTTCTTAAAGACTACGATCAGCTCCTTAAAAACCACTCCTCGGCTGCATCATAAACGAGCGCATTTCTTTTTCGACCGCACGGCATTCCTCACAACTATAATGCAGATCGTTGCGTTGTGAGATGGCATCACCCACACTGCCAGAAATACCTGCACACTTTGCGTGCACTACGCTGTCGCAAAGCCAGATCGCTGATCGTGAGTGATCTGCTTTTTGGAGTTTTTTTTTAGCAAACCACAGAAAATTCCATAATGTTTTTAATATTTTTTTCAATAACAAAAGAAAGTTCAAAACATATAGCAATCAGACCACAGTGCAAGCAGTTTCTAAAAAAGCTATGCTTAAAGAAGAAATCGAAAAAAAAAAAAAAAGAGAGAGAACTACTGCAACAGCTTGTTAATGAGAGCGCTACTGCACCGAAGGCTTAAAAGCGAGAGAGAAAGAAATATTAGTTAAGTTTGGGTGATAGAGAGAGAGTGATAACAAAAAGCTAAAAAAAGAGAGCGGCTAGATGTATTTTCATACTTACGGGGAAGCAACAACACAAAACACAATTAGCCGACGCAAAAGTTTAATTAAAATACGTATTTTTTTTACACTATAACTAGGCATGCACACGCGGATTTGGACAGCAAATCAGTTAAGAATATATTTAGTAGTTTTATTAGGCCAAAACACCGGTTGTTTGTTATAAATAAAAAGAAAGACGCGGAGCGCAAGAAATAAACACGTCTGGTCACTACAAAGAGAATGAACGACATATTCTTGATTCTGATAATATTGATGCGTCAATTTTGTTAAACGACGCTATGTCTACACCAGTACATTCCCAGAACTTTTTGGTAATGCAAATATTCGTCCCTATCTAGACTAACAAGATCGTCAACATAATGGTTCTTTATTATTGCGCTCACTGCGTGTGGATACGATTCCGTGAACTTGAGTGCATTTATACTTTTCACGTACTGAGCTGAAGCCGGTGAACATTTTGCTCCAAAAGTCTTAACCTGCATTTCGTACACCTTTATCTCGTCGCCTGGATTTTTCCTCCATAGTATACGTTGAGCACAGCGATCCTCGTTTCGTATTATGACTTTGTGGAACACTTCTGCTATATCAGCGCAGACCCCAATCCGTTTCTGAATGAACATCGTCAGAACGTCGGTTAAGGATTGTAACTCGTCTGGCCCAGTCATGAGCATTGAATTTAACGACACTCTGTCGACTTTGGCGGCCACATCTAAAACGATCCTTAGTTTGTCAGGCTTGTTAGGATTAATAACTCCAAAATGAGGCAGGAACCATTCCCTCTTGTTGTCCACTTCCAATTCAGTCCGTATGTAAGACTTCTCTTCGTATGATTTCATCTGGTTGTACCCGCGGCCAACAAGGCAGACAGCCACTGGTTGGTGGCCACAGAGGCAGCACCTCAACCGAGGTTGAAGGTCTGCTTCTTCTTAAAAAGCAACTGAGGCGTGAGTTCAAAAGAACAGACGACCAACAGGTGGATAGACTCTTAAGAAGAATATCCAACAGGGTGCGCAAAAAACTGGCTACGCTGAGGTCAGAGGCTACAGACAGAATGCTCCAAGAGGCGACTACAGATGAATCAAATCCAACCACGCCCCCTCTGGAAGCTCACCAGGCGGTATAAGAGGCAAACCAAACCTAACTTCCCCATAAGGAAGGCAGATGGCTCGTGGGCAAGAGCCACCTCTGAGAGGGCAGAAGAATTTGCATCAAACCTAGGGGAAAGGTTTCCAGCCCTTCCAGACGGCATCATCACGAAGGGCGTGTTTGGTTGCTGATAAGCTAGAAGAATCACATCAAATGGAGCTCCCAGTGACTCCAATCACGCTGCAGGAGGTCAAGAACGACGTTCGGAGGCCTAAGTCAAAGAAAGCCCCAGGGAAGACGATGTCGACAACCAAGTGACCAAATCACCAGACGACAACTACAGGCCAATAAGCTTGCTTCCCACCTTTGGGAAACTGTATGAGCGCTGTTGGATACCCCAAGGATCAAAGAGCCATACCCAGTTTCCAGTTTTGGCTCCAAGTACAACACGGCACGACAGAGAAGCTTCATAGGGTGACGGAGAACATCCTCGATGGATTCGAGCAAAAAGCAGTACGTGGTTGTACCTGGAAATTCAGCAGGCTTTTGACCGGGTGTGGCATGCCGGGCACTTATCCAAAATCAAACCAATGCTAAACCCGCAGCTATTCACGGTGATCAACAGCTTCCTGACAGGGAGGAGCTTCCGTGTGGTGCAAAATGGCATTGCCTCCTCACCCAAAATAATCCGGGCTGGTGTTACTCTAGGCGGTGTATTGGGGCCGGTACAGTACACACTTTTCACCCACGACATGCCGAAACCAGAAAACCACAGACTTATTCACCGACAATCTCTCACACTGGCTACGTTTGCCGACGACACTGCCGTTTTGGCCAGAGCCAACTGCGTGTACGAAGCCACAGATATGCTGCAAGAATATCTTAAGCGATTTGAGAACTGGACCTGCAGATGGAACATCAGCATCAACCCTGAAAATGCGCTGATGTCACCCATACGCTAAGAAGAGGGAACTGCCCTGGCGTATTCCTGCACGGGGTCCTTATCGACCAATACAAAGGAGGTTAAATACCTCGGCGTGACCCTGGACAACCGATGACATTTAACAACCACACAAAGAACCTCCGGGGCCAACTTGTGCAAAAGGCAACAAAAATGATCTGGCTGTTGAATGCCGGTAATAAGCTTACTCTCAAAAACAAGGTGCTTATATACAAGGCAATCCTGGCCTCAATCGGATCCGCACGTTTCAAAGTAAGCTACTACGAAGGTTATCTGGAGCGGATTGGTTTATAAGAAACACCGATATAGCCATAGACCTTGGCGTCCCCCTAGTTGGCGACGTCTTAAACAGATACGCTGTTATCGCAAAACTCGGGTGCCACCCCAATGCGCTGGCGAGGATACTCGCCAGGGGAAGACGACAAAGACGGCTAACCAAACTGTACCCAACGGATTTACCATCAAGAACGCTATAAGTGACGAGACGCTCTGCTGACCCCACCGTATAATCATCAGATTATTTTTAAACTATAAACTGTAAAGTTACAGAAAATATTGTAACGTATATCTATTATTGTGATATTTTCGTAACAGTTACGAATAAAACTTAATAATTAAAACAAAAAAAATCTGGTTGCAGTATTTTTCGTAGTACTCTGTGTCTTTTCGAACTTTCTTACCAAATATTGTTGTCTCGTAAAGGCCATTTTCTTGCTATCGGGTAAAACGTCGTCTTCCGCTTTTCATAGTAGTCCCGTTTCAAAACGATCACCAATACGTTTGTCGTGGTAGATAGCAGTCGATGCTTCCCGATTCGCGCATCGTGCTGGTCATCATGCTTTACAAGATGTACACTATTACATGGTTCATTTGTCCGTTTCATCGCGACATTTTCCATACACAACCCAGCCCAGATTGGTCGATGCATTGGCTGGCCCAACATATCCCATAGATCATCTCATTTGCTTTTGAGTTATCAAATGTAGATTATCTTATCCGATCAGGATCTCAGGTCTAGCGTTTTTTGTAGCCTTTCACTGAAATATTATTTATGCTGTGATATTTTTTGAAGCTAGCTCAAACATATTTTACGGTCTGCTTCGGCAGCCGTAGATCCTTTATTGTTCTTACTCCGTTTAGTTCGTAAACCTTGTCACCACGCTCATCAGATATTCCAATGTTGAATCGACTGGCTAATTCGGTTGACATCTTTTCTCCAAACCATTGAAGTGTCAGGATTTTCTTCGGTCCATGCAACCCTAGCTCGTCTGCCAGGGCTTCATTCACGAGAGTGACCGCGGATCCTTCGTCCAAAAAAGCATGGCACCTCACTATTTTGTTGTTAGCATGGAGTTTGACAGGCAGTTTCTTAAACAAAATAATTTAGCTCTCCTCATAAACTTTATTTCCTCGTCTGGATTCTTTTCGGATTCTTCGTGGAGCAGCTAGGGAATACGTTTTGAACAACCATGTAGGCAGCATTGGTTTTGCCGCCTTCATTTTTGACTGCACTGTCTCTTTTTCCACGGTTCCCATTTTAGCGGTGTCTTCGCCCTGTTTACTAATTTGCTCATTGCTCTGGTATACATAACCCACAAACCCCCTTTCCACAAATCAACAACCTACTGGTACTCGCACCAAACAAACCACAATCAAATGTGTTTCCAGAAATGTTGTCAATTTCGTCAGTCAACTGCGCACTTAAGCTTCTAGTCGCCGGTATAGGAAACTTCGTTGGTTAAAGGGGAGATGACGATCACGCACACATATCTGTGGTATCTCAACAGCGCGCACACGTTGGCCTCTGTGTTCTCTTGGTGTTTCTTTACCACCCACTAGCGAGTTTCGACCGACTTTTTGTGGGTGAGTACTTCTGCGTGTACCACGTGTTCGACAAGTTCATACAAGCGCCTGAAGCTTTACTGTCATTGGCACCAGAAGCGAAATAAAAAGATGTTGAGTCCTTAGCGTTTTTATGCGTATAAAACAACAATCTTGGATGCCGTGATTATACCCGTACTCAAGGAGTAAAAGGGTATATTGTATTTGTGGTAAAAGTGGATGTGTGTAACAGAGAGAGGAAGTGTTTCCGACCCCATAAAGTATATATTCTTGATCAGTATCAATAGCCGAGTCGACCCCATAAGTGTATATTCTGGATCAGTATCAATAGCCGTCCGTCTGTCCGTACTTACTTCCGTCTTGTTTGTCGCCCATTGCGCGGAGGCTATATAGCTAGAGAAACCAAATTTTATTTCCAAATAAATAAAAAACAAAATGTTAATATATAAGTATTTACTTCCGCAACCCCAAAATATGAAAGTCCACAATTTTGAACGACATATGCAGTATCGTAGAAAATGATCATATCTACCAGATTCCCGAATTTGTTTCAGTTAATCATTATTATAGCCACAATGATAAAATGAATTTTCAGCAGCGATTTCCGCCGCCCCCTTGCAGCGTAAGTCGGTATATACGTAAGTCGCTCACACGCTGCTCACACTGTGTAGTATACGTGTGTTGTTGTGAGAAGTGATGTTGATGTAGATGTAGATGATTGATGTAGCAAAAAAATAGAAAATGTATAAACTGATAATATATTTGAAAATTCCACATAAATCACATGTGTGCTGACTGAGTGCGGGTATAAGGGAAGAGTCGCGTTCACAGCGACTCCGTACGTTTTTCTCGTTATGTATGTGTTTTATCCTAGAAATATATTCGATGTTAGTAGCCGTCAGCCACTCGGGTGATACAGGGGAAATCACGGATGACGGTCCGACCCGCGATCACTCTCTCCGGACGGGGTCAGGGTTGCCTGGGGCTGGGGTTTGCCACAACCCAATGTTACCACGCTCTGGTTCTATGACGCAGAGGGATCGCGGGCGGTCCGTCACCTGGCGTAACTGTACACACCAGTGGAAGTGCGTCTATACTCTCCTCGTGAGGGCGGCTGGTAACAGATCCTTGGCACGGTCGGGTCTCTGCCAAGGATGCTGGCTAATGGTAGTCGGGCGGAGCGAAGAAAACTCTCAGTTTAATTACCCCAATCCTAGGCGGAACAGCATGCGCTGATGGATGTGCTTGGGAACAAAAATGCCAAAATCAATAAATATAAATTTAAAAAACCGCAAAGGAGCTCGGTACTTCTCCTAAAGTACCGGAGGGACAAGACCATCCCTCTACATCAACGCCTGGGAAACCAGGTCAAAGAAGACGGGGAAGGAGACTATGTCGGTCCACCGTCTTCTAGCAGAAATCCGCTGCGAGGAGGGCTCCGATAAGCCAATCGGGCCCATCCACGTCGGGGGGTACCGAGGTCAAACCGGTCATCGAGGTGGCTGCCAAGCCGCGGCTGGTAAGCGCCTCGCGACCGGGGAAACCCCGTCAACCTGGGCAGGCGACGGGTCTACAGGCCAAGGAGGTAAGCCGTCCTACCAGGACAGGAGGCGTGCTGACTTCATATTGGCTAACGAGGATCCGGGTATATGGCATCGGCGAAGGGGATGGAGCAGAGGCTTTGGGCCAGCTCAATCATCCCAGACTTCCAACCAGCCAAAACCGGAAAGGGAGCAGCCAAGCTTCGAACAAGCGGCAACACTCGGCGGAAGACAACGCCACACAGCCAGGCCAAGCCCAGTAAGCCAAGCGGGCGAAAACGCACCTGAACAACAGGTTTTTTGCGGAGGTTGCGAGGGGCAAAACCCCAATTGGCGTCCTAGACAGGGGCGCAAGGATGGTAATGTCCCCGTGACAAGTGGCACCTGGTGGAGGCAGAGCTCAGGACCGCTTCCTGGAGGAGCTTGCCGAGAACGGTGGACCCCCGCCCAAATGTGAGGACGCCGGGTGGCATCAGGGCACGGTGCAAGCCATCACCTGACAAGATGCACGCTCGCTGGCCCTCTACATGAAGGCGGTGGCGGCGCTCAAGGATGTGTATCCGGGAGCCAAACTGGAGGCCGTACGCTGGGAAGAAATCCCGAGCAGACCGAGGGCCCAAGCGTGTTTGTCGGTCAAACCTGCAGAATCTAAGAAGATTCTCAAGGTTCTGCAGGTCTGCAACCCCCCACCTTCCTACAGCCGATTGGAAGGTGGCCAAGGTCGAGGAGGTCGCAGGACAGAGGCAACAGATCATCCTTGTCCTGAACGAGGAGTCGCTGAAGCTCCTTGGCGAGTCGTCAGGAGTGGTGGACTATGGCTATAGTCCCCTACAAAAACGACTCCAAGGGAAAGCAAGCGGGGGTCCAGCCAGACCTCGAGCTTGACGTCCCGGAAGCGGGGGCAAAGCCGAGGCGTCGGACGTGGCGTCAATGGTATCTGACGATATCCTGGATCGCTACGAGTCCGACGCGAGCGACCTGGCCAGAGGTCTCGGACGCATCGACGTCGGGGAGGATGACGACTCTCGGAGAGCGACGTCGACGACAGTGGTGGAGGCGAGTCTCAGGAATGTCCTGACACTCCTGCAGATAAACCTCCACCATTGTAAGGCAGCATGTGCTGCCTTGTGGCTTCACCTGGCCAAGGGTGGGGCCAACATAGTCCTCATTTAGGAACGCTGGATCGCCCCTCAAACAGGGTCTCCGGTTTGAGGACTCCTGATTATAAGCTATACTTAGCTGACTCCCCAGGTAAAATACGCACCTGCATTCTTGCAAAAAGAGAACTGCACTTTTTTTGCTCCCGAATTTCAGCAATGAAGATCACACGGCGGTGAGCCTCGAAGGCCAGGAGCGCTCACTCCGCATCTGCTCGGCGTACATGGGTCACGACCAGCCAGACTCGCCTCCACATGAGTCTTGAGGGCGCTCGTCGCAGACTGCGAGGCCAAGTACATCGGCCTTTTAGTGGGATGCGACGCCAACGCTCACCACAGTCAGTGGCGAAGCACCGACAAAAAAAAAATGGGGTGAGTTCCTTTTCAACTACTTACTGACCACACATATGGTCATCTTAAACCGTGGGGATGATCCCACTTTCATTATTAAGAACCGCAAGGAGGTCCTGGACCTCACGCTTGCCTCTCATACGCTACAGGATAACATAGTTTCCTGGAGGGCCCTTGAAAAACTCCTTCTCGGACCACAGGTACGTGCAAACTGTCTTCACGTTCACCATACCGAGTCCAGCCCATTTCCGGAACCTCAGGCGGACTAACTGGACACGCTATGTGGACTTTCTTTGCCAAACTCTCCCTGAGACCCCACCTAGGGAGGATATCTCATGGGTGACCACGAATCGTCTGGTAAAGGTTTTTAACGACGCCTGTAACGCAGCGCTTGACAAAGCCTGTCCACCCGGCAAAACCAGAGGTCGGAAGAAACCGGCATGGTGGACTCCGACGCTGGGGAAAGCTCCGGAGATCCTCACGGAGACTTTTTAACAAAGCGAAAGCTCTTAACGTTGAGCAGAACTGAACCGAATACAGGGCAAGTCTGTCAACATACAACAAAGAACTCAGGAAAGCCAAACGCGCGTCATGGCGCCAGTTCTGCACCGAAATCGAGAGTAACTCCGAAGCCTCGCGATTACGTAAAGTACTCTCGAAATCAACTCCAACCTTGGGGTATTTGAGGAAAGCCGACCAATCCTGGACGACATCCAGTTCCGAGTCGCTAAGCTTCCTTCTCAGTACACATTTCCCAGGCTGCGCTGCAAACAGACCAACCTACAGAGCGCATCCTTCTAATGCCACGGGCTCAATTCTGAACCTGTTAAGTCAGGAGAATATATCCTGGGCAATAAAAGCTTCAAGCCCTACAAATCCGCGGGACCAGACAGCATCATCCCAGCCAAGCTGATCCAAGCCGGACAAAGAGACATAAATTGGCTAAAACGGATTTACGAGGGGATTTTCTCCCACGGACAAATCTCGAAGACATGGCTTCGGGCCAAAGTTGTCTTCATACCCAAGACAGGCAAGCCCTCACACACTGCCCCTAAAGATTTCACACCAATAAGCCTGTCGTCCTTCCTCCAGAAGGCGATGGAACGGCTTTTAAGTCTGCATCTCAGGGCGACCATATCGCCGAATCAAATCTCTGACTCTCAGCATGCCTATCGGAGGGAAGATCCACCGAAACGGCCCTACATGCGATTACATCGATCATCGAATCGTCCCTCAGCTGCAAAGAAATATACCCTGGTAGCCTTTCTTGACATAGAAGGGAGCTTTCAATAACATCATCCCGTCCGCCATCACGAGAGCACTGACTAAACTGGGGGTTGACTCCCGGACGGTGAGTCTCATCGATCAGATGCAGCAATGCAGGACCGTTGACCGTTTGTCAACAGAGGCACCCCGCAAGGCGGAGTCCCCTTGCCCCTCCTATGGAACGTAGCAGTGAATGTACTGCTGCGGGAGATAGAAAATGGCGGATGCCGCGTGGTGGCGTATGCAGATGACGTCGCTATAGCATTCTCTGGAAAGTTTCCACAGACCCTATGCGAGTGCATGACAAGCACTCTCACAAACCTGTCACAATGGGCAGCCAAATGTGGGTTAAGTGCTAACCCATCTAAGACGGAATTTGTACTTTTCACCAGGAAAGATTCCGACACTTACCCCCCACCGAAACTATGCGAAGAGCCGCTAGTTTTCAGCAACCAAGCCAAATACCTTGGCCTTATCCTCGATAGGAAGCTCGACTAGAAGCTGAGCATAGAGGGACAGGGTGAAGAAGGCCACAGTAGCCCTCTACACCTGCAGGAAAACCATCGGTCTAAAGGGTGGGGCATGACCCCGTGCATAGTCCGATGGAAGTACACCGCATTTGTCATACGACCAATCCTGATCTACGGAGTAATGATCTGGTGGCCAGCCCTGGACAAGAAAACTTGTCTTGACAAACTCACAAAAGTCCAACGCATGGCAGAGCTATGCATAAAGGGCGGATTACGCACTACCCCAAGTGAAACCCTCGATACCATGTTTTTACCTTCTACCTGTAGAACTTATGGGGAAAAAGGTTGCAACACTCTCCGCCCTTAGAATGAGGGAATCCAACCTGTGGAAAACCACCACGGTTGGCCACTCGGGAATCTAATAAAACTCCCGCAACTTCCAGAGAGGGACAGACTACTGCATCCCAAGTGACTACCTCTCAACGCCTTTCCAGGTATCCATCCCACTCAGGGAGGGACTGGGAGAGGGGCGAACCTGGACCTGCAAACGCGATCCACTTCTACAATGATGACTCAAAAATTAGACGGCCACGTGGGAGAGGGGCGTCTTCTGCGACGAAGCTCAACATCAGTCTCTGCTTCAGACTTCCGGACCACTGTAGCGCAGAGGTCTTAGCCATCAAGGAGGCCATTTCCATCGTCTCCAAACTTTCTTTAGACGGACACTCAGTGTGTGTCTTCTCGGACAACCAAGCAGCCCTCAAGGCTCTGGGCTCTATTGCGTCGAACTCAGCGACCGTTAACGACTGTCGCAGGTCTCTAAATGAGACCGCAGAGCAGCCGGATCTCTCCCTAATATGGGTCCCAGGACATAGGGACATTGTCGGGAACGATGCCGCCGACGAGCTAGCTAGGCAGGGCACTACTGTACCTCTCCTTCCGGAGAGGGAGCAAGTAGCGATGCCTTTAGCTACGTGCAGGCTATTAACGCTCGAGGCATTCGAGCAAATTGCTGACAGGCAGCTGACCATCACATGCAGAACTTCAAGAGCGATCTGTCCAAATCTTTCGAAAAAGCGCTCGGAAGAGCTTTATTGACTCAGCAGAGCACATTGCTCCGCCGTCACCCGAGCCATCACGGGGCACTTGCAGATCGGCACACACGCTGCAAGACTATCGATCCCCCCCCCCCTTAGTGTGGCCATTTTTCTCTTATTGGCAGTGTGGCCATGTTTCTTACATGAAATATGTTAACAATAATGGTATTCAGAATTTTGACTAATAGTAAATAATGAAAATACAAATATTAATGAGATTCTTCACAACATCCCCACCACTGTGAATCAAACCCGCTTGTGATTCACAAAACATCTAGTTTTGCCAGCATATATGTCTGGCGGTTGAGAACTCCAGTCGTCGTCTTAACAGTTGCTGAGCGAGCTAGGATCATTCCCTTAACCCATTGAAATCGATGGAAAGTTTTGTCGCAGATAAGAACGACGTCTCCTTCAGGTAGAGGTGGCACCGGTTGATACCGCTTCGTCGTTCTACATAAGTCCGGTAGGTACTCATTGAGACACTTGCTCCAAAATGAGTGTGAGATCTGCTGAGCAATATGCCAATCCTTTCGTGTTGGCTGGTACTTCTCTTCTTGTGGATATGGTGTTTGGCTAGAATTGGCAGAACCTAGAAGAAAGTGATTAGGGGTTATCGGGTTATCAGTGGGATCATCTAGAGCAATTTATGTGAGCGGTCGGGAATTGACTATATTTTCAGCGTTACACATTAGGCTATATCTTCTTTCAGATTTTTTGCACATAATGCGTCTCCGATGGCCCTCTTCACGTTTCGCACCAATCGTGCCCAGCACTCCCCTACTTTGGGATTTAGCGGGCAATTAAATAGCCATTCGATCTTCTCGGTTGCCCCTACTTTGGGATTTAGCGGGCAATTAAATAGCCATTCGATCTTCTCGTTCGCTATTTTCACATGATCCAGAACCAGCAATGTTTCTTTTAATTCACGCTCAACTCCCACCAGGTTGGTCCCGTTCTCCGATCGGATCCGTACAGGTCTACCGCGTCGTGCCATGAAGTTATGCAATACTCAAAGGCAGTATCTGTCGTCAGGTCTCTGGCGATCTCCAAATGAATTGCTCTTATTGTAAGGCATGTGAAAATGCATATCCAGCGTTTCTCTGTGCTTCTTCCTCTAACGACTAAAAACGGTCCCATGTAATCCATTCTCACATACGAGAATGGGTGAACGTACGGAGATAGTTTGTCTGTAGGGAGCTGACCCATTAGTGGCGGTTTTGCAGTTGCTCTTAGGATTTTTCAGGTCCTACAGTTCCTAAATACCTGGCGAACCTCCTGTCGGCAGTTCGGAATGTAATACTTTCGGCGTATTTCTGCTATTATAGTATTCTCATTCTGATGCTTCCATTTCTCGTGGTAGTGTTTCAAGACCAATGTTGTGACGTAATATCCTTGGGGCATTAATACTGGACGCCTGGGTTCTTCTGCAACAGCATATGCATTATTAATATGCCCGTTTGTACGAATCACTCCCCGTTCGTCAATAACCGGATATAATTTTCACAGCTTGCTATCATTCTCGACGGACTTCCCAATCAATAGTGTCATCCGCTCATCATTAAATGCGACAACCTGTACGTTGCGGATAACTATGAACTCGGCCTCCTCAATTTCAACTACATCTTCATAGCTCTTTCGTTTGATCTTGCGGTTACACATTCTGTTAACCCAAGCAACAACTCGCACCAGTTTCGTGAGTGTTGAGAACTTCTCCAGGAGCTTCTTAAACGCTACGTTAACAGCTCCATCAGAGACCACCTCCTTAACTGATAGCATAAACTTGCTGCGCATCTCCAGTTCCGTCTCACCTCTGTCTGCAGCTCCTAAATTACATAGGTTTCCCTCCTCTTGAAGCAAGCGTGTGCCTTTTAGCCAGGAGGATTCTCGTGTTCCCGTTCTGAGTTTGGTGCCAAAATCTGCGGGATTATCCTTGGTGGGCACCCAATGCCAATCTTCCAAGCTTGTAGCTTCCAGTACCTAATCGATTCCGTGTCTTACGTATGGTTTGTATTTTCTATGATCTGATTTGATCCACGCTAAGACAGTCTTAAAAATCTGACCACATATGAATACATTTCGGGCTGACGTCATGGCCTTCAGGAATACATTTCCTCAGACGAGTTCTTGGCACTGTCGCCTGCAGCTCGAGCCTGAGTACCGTTGATAATTTCATTGGGGCACACTTGGGCTTCCCCATTATAAATGTAGTCTTCCATCCCAGCTGTGCACGAACACGCCAGTAGCCAACTGCTGCATATGCCGACTCACTCGCGTCGCAAAATATGTGAAGTTCCAGTGCCTTGTCAAGAATTCCTCGGCGTAACATCGGGGTATTCTGTAATATTCTCGCAATACTTCTCGTTTCGACGGTATTCTTGATTCTGATAATATTGATGCGACAATTTTGTTAAACGCCGCTATGTCTACACCAGTACATTCCCAGAACATTTTGGTAATGCAAAGATTCGTCCCTATCTAGACTAACAAGATCGTCAACATAATGGTTCTTTATTATTGCGCTCACTGCGTGTGGATACGATTCCGTGAACTCGAGTGCATTTATACTTTTCACGTACTGAGCTGAAGCCGGTGAACATTTTGCTCCAAAAGTCTTAACCTGCATTTTTGTACACCTTTATCTCGTCGCCTGGATTTTTCCTCCATAGTATACGTTGAGCACAGCGATCCTCGTTTCGTATTATGACTTTGTGGAACACTTCTGCTATATCAGCGCAGACCCCAATCCGTTTCTGCCTGAACCTCGTCAGAACGTCGGTTAAGGATTGTAACTCGTCTGGCCCAGTCATGAGCATTGAATTTAACGACACTCCGTCGACTTTGGCGGCCACATCTAAACCGATCCTTAGTTTGTCAGGCTTGTAAGGATTAATAACTCCAAAATGAGGCAGGAACCATTCCCTCTTGTTGTCCACTTCCAATTCATCCCTTGCGAGTTGCCGTATGTAGGATTTCTCTTCGTATGATTTTATCTGGTTGTACCGGCGGCCAACAAGGCAGACAGCCACTGGTTGGTGGCCACAGAGGCAGCACCTCAACCGAGGTTAAAGGTCTGCACTACTTAAAAAGAGACTGTGGCGTGAGTTCAAAAGAACAAACGACCAGCAGGTGGATAGACTCTTAAGAAGAATATCCATCAGGGTGCGCAAGAAACTGGCTACGCTGAGGTCAGAGGCTACAGACAGAATGCTCCAAGAGGCGACTACAGATGAATCCTCCAACCACGCCCTCTGGAAGCTCACCAGGCGGTATAAGAGGCAAACCAAACCTAACTTCCCCATAAGGAAGGCAGATGGCTCGTGGGCAAGAGCCACCTCTGAGAGGGCAGAAGAATTTGCATCAAACCTAGGGGAAAGGTTTCAGCCTTTCCAGACGGCATCATCACGAAGGGCGTGTTTGGTTGCTGATAAGCTAGAAGAATCACATCAAATGGAGCTCCCAGTAACTCCAATCAAGCTGCAGGAGGTCAAGCACGACATTCGGAGGCCTAAGTCAAAGAAAGTCCCAGGAGAAGACGAAGTCGACAACCAAGTGACCAAGGCGTTACCCCACCGTGCCCTAATGTTCCTTCTCCTTATATTCAATGCTGCACTGAGGACACTTCCCAGAGGCGAGGAAAAGAGCTCGTATAGTCTTGATACTCAAGCCAAACAAATCACCAGACGACATGGACATCTACAGGCCAATAAGCTTGCTTCCCACCTTTGGGAAACTGTATGAGCGCTGTATCCTGAGAAGGCTGTTGGATACCCCAAGGATCAAAAGAGCCATACCCAGTTTCCAGTTTTGGTCTCGGCTACAACGCGGCACAACAGAGCAGCTTCATAGGGTGACGGAGAACATCCTCGATGGATTCGAGCAAAAGCAGTACGTGGTTGTACCTGGACATTCAGCAGGCTTTTGACCGGGTGTGGCATGCCGGGCTCTTATCCAAAATCAAACCAACGCTAAACCCGCAGCTATACACGGTGATCAACAGCTTCCTGACAGGGAGGAGCTTCCGTGTGGTGCAAAATGGCATTGCCTCCTCACCCAAAATAATCCGGGCTGGTGTTCCTCTAGGCGGTGTATTGGGGCCGGTACAGTACACACTTTTCACCCACGACATGCCGAAACCAGAAAACCACAGACTTATCCACCGACAATCTCTCACACTGGCTGCATTTGCCGACGACACTGCCGTTTTGGCCAGAGCCAACTGCGTGTACGAAGCCATAGATATGCTGCAAGAATATCTTAAGCGATTTGAGAACTGGACCTGCAGATGGAACATCAGCATCAACCCTGAGAAATACGCTGATGTCACCCATACGCTAAGAAGAGGGAACTGCCCTGGCGTATTCCTGCACGGGGTCCTTATCGACCAATACAAGGAGGTTAAATACCTCGGCGTGACCCTGGACAACCGACTGACATTTAAAAGCTACACAAAGAACCTCCGGGGCCAACTTGTGCAAAAGGCAAAAAAAATGATCTGGCCGTTGAATGCCGGTAATAAGCTTACTCTCAAAAACAAGGTGCTTATATAGAAGGCAATCCTGGCCCCAAATCCAACCTTAATCGGATCCGCACGTTTCAAAGTAAGCTGCTACGAAGGTTATCTGGAGCGGATTGGTTTATAAAAACACCGATATAGCCATAGACCTTGGCGTCCCCTAGTTGGCGACGTCTTAAACACAGATACGCTGTTATCGCAAAACTCGGGTGCCACCCCAATGCGCTGGCGAGGAGACTCGCTTTCAAAACGATCACCAATACGTGACCCGTTTCAAAACGATCACCAATACGTTTGTCGTGGTAGATAGCAGTCGATGCTTCCCGATTCGCGCATCGTGCTGGTCATCATGCTTAACAAGATGTACACTATTACATGGTTCATTTGTCAGCCCCAACATATCCCATAGATCTCATTTGCTTTTGAGCTATCAAATGTAGATTATCTAATCCGATCTGGTACTCATTGAGCTTTGTGGTGGCTCAGAGGGGGCCTAGCTGAGGCCACCGGATGGGTCGCAGGTTGCGGATAGCAAACGGCCTACTGGGTAGGTTAGCTGTGAATAAGCGGGCATCCCAAAGAAATTCAACTCAGTTGAGTCTGAGGGAGAGTACCGAAAATAAGCAGTCCCGGACAGCCAGCGGGTGTTCGCGACGCAGCAACACTGACGATGCGCCACCACAAGCGCCTCCTTTAAGTTGCTCACACACTTCCCCTTCCGTACACACTACCTACCCATATCCCAACCCCCACACTCACCTCACACCGGACCGGACTAAGTGTGTCATACGGACCGTGCCGAGAGTCAGCCTGGCTGGGGGCCGGTATAAAAAACCAGCCCAGTCGATAACGGTGTGCTCAGGGACTTGGCTGCCCCCCCCGTAAGTATGCCTTATCCGGGCAACGCGAATCTCTGCCCGGACGGACCTTTCCCCTTCTTTGCATCTCGTGGGATCAGAATGGAAGATGAAAAACAAAAACACACAAAACTGAGCTTGGCACTCCCCAAATGCCAACCCGGAGAAATCCCTCACGGGGAAAAGCAGCAGCCCAAAGGCCTGGCCCAACCCGCCACCCAGCAGGCAAATCCTGCTTAGCGACAAGCGCTTGGGCGAACCCTAAGGGATCCCATCCCAGTTCTGGGGTGGGTGGTGAATTGGCCCCAAAACCAACACACCTTGGCAGAACGGCAATGCATTCCTGCGGCTGCTCTGCCTGCTGGTAAGGTGGCAGGGGTCGGGTCCCCATCGACCAGTGCTCAAGCACAAAAATATACATATGCCGAAAGACGGAGTGCTGGCATCATCCTCCGTAGGCAGAGTGCCACGATGACGTCCAGCCCAGCGGACCAGTGGCTCAAGAAGGTTGAGTGGGCTTCTAGGGTGCTCCCCAACTTCGGCAAGGAGGCGCCGACGAAGGAGGCTGCCGAATGTCTCATTCGCGCAGATTGCCAAGGAGAGGACGCTTATCGGCGTCCTTGACAAAGGCAGTGCGGATGAGAGGGTCCCCAGGAACCAGTGGAAGTGGGTGGAAGCATCACTGGCCGACCGCTGCTTCGAGCTGCTGTATTCCGAGCCCGGCCCCCCACCAGTCTGCAAAGACATGGGATGCTATCAGGGCACCATTAAGATCATCGCCTGCGAAGACCCGCGATCCGTCCAGCTCTATAAAGCAGCGGTGGCACAAGTCGGAGAGATCTACCCAGGGGCGAAGCTGGTCGCTGTAGACTGGAGCGAGGTGCCCAGTAGACCCAGGGCAAGAGTGTGGGTGCCTGCCTCCTTCAAAGAGCCAGACCGCATCCTCAAGATGTTGCAGCGATGCAACCCACTCCTTCCGTCCTCGGACTGGAAGGTAGTGAAGGTAGAAAGGACGACAGGCCCCACGAACCAAGCGGTGGTCGTCCTCAATAAGGAGTCGCTGGCCCCGATAGAGGCAGCTAGAGGAGAGCTGAACTTCGGCTTCAGCTCAGTCACCATAAAAGGTGTACAAGTCGGATGCAGCGGCCGAGGCGCGTCCTGTCGACAACCCAGTCGAGCAGGAAACTGCCTCGGAGATCGAAGCACCCGACTGCGAGCTGGAGCCGGAGCTGGACGGCTACTCCTCTGATACCATGCTTATGCAGGATTTTGAGGCCATGTGTCGGGAGGACGACGATATCGTCGACGACACTGACGCCGACATTACAGGGGTGGAGAAAACTGATGATGTCCCTTCGGGTACTACAAATCAATCTCCACCACTGTAAAGCAGCAGCAGCTGCCCTAATACTCCGCTTGGATGAGAGCGGAGCAGATGTAGTCCTAATCCAGGAGCCTTGGGTAGTTGGTGACAAGGTCTGTGGATTAGCGACGAAGGAGTACAAGCCAATCGCTGCTCAAAACGAAGGTAAAATTCGCACCTGTATTATTGCTAGAAAGCACCTTAACATAGGCCATAGGCCTTTTAATAGGTTGCGATGCCAACGCTCACCACACACAATGGGAGAGCTCGGACACAAATGCGAGGGGTGAGTCACTATTCAGCTTTATCCTTGACTCTAATATGGTAATTTGTAATCGGGGTAACGACCCCACATTCATTATATAGAATCGACAGGAGGTCATTGACCTCACTCCAGTGGCTCACGCAATGTCAGACTTAATCGAGAGCTGGAAAGTCCTAGAGGACCATTCCTTCTCTGACCACAGATACATTGAGACCATCATGAGGCTCGAGTGCCCAAAAATAATTGATTTCATCAATCCCAGGAAAGCCAACTGGGATAGATATATTAAAAAATGGAGGAATTGCTCCCCATCACGGCACCACGGTGCCCGGACACTCAAGATGACTTAAATCGTCTAGTGGACACATTCACGGAAGCATGCAACAAGTTATTCAAGGCAGCATGCTCCGCACCATAACCGAGGGGGAAAAAGAAACCCCCATGGTGGTCAAAACAAATAGATATCCTACGTAAGAGTAGCAGGGCTCTCTTCAACAGAGCCAAAAGCGCCAACGAAGAGAGGAAAACTACAAGCACAGTCTAGCCCTCTACAAAAAAGAAACAAGAAAGGCAAAAAGAGCAAAAGAGCCTCGTGGAAAAAATTTTGCACAGAAATAGAGGAAACATCGGAGGCAGCAAGGCTGCGTAAGATCCTCTCATAAACTACCACCTCAGTGGGATACCTCAAACGTAACGATGGTACGTGGACTAGCTCCAGTGAGGAGTCCCTACACATCTTACTAGACACTCACTGCCCCGGATGTACAACCATTGAGCCGACCCATTCAGCTATAAATCACCAGGCCCTGACATGATTATCCCAGCCCAACTACAAAAGGCAGGAAACATGGCAACCAACTGGCTTCAAAGTATATTATCCAAGATACTCGTAGTAGGGAAAATTCCTGACGCATGGCTTAAGGCAAAGATTGTCTTTATTCCCAAACCGGAAAAGCCTCGCTCTCCACCGCAAACCAATCAGCAGACCAATCAGTATGTCGTCCTTTCTCCTCAAGACATTTGAGAGACTAGTCGGGCTACATCTAAGGACTACGATAAATCCAAAGATGCTGTCAGACGCACAACATGCCTACAGGAAAGGTAAATCCACAGAAACGGCACTTCACGAGGTAATCACTTCGGTGGAAAAATCCCTTTATTCAAAGGGAGCCTTCAATGTCATACCAAGAGCCATCACGGAAGGTTTGACGAGCCTAGGGGTGGACGATCACTTGGCGACGCTTATCGATCAATTGCTAATATGCAGGACGGTGACGTCGTCGATGGGGTCGTCCACTCAGTCAAGGTATGTCAACAGAGGCACACCGCAAGGTGGGTTCTGTCTCCCCTTCTATGGAACATAGCAGTCAACAAGATTCTGTGTGACCTGGATGGGGGCTGTAAAGTGGTGGCATACGCGGATGACGTTGCCATAATATTCTCGGAAAATTCCTCAAACACTCTGCGACCTAATGTCTGCAAAACTCGCGAAACTGTCAGACTGACAAAATCGCGCGGTCTGGGAGTAAATCCCTCAAAAACGGAACTTGTATTATTTTCTCGTAAATACAAGATTCCCCCCTAACCCTCCAATGCTTAACGAATGCAGGCTATCTTTCAGCGATAGTGCTAGTTACCTGGGGATGGTAATTGATAGTAAGCTCAACTGGAACCAAAACATCAAAGAAAGAGTGAAGAAGGCTACGATAGCTCTCTACACCTGCAAAAAGCCATTGGTCTAAGGTGGGCATTAACCCAAGTATAGTCCAATGGATATATCTAGCAATAGTTAGACCAATACTACTCTACGGAGTCACGGTGTGGTGGCCGGCCCTATCAAAAGTCCATCACCAAAATGCTCGGCAAGGTACAAAGAACTGACGCACTCTGCATCAGTGGAGCACTTCGCACCACTACGAATGATGCTCTAAACGCTGTCCTGTGCCTCCAGAGTCCTGACCTCGCAGGTCGTCTTAGAGACTCCGACCAATGGGTACCGCAAAATATGGGACACTCATCCATTCTAAACGACAACACTAACGTCCCAACAAAAACCGACTACTGCATTCCGATGGAGTTTACTGAAACTCCCTTTGAAATAGATATCCCTCAACGTGATAGCTGGCTTGAGGGAACTCCGGATCCTGGTGGAGTCATTCAAATCTTCACGGATGGCTCCAAAATGGACAACAAAAGTAGGAGGAGGTATCTTCTCCGAGCAACTAAACATAAGGCACTCCTTCAGGCTCCTGGATCACTGCAGTGTCTTCCAAGCGGAAGTCACAGCGATCTGGAAAGCTCTGATTTGCATCCAATCAGTTGCCTTTTCGGCAACCCATATAAACATCTACAGTGATAGCCAGCTGCGATCAAATCACTAAATGCGATTACATCGAACTCGGCCACCGTAGCAAAATGCCGCAAATCTCTCTACGAGATGGCTCAGCAGTTTGCTATTAGCCTGATATAGGTCCTGGGTCACCAGGACATTGAAGGTAACTGCATAGCAGATGAACTGGCCAGCGCTGGCACTACCACCTCCTTTTCTCCACGACAAAGAGGATACATGTATGCCTATGGCCACCTGCAAGCTCATCATAAAAGAGCAATTCATGCGACTAGACGACAGTCGGTGGCAAAAACACCCACGATGTCGCATCACGCGACAAACGTGGCCCACTATAAACAAGAAACGCACCACCGAGCTCTGTAAGCTAAGCAGAAAAAGGTGCAGCACGGTCATTCGATCCCTCACGGGACACTGGCTAATAAGAACCCATGCCAGAAGGATGGGAGCCCCATATAATGATTACTGCCGCAACTGAAGAGATGAAAGAGGAGGAGACAGTGGAGCACCTGTTCTGCTCCTGCCCGGCTCTCAGTAGAAGTAGGCTACAACACTTGGGCTCGCCCTTTTCACAGACATATCACTAATGTCCAATATGTGTCCCAGAAAGATAGCGAATTTTATTAGCGCAGCCGGATGGGATAATTGCTGACAGGCTGTCTCTCACAGCAGGGAAGGGGAAAAATGTTTCGATGGTACCACAACGGGCCGAAACCGGCCTATGTGTGTCGGGCTCATGACAGCCCGACAGCCAATACTACCTTACCTAACCTAACCTAATCCGATCAGGATCTCAGGTCTTGCATTTTTGTAGCCTTTCACTGAAATATTTTTTATGCGTGGATATTTTGAAGCCAGCTCAAACATATTTACGGTCTGCTTCGGCAGCCGTAGATCCTTTATTGTTCTTACCCGTTTAGTTCGTAAACCTTGTCACCACGCTCATCAGATATTCCAATGTTGAATCAACTGGCTAATTCGGTTGACATCTTTTCTGCAAACCATTGAAGTGTCAGGCTTTCCTTTTGGTCCATGCAACCCTATAGCTCGTCTGCCAGGGCTTCATTCACGAGTGACCGCGTATCCTTCGTCCAAAAAAACATGGCACCTCACTATTTTGTTGTTAGCATGGAGTTTGACAGGCAGTTTCTTAAACAAAATAATTTAGCTCTCCTCATAAACTTTATTTCCTCGTCTGGATTCTTTTCGGGATTCTTCGTGGAGCAGCTAGGGAATACGTTTTGAACAACCATGTAGGCAGCATTGGTTTTGCCGCCTTCATTTTTTACTGCAATGGCCATATATCAGACAATTGAAGCATAGTTTTCTTTCCCGTGCTTGTAGCCATTTTTTTTCAAGCTCCATCTGCGCGAATCCTTTACAGTTGTCCAAGTCGAGTTTCCCCTGGCAAGCCGAACATGCCTTCTCCTTTTCCGGTACCATTTCATTCGCATGAAATAATCTCGACTTCTCTTTTCTTGGCTTGAAGGTCGCCTGGTCATCTACCAGTCCTGCATCCTGCTCTTCTTCGGACAATCCCTGTAGCCATACACTTAAGTGGCGGATCGTTTTTTCTTCCCCTAATGGCTACGAATGGCGTGCCCACTCTAGTCGCTGCTGCACCAGTAGCTTTAAGATTAACTCTATCCAAATCCGCGGGTGTATGCCTAGTTTTTGTATTTAAACACGAAGTTTTTAATAAATTTTGTGCGTCCGTTAATTGTGTGTTTGTTGTTGCTTCCATTAAGTAAGAAAATACATTTGGCCGCTCTCCTTTTTTAGCTTTTGTCTAGCAACTCTCTCTCTCTATCACCCAAACTTAACTAACTGTTCTTTCTCTCTCGCTTATAGACCTTTTGTGCAGTAGCTCTCTCACTTACAAGCTTTTGCAGTAGTTCTCTCTCCCTTTTTCGATTTCTTCTTTAAGCATAGCTTTTAGAAACTGCGTGCACAGTGGTCTGATTGCTATTTGTTTTAAACTTTTCTTTTGTTGTTGTTGAAAAAAAATAAAACTATTAATTTGGAATTTTTGTGGTCTGCGCAAAAAAAACCTGCAAGAAGCAGATAACTCACGATCAACCGAACATGCCTTGCTGGCTTTGCGACAGCGTAGTGCACGCAAAGTGTGCAGGTATTTCTGGCCGTGTGGGTGATGCCATCTCACAACGCAACGGTTTGCATTATAGTTGTGAGGAATGCCGTGCGGTCTAAAACCAAATGCGCTCGTTTATGGGCTTTAAGAACCAATACGATCGGCTCTTAGCCATGGACACTCAGTTCAGCAGTTTACAGCTGCTGGCTGAGTCTCCGCGGCGCAAAGAAGTCCACTCCGCGGGACTTTGCAAGTGCCAACTGCCTCACGGCCGCCGGCATCTGAAAAACTAACTCCGACCACTACGCCAGTGTAGCAGTTGATTTCGTTTGCCACTCCAAGGGCAACGATCGCTGCTGGTGATGCAGATTCGGTAGCCTAATGCATCGTGTCGGAGAACATGCAGCCGACTGTAGCGTCCGTGTCCGTAGAGTCCGTACCAAACTCCATAGCTATCCCATCCATTACGAACCCGCCAGTTGATGTACGTCCGGGACCACCGGATATTGCCATCACAGGTACCGCACCTGTGGTGCCAAAACCACTGGCAAGTTTTTGTCTACCGACTTGCCCCTGATCTCACATCTTATGATGTTAGTGCTTTTATATAAAGCAAAATAAAAGCCGAAGGCCTAAAGGTGGAGAAGTTTAATTTCGCTTTTATTCCAGGGAGATAGCTTTTTTAAGATAAGTCCTCCCCATCTCATTTCGACACCATTTGCTCTGCCAATTTTCGAAGCACTTGGTTGTGAAAGAGTATAAGGCTAAGAAGAAGAATAGGCCCCCCATAACTCTCCCCGGCAGTCAGACCAGTGCTCCATCCTCATCTTCCCCGCTCTACTTCCACCCATCCAAAAAAACTAGTTTCCTCTCTTTTTTAATTACTTACCAGAATGCTAGAGGCTTACGTACTAAGCTCAGCACTCTCTATCTTGAAAGTTAAGTCCAACATTATTGTGCTAACTGAAACCTGGTTAAAGCCGGACATCCTTAGTTCCGTAGTTTTGGCAGATCGGTACAAATATTTAGAAATGACCGTTCGTCTCGACGTGGAGGAGGGGTCCTCATCGCAGTGGACTCTAACTTCACGTCGGAAATATTTCATATTCCAGGTTCAACAAGACCTGGAATTCCTATGCATAAAACTTATTCTTCCCGCCTTTTCTATTTTCATTACCTGCTCGTAAATTTCACCGTCTTCGGATATCTTTATATACGAGCAGCACCTGTCCGCTTTAAAAACTGTTTCTTCCTCGCTATCAGATAAAGACCACATGATAGTTCTGGGGATTTCAATTTGCCAGGCACTCTTTTTGGTCTTCGATAAACGAGTCGAATAACCTTGTGCCCATATCACGACATGACTTTATTGACGGCTTGCTGCCTGTCCCTGTCTCAATTCAACCATGTGAAAAAATTCCTTGGGTCGATTGCTCGATATGTTTCGTCTCGGATCCGACCATAGCGTTGTTAACCCGAGCCCTTCCGCTCACTATACCTAAAGACCATCCTACTTTCGAAGTATCGGTCGATATTGGAACTTCTGTATTGGATCGATCAGGTAAGCTTTCTAAACGTGTCCGCCGCTTTCGTAAGGCCGAGTTTACGAAACTTAATAGCCTGATTAGGGATTTCGATTGGTCCGCTCTGTACTTGTGCACTAACGTTATGAAAGGCACAAACATTTTCTATAATGTACTTGACACACTCTTTGATTCTTGTGTCCCATATTTTTTCCGATTAGATCTTGGGAAGCCCCCTTGGTTTTTACCAAAGAGCTATCCATAAAATCAAGACTTTATAAAAATTTCAAGAAGTTGGCTCTCCTTCTTCTCTCTCTCGCTATGTAATAGCTCGGTCAAATTTCACCATTCTAAACGCTCAATGTTATAAAAATGATCTAACTCGATGCAGGATGCGCTTTTCTCAGGACCCTAAACAGTTTTACAGCTTCGTAAACAGCAAGCGTAAAACGTCCGCACATCCATCCTCGGTATCATTTCATAATTCGTCGGCAAACAAATGATCAGGCCATTGCCGATCTTTTTTGCACAATTTTTCCAAACAACCTATTCCCATGAAAGCTACTCTGGTCAGCCATATCCATACAGTTTACCAAGATCGAATGGCATTTTAAGCCCTTCGTTAAATGAAAGCTTACTGCTTCAGGTACCAGGTCCTGACGGAGTCCCCGGCTGTGTACTCAGGTACTGCGCCGACGCTCTTTGTGGACTCTGGCTTAAACTATTCACCCTATCCCTTAACTCCTCATGTTTCCCTCAGAGCTGGAAAGATAGTTTATTATTCCTCTCCATAAGAAAGGTAGTAAGTCTGACGCAATCAATTACAGAGGTATATCAAAGTTATCCGCTATTCCTAAAATGTTTGAGAAAATTTTAACCCCGCACATGCAACATCTCTGCAAATCCCTTACATCTCACCCTCTGCACGAATTTATAAGGCGACGATTAACAACTACAAATTTACTAGAGTTTACCTCTTTTATTATTAAAGGCTTCCATGGTAACATGGAGACGGATGTCATTTACACCGATTTCAGTAAAAGCATTCGACTCTGTAAACCATTCCCTTTTAGCACAAAAACTTGACATTTTAGGGTCTCCGCCCAATCTTTTTGAAATGGATTTCAAGCTACCTATGCTCTAGGTCTCAAAGAGTCCTCTTTAAAAACTTGTCTTCACTTGTTCAGATTTCTTCTGGGAGTACCACAGGGCAGCCATATTGGCGCCCTACTTTTCACACTCTTCATTAATGACCTGCCTTCAGTATTAAGAAACTGCAGTATAAGGACATTTCATTTCACTCTTGCTGGCAATCCGATCTCAATAACTTTCAGTCATGGTGTTGTGCAAATATGTTACACCTGAATGCCTCGAAATGTATAGTAATGACATTTCATCGGTCCAGCCCCTTGTTGGCACCTTACACCCTCTACGGTGGTTCTCTTAAGAGAATTACATTGGTTGATGATCTTTGTGTTAAACTAGACCCCAAGTTAAAATTTTCGGAACAGAATTCTACCATGGTAAACAAAGCCATGGGAGTGCTTTTGGGTATATAAAGAGGTGCTCAAAGGAATTTGACGACCCCTACATAAGACTCTCTATATTTCGATTGTTCGTCCGATTTTTAGAGTACGGCTCTTCTGTATGGTGCCCTCAGTACAAAGTACACCAAGACCGTACAGAATCAGTCAAGAAAAACTTTTTACTTTTTGCTCTGCGTGGCCTCAACTGGGATGAAGGTGTGAGACTGCCTTCTTACTCTTAATCGTAGAAAAATGCTTGGTCTGATTTTCATGCACAACTTGATCAGGGGTGACATCGACAGCCCTGACTTGTTGAGCCGCATAAACTTCACGATTCCTATTAGATCCTCTAGAAATTTTATTCCTTTGTACCTTCCACTGTGAAGATCGAAATATTCCTTGCACGAAACCGTTTCGGATCTTATGCTGAGATTATAATTCGTTCTTCCATATAATATCCACCACTAACTTACTTCCTCTACTTTAATCACTAATACTAACATACCTTTCCCGTAACTACTAATATTCTTTTGTAACTTTGCATGCTTAGCGTTGTGTTTAGCCCTAATTTTCCTCGAATATTAGTCCAACACCTATCTTTCCTGCATGTTCGCGATCGGTTTCGGTACACGTGTCGCGCGTCATGCGGCAGCGCCCCCCTCGGTCGGTTGGGCGGGAGGAGGGCTGCGTATCTGCCAGGGATCCGCGCGTAACAGGCTTCGGCTTGGTGTCGCATGGGACACTTGATGGTGCAGTCATTGCACATCAACGTCCTAAAGTAGCTGCTTCAGGAATGAGGCCAAATTTTGTACTTTCATTGTAAACTCTACTAGCTGTTCTAGTTGTCCTTCACGGATACTCGGAAATTCCCTGACACGACTAATCTGGCTTTTTACGAGTTTTTTTGGGTCGACTAAAGTTTTGTTTATGTGTTTCTAATATATTTGGAACGTTCGAACTATGAATTAGCAAGCACTCAACTGTTTCCCTAGCCTCGCCTCTTATTGCTATTTGAAGGAGAAACAAATTTGGCCTGTCGTTGAACACGTACTCTGCAGTGGTCATAATGAAAGCCTCATTGAACATTGGCCATTCTTCCGGATCTCCTTTAAACTCTGGCAATTCGTACAGCTTCCTTTGTGTCTCTTTTTCCACGGTTCCCATTTTAGCGGTGTCTTCGCCCTGTTTATTAATTTGCTCATTGCTCTGGTATACATAACCCACACACTGACCCTTTCCCCAAATCAATAAAATACTGGCACTCACCAAACAAACCACAATCCAAATGTGTTTCCAGAAATTTGTCCAATTTCGTCAGTTAACTGCGCACTTAAGCCTCTAGTCGCCGGTATAGGAAACCCATCGTTGGTTAAAGGGAGATGACGATCACGCACACATATCTGTGGCATCTGCGGCCCACGTTGGCCTCTGTATTCTCTTGGTGTTTCTTGACCACCCACGAGCGAGTTTCGACCGACTCCTTGTGGGTGAGTACTTGTTGCGTGTACCACGTGTTCGACAAGTTCATACAAGCGCCTGAAGCTTTACCGTCATTGGCACCAGAAGCGAATTAAAAAGATGTTGAGTCCTTAGCGTATAAAACAACAATCTTGGATGCCGTGATTATATCCGTACTCAAGGAGTAAAAGTGTATATTGTATTTGTGGTAAAAGTGGATGTGTGTAACAGAGAGAAGGAAGTGTTTCCGACCCCATAAAGTATATATTCTTGATCAGTATCAATAGCCGTCCGTCTGTCCGTACTTACTTCCGTCTTGTTTGTCGCCCATTGCGCGGAGGCTATATAGCTAGAGAAACCAAATTTTATTTCCAAATAAATAAAAAAAAAAATATAAAAATAAATAAATAAATAAAAAACAAAATGTTAATATATAAGTATTTACCTTAAGTACATAATTTTTGTCAAAATGTCCATGTATAATTATTAGACTTTAGTAGATAACAGATCCAAAATGAACTCTATAAACTCACCGAGTGACTAACGCAATAAAAATATTTTATACTTTTCAGCGCTAGGATAAAAGCATGAAATAAATATAATATAAACTGATGTGATATCTCACTCCTAGAAAAGTGTTTCAAAATTATGCCCACCACTTCCGCCCCCACAAAAGGCGCACATCTGTCGCGTCCACAATATTGAAGATAGCAGAAAACGAAAAATGCAGAATCATAGAGAAAGACCATATCTATCAGGGGCCCGGAATCTGAATCGGATCGGATCATTATAAAAGCAACAATAGAGAAAACCATTTCGATAAACATGGTTCCCTCTCGCTCGCACAAAACAAAAACGAGAAAGAACGTACGGAGTCGCTGTCAACGCGACTCTACTTTTATACCCGTACTCAGTCAGTACACATGTGATTTATGTGGAATCTTCAAATGTTTTATCAGTTTTACATTTTACATTTGTTTGATGCATCTGTCATCTATAGTACATCTACATCAATTTCTCCCAACAACACACGTACACCGCACGAGACAGAGCGTGCGAGTGTGAGTGTGAGAGAATCAGCAGCAGATATCATCCCTCAAAATAAATGTATATTTTGTTAGGGTTGTAGCGGGAGGTGGGGCAGCTCGCTGCTGAAAATTCATTTCATCATTGTGGCTATAATAATGATCCGATCTGGACCAAATTCGGTAGATATGATCATTCCCTACGATACTGCATTTTTCGTTTTTCTCTATCTTCAAAATTGTGGATTTTTGTCTTTTGTGGGGGCGGAAGGGCGGGGCGAAATTTTGAAATAGACTTGTTCAGGTTCGGTATCACAGGAGTCTGGGCAATAAATTTGGTTGCTCTAGCTCTTATAGTCTCTGAGATCCAGGCGTTCATTTTACGAAAAACAAATCGACTCGATTTTGTGTGAGTGCGAAAGAGAGGGAGTTTTTTGGTATATTTTCCTCTATTTCCTCTATCCGACACAATGATCCGATACGATTCAGATTTGGGCCGCCACAGATGTGCGCCCTTTGTGAGGGCGGAATTGGGCGGTGCGAAATTTTGAAACACTTTTCTAGGAGTGAGATATCACATCAGACTGGATAAAAAGTTTGGTTGCTCTAGCTCTTTATAGCCTTCGAGCAATGGGCGACAAACAAGACGGACGGACGGACAGACGGACAGACGGACGGACAAACAGGGCTATATCGACTCGGATATTGATGCTGATCAAGAATATATATACTTTATAGGGTCGGAAATTATTCCTTCTCTATGTTACACACATCCACTTTTTACCATCGAATACAATATACCCTTTTACTCTTCGAGTACGGGTATAACGAGTCTTTTTGTTTTTTGGTACAAATGAAGGCCTGGATCTCAGAGCCTATAAAAGCTAGAGCAACCAAACTATTTGTCCAGACTTCTAAGATACCAAAACAAGACAAATGTATTTCAAAATTTCGCCACGCCCCCTTCCGCCACACCAAAATATGAAAGTCAACAATTTTGAACGACAAATGCAGTATCGTAGAAAATTATCATATCTACCAGATTCCCGAATTTGTTTCAGTTAATCATTATTATAGCAACAATGATAAAATGAATTTTCAGCAGCGATTTCCGCCGCCCCTTGCAGCGTAAGTCGGTATGATAGTCGCTACAGACTCTCTCTCTCGCTCACACACTGCTCACACTGTGTAGTATACGTGTGTTGTTGTGAGAAGTGATGTAGATGTAGATGATTGATGTAGCAAAAAAATAGAAAATGTATAAATTGATAATATATTTTAAAATTCCACATAAATCACATGTGTGCTGACTGAGTACGGGTATAAGGGTAGAGTCGCGTTCACAGCGACTCCGTACGTTTTTCTCGTTATGTATGTGTTTTATCCTAGGAATATATTCGATGTTAGTGGCCGTCAGCCACTCGGGTGATACAGGGGAATCACGGATGACGGTCCGACCCGCGATCACTCTCTCCGGACGGGGTCAGGGTTGCCTGGGGCTGGGGCTTGCCCCAACCTGATGCTACCACGCTCTGTTTCTATGACGCAGTGGGATCGCGGGCGGTCCGTCACCTGGCGTATCTGTACAAACCAGTGGAAGTGCGACTATACTCTCCTCGTGAGGGTGGCTGGTAACAGGTCCTTGGCACGGTCAGGTCTCTGCCAAGGATGCTCGCTAATGGTAGTCGGGCGGAGAGAAGAAAACTCTCAGTTTAATAACCCCAATCCTAGGCGGAACAGCATGCGCTGATGGATGTGCTTGGGAACAAAAATGCCAAAATCAATAAATATAAATTTAAAAACCGGGGAAAGGAGCTCGGTACTTCTCCTAAAGTACCGGAGGGACAAGACCATCCTCTACATCAACGTCTGGGAAACCAGGTCAAAAGAAGAGAGGGAAGGAGACTAACTCGGTCCACCGTCTTCTAGCAGAATCCGCTGCGAGGAGGGCTCCGATAAGCCAATCGGGCCCATCCACGTCGGGGGGTACCGGGGTCAAACCGGTCATCGGGGTGGCTGCCAAGCAGAGTGTTATCGCGGCTGGTAAGCGCCTCGCGACCGGGGAAACCCCGTCAACATCGGCAGGCGGCGGGTCTGCAGGCCAAGGAGGTAAGCCGTCCTACCAGGACAGGAGGCGTGCTGCCTTCATATTGGCTAACGAGGATCCGGAGTATATGGCATCGGCGAAGGGGATGGAGCAGAGGCTTCAGGCCAGCTCAATCATCCCAGACTTCAACCAGCCAAAACCGGAAAGGAGCAGCCAAGCCTCGAACAAGCGGCAACACTCGGCGGAAGACAACGCCACACAGCCAGGCCAAGCCCAGTAAGCCAAGCGGGCGAAGACGCACCTGAACAACAGGTTTTTTGCGGAGGTTGCGAGGGGCAAAACCCCAATAGGCGTCCTAGACAGGGGCGCCAAGGATGGTAATGTCCCCCGTGACAAGTGGCACCTGGTGGATGCTTCCTGGAGGAGCTTGCCGAGAACGGTGGACCCCCGCCCAAATGTGAGGACGCCGGGTGGCATCAGGGCACGGGTGCAAGCCATCACCTGACAAGATGCACGCTCGCTGGCCCCTCTACATGAAGGCGGTGGCGGCGCTCAAGGATGTGTATCCGGGAGCCAAACTGGAGGCCGTACGCTGGGAAGACGTCCCAAGCAGACCGAGGGCCCGAGCGTGGGTGTCGGTCAAACCTGCAGAATCTAAGAAGATTCTCAAGGTTCTGCAGGTTCTGCAACCCCCACCTTCCTACAGCCGATTGGAAGGTGGCCAAGGTCGAGGAGGTCGCAGGACAGAGGCAACAGATCATCCTTGTCCTGAACGAGGAGTCCCTGAAGCCCTTGGCGAGTCGTCAGGAGTGGTGGACTATGGCTATAGTCCCCTACAAAAAAACGACCCAAGGGAAAGCAAGCGGGGGTCCAGCCAGACCTCGAGCTTGACGTCCCGGAAGCGGGGAACCAAGCCGAGGCGTCGGACGTGGCGTCAATGGTATCTGACGATATCCTGATCGCACGAGTCCGACGCGAGCGACCTGGCCAGAGGTCTCGGACGCATCGACATCGGGGAGGATGACGACTCTCCGGAGAGCGACGTCGAGACGACAGTGGTGGAGGCGAGTCTCAGGAATGTCCCTGACACTCCTGCAGATAAACCTCCACCATTGTAAGGCAGCATGTGCTGCCTTATTGCTTCACCTGGCCAAGGGTGGGGCCAACATAGTCCCTCATTTAGAACGCTGGATCCTTGGAAACAGGGTCTCCGGTTTGAGGACTCCTGATTATAAGCTATACTTAGCTGACTCCCCAGGTAAAATACGCACCTGCATTCTTGCAAAAAGAGAACTGCACTTATTTTTGCTCCCGAATTTCAGCAATGAAGATCACACGGCGGTGAGCCTCGAAGGCCAGGAGCGCTCAATCCGCATCTGCTCGGCGTACATGGGTCACGACCAGCCAGACTCGCCTCCACATGCGTCTTGAGGGCGCTCGTCGCAGACCGCGAGGCCAAGTACATCGGCCTTTAGTGGGATGCGACGCCAACGCTTCACCACAGTCAGTGGCGAAGCACCGACAAAAAAAAAAAAAATTGTGAGTTCCTTTTAACTACTTACTGACCACACATATGGTCATCTTAAACCGTGGGGATGATCCCACTTTCATTATTAAGAACCGCAAGGAGGTCCTGGACCCTCACGCTTGCCTCTCATACGCTACAGGATAACATAGTTTCCTGGAGGGCCCTTGAAAACACTCCTTCTCGGACCACAGGTACGTGCAAACTGTCTTCACGTTCACCATACCGAGTCCAGCCCATTTCCGGAAACCTCAGGCGGACTAACTGGACACGCTATGTGGACTTTTTTGCCAAACTCTCCCTGAGACCCCACCTAGGGAGGATATCTCATGGGTGACCACGAATCGTCTGGTAAAGGTTTTAACGACGCCTGTAACGCAGCGCTTGACAAAGCCTGTCCACCCGGCAAAACCAGAGGTCGGAAGAAACCGGCATGGTGGACTCCGACGCTGGGAAAAGCTCCGGAGATCCTCACGGAGACTTTTAACAAAGCGAAAGCTCTTAACGTTGAGCAGAACTGAACCGAATACAGGGCAAGTCTGTCAACATACAACAAAGAACTCAGGAAAGCCAAACGCGCGTCATGGCGCCAGTTCTGCACCGAAATCGAGAGTAACTCCGAAGCCTCGCGATTACGTAAAGTACTCGAAATCAACTCCAACCTTTGGGGTATTTGAGGAAAGCCGACCAATCCTGGACGACATCCAGTTCCGAGTCGCTAAGCTTCCTTCTCAGTACACATTTCCCAGGCTGCGCTGTAAACAGACCAACCTACAGAGCGCATCCTTCTAATGCCACGGGCTCAATTCTGAACCTGTTAAGTCAGGAGAATATATCCTGGGCAATAAAAGCTTCAAGCCCTACAAATCCGCGGGACCAGACAGCATCATCCCAGCCAAGCTGATCCAAGCCGGACAAAGAGCCATAAATTGGCTAAAACGGATTTACGAGGGGATTTTCTCCCATGGAAAAATCTCGAAGACATGGCTTCGGGCCAAAGTTGTCTTCATACCCAAGACAGGCAAGCCCCTCACACACTGCCCCTAAAGATTTTCACACCAATAAGCCTGTCGTCCTTCCTCCAGAAGGCGATGGAACGGCTTTTAAGTCTGTGATCTCAGGGCGACCATATCGCCGAATCAAATCTCTGACTCTCAGCATGCCTATCGGAGGGAAGATCCACCGAAACGGCCCTACATGCGATCACATCGATCATCGAATCGTCCCTCAGCTGCAAGAAATATACCCTGGTAACCTTTTTTTGACATAGAAGGGGCTTTCAATAACATCATCCCGTCCGCCATCACGAGAGCACTGACTGAACTGGGGGTTGACTCCCGGACGGTGAGTCTCATCGATCAGATGCAGCAATGCAGGACCGTTGACCGTTTGTCAACAGAGGCACCCCGCAGGGCGGAGTCCCCTTGCACCTCCTATGGAACGTAGCAGTGAATGTACTGCTGCGGGAGATAGAGGGTGGCGGATGCCGCGTGGTGGCGTATGCAGATGACGTCGCTATAGCATTCTCTCTGAAAGTTTCACAGACCCTATGCGAGTGCATGACAAGCACTCTCACAAACCTGTCACAATGGGCAGCCAAATGTGGGTTAAGTGCTAACCCATCTAAGACGGAATTTGTACTTTTCACCAGGAAAGATTCCGACACTTACCCCACCGAAACTATGCGAAGAGCCGCTAGTTTTCAGCAACCAAGCCAAATACCTTGGCCTTATCCTCGATAGGAAGCTCGACTAGAAGCTGAGCATAGAGGACAGGGTGAAGAAGGCCACAGTAGCCCTCTACACCTGCAGGAAAACCATCGGTCTAAAGTAGGGCATGACCCCGTGAATAGTCCGATGGCTGTACACCGCATTGGTCATACGACCAATCCTGATCTACGGAGTAGTGGTCTGTTGGCCAGCCCTGGACAAGAAAACTTGTCTTGACAAACTCACAAGAGTCCAACTCTTGGCAGAGCTATGCATAACGGGCGGATTACGCACTACCCCAAGTGAAGCCCTCGATACCATGTTGTACCTTCTACCTGTAGAACTTATGGGGAAAAAGGTTGCAACACTCTCCGCCCTTGAGGGGAATCAAACCTGTGGAAAACCACCACGGTTGGCCACTTTTTGGAATCCTAGTAAAACTCAGGGAGGACTGGGAGAGGGGCGAACCTGGACCTGCAAACGCGATCCACTTCTACACTGATGGCTCAAAATTAGACGGCCGCGTGGGAGGGGGCGTCTTTTGCGACGAGCTCAACATCAGTCTCTGCTTCAGACTTCCAGACCACTGTACCGTGTTCCAGGCAGAGGTCTTAGCCATTTCCATCGTCTCCAAACTTTCTTTAGACGGACACTTAGTGTGCGTCTTCTCGGATAGCCAAGCAGCTGTCAAGGCTCTGGGCTCTGTTGCGTCGAACTCAGCGGCCGTTAACGACTGTCGCAGGTCTCTAAATGAGACATAGGACATAGGGACATTGTCGGGAACGATGCCGCCGACGAGCTAGCTAGGCAGGGCACTACTGTACCTCTCTTCCGGAGAGGGAGCAAGTAGCGATGCCTTTAGCTACGTGCAGGCTATTGACGTACGAGGCATTCGAGCAAATTGCTGACAGGCGATGGCAGCTGACCATCACATGCAGAACTTTAAGAGCGATTTGGCCAAATCGTTCGAAAACGCGCTCGGAAGAGCTTTTATAGACTCAGCAGAGCACATTGCTCCGCCGTCACCTGAGCCATCACGGGGCACTGGCAGATCGGCACACACGCTGCAAGACTGTCGATCCCTCACAACGACTTCTGCACGACTTCTCTGCCCGGCCCTGGAAAACCGAAGACTACGGTTCCTCGGGGCCCCTTTCCCTACAGACATTTCGGACCTTTCCGAAACCACCCTGGGACACTGTCTAAATACATCCAGGCCACCGGATGGACTGCCCTTAGCTCGGCACTAAGTTTCACCACGGTTGAGGCCAGGAAAAGGGGCTCGCGCCCATGCGGCATCACAAGGGTCCACTAACTTGACCACTGGAGACTGGACTGGGGGGAAGAGGTCTCTCCCACTCCGCTACCGCCTTAACCTAACCTAACCTAGTACCAAAAAATGTTCACTATTCCCCTTACATACGCTACGTGATCTTTCACGCTCTCGACTGGTTATCGATCATACTTAGTGTTGGCATTTTTCTCTTATTGGCAGTGTGACCATTTTCCTCTTACATGAATAATGTTAACAATAATGGTATTCAGAATTTTGACTAATAGTAAATATTGAAAATACATATATTATTGAGATTCTTCACAACATCCCCACCACCGTGAATCAAACCTGCTTGTAATTCACAAAACATCTAGTTTTGCCAGCATACATGTCTGGCGGTTAAGAACTCCAGTCGTCGTCTTCACAGTTGCTGAGCGAGCCTGTCCGCCGCGTCCAGTTTTAACTGCTGCTTCGCACCAATCGTTCCCAGCACTCACCTGCTTGAGGATTTAGCGGGCAATTAAATAGCCATTCGATCTTCTCGGTTGCCAACTCGTTCGCTATTTTCACATGATCCAGAACCAGCAATGTTTCTTTTAATTCACGCTCAACTCCCACCAGTTGGTCCTGGCTCCGATCGGATCCGTACAGGTCTACCGCGTCGAAATAGCAATGTTTCTTTTTAGGTCCGTATCTTCTCCGATCGGATCGTCGTCCATGGTTATGCAATCTGAAGGCGATCTCAAATGAATCCAAATGAATTGCTATTGTAAGGCATGTGAAAATGCATATCCAGCGTTTCTCTGTGCTTCTTCCTCTAACGACTAAAAACGGTCCCATGTAATCCATTCCCACATACGAGAATGGGCGTACGTACGGATATAGTTTGTCTGTAGGAGCTGACCCATTAGTGGCGGTTTTGAGTTGCTTTAGATTTTTCAGGTCCCACACAGTTCCTAGATACCTGGCGAACCTCCTGTCGGCAGTTCGGAATGTAATACGTTCGGCGTATTTCTGCTATTATAGTATTCTCATTCTGATGCTTCCAAGTGTTTCAAGACCAATGTTGTGACGTAATATCCTTGGGGCATAAACTGGACGACTGGCTTCTTCTGCAACAGCATATGTATTAATAAATATGCCCATTTGTACGAATCACTGCGCGTTCGTCAATAACTAGGTATAATTTTTACAGCTTTCTATCATTTTCGACGGACTTCCCAATCAATAGTGTCAACCGCTCATCATTAAATGCGACAACCCGTACGTTGCGGACCACTATGAACTCGCCCTCCTCAATTTCAACTACATCTTCATAGCTCTTTTGTTTGATCTTGCGGTTACACATTCTGTTAACCCAAGCAACAACTCGCACCAGTTTCGTGAGTGATGAGAACTTCTCCAGAAGCTCCTTGAACGCTACGTTGACAGTTCCATCAGAGACCACCTCCTTAACTGATAAACTTGCTGTGCATTTCCAGTTCCGTCTCACCTCTGTCTGCAGCTCCTAAATTCCATAGGTTTTCGTCCCCTTGAAGGAAGCGTGGGCCTTTTCAGCCAGGAGGATTCTCGTGTCCTCCATTCTGAGTTTGGTGCCAAAATCTGCGGGATTATTCTTGGTGGGCACTCAATCCCAATCTTCCAACCTTGTAGCTTCCAGTATCTCATCGACTCTGTGTCCTACGTACGGTTTGTATGTTCTATGATCTGATTTGATCCACGCTAAGACAGTCTTGGAATCTGACCACATATGAATACATTTCGGGCTGACGTCATGGCCTTCAATACATTTCCTCAGACAAGTTCCTAGCACTGCCGCCTGCAGCTCGAGCCTGGGTACCGTTGATAACCGTTGGGCATTGTTTTCCCCATTCTTCCATCCCAGCTGTGCACGAACACGCCAGTAGCCAACTGCGGCATATGCCGACTCACTCGCGTCGCAAAATATGTGAAGTTCCAGTGCCTTGTCAGTGGCTTGTCAAAGAACTCCTATCTTGCTTATTTGGTCAAGACTTCGCATTCAGCAAGCCATTGCCAAAATGGGTGGTCCCAATCACAGCTTTTGCTATATTGACAAGAAGCTCGCAATATTCAGTTTCCAAATGTTTCAAACGGTATTCTACTTCTCGTTTCTCTGAAAATATTGATGAGTCAATTTTATTAAACGAAAGCAAGAACCCAAATTCGTCGTTATGTGTACACCAGTACATTCTCAGAACCGTTTGGTAATGCAAAGATTCGTCCCTATCAAGACTTTACGAGTTCGGTTGCCTGCTCAGTACCAAAAAATCCTGTTGAAGAAACTCGAGTTGGATACAAACATTTTCAATTTAAATCCTGCTACCTTGTGAATGTCAAAAATGTCCTTTGCAACCTTTACTGCCGTTTTCTCGGACGAAAAACAATGCATAAGATCGTCAACATAATGGTTCTTTGTTATGGCGCTTACTGCGTCTGGATACGATCCCCTGAACTCGAATGCATTTATATTTTTTCACGTACTGAGCTGAAGCCGGTGAACATTTTGCTCCAAAAATCATAACCTGAATTTCGTACACCTTCATCTCGTCGCCTGGATTTTTCCTCCATAGTATACGTTGAGCACAGCGATCCTCGTTTCGTATTATGACTTGGTGGAACATTTCTGCTATATCAGCGCAGACCCCAATCCGTTTCTGCCTGAACCTCTTCAGAACGTCGGTAAAGAATTGACACTCGTCTGGCCCAGTCATGAGCATTGCATTTAATGACACTCCGTCGACTTCGGCGGCCGCATCTAAAACGATTCTTAGTTTGTCAGGCTTGTTAGGATTAACAACTCCGAAATGAGGCAGGAACCATTCCCTCTTTTTTTCCACTTCCAATTCATCCCTTGGGAGTTGCCCTATGTAGGACTTCTCTTCGTATGATTCCATCAGGTTGCAGTATTTTTCGTAGTACTCTGGGTCGTGTTTGAAGTTTCTTTCCAAAGATAGTTGTCTCTTAAAGGCCATTTTCTTGCTATCGGGTAAATCGACGTCATCCGCTTTCCATAGTAGTCCAGTTTCAAAACGATCACCAATACGTTTTGTCGTGGTAGATAACAGTCGCTTCGATCTCTCAGTTTGCCGATCTTTAACATGGTGCTTCCCTATTCGCACATCCATTTCCGAGTTAGCGATGTAGTCTCGCACCAATTTGTCTATGTGCTGGTCACTATGCAAGCTCATCAGAACAAGATGTACACCCTTTTACATGGTTGATGTGTCCGTTTTCATCGCGACATTTTTTCCATACACAACCAGCCCAGATTGGTCAATGCAATGGCTGGCCCAACATATCAATAGATCTCATTTGCTTTGGAGCTATCAAATGTAGATTATCTAATCCGATCAGGATCGCAGGTCAAGCGTTTTGGTAGCCTTTCACTGGAATATTTTTTATGCGTGGATATTTCGAACTTAGCTCAAACAAATTTACTGTCTGCTTCGGCAGCCGTAGATCCTTTATTGTCCTTACCCCGTTTAGTTCGTAAACCCTGTTACCACGCTCATCAGATATTCCAACGTTGAATTACATACGCATCATGTAGTGGAGGAGAAACATCGATGCATCGATGATTTAAAATTTTTGGAAACATCGATGCTGTTTGGCGACTATCGATGTTTTTTCCCCAGTTTTAAAAAGACGGATTTCTCAAATGCTGAGGAAACAGTAAAAGTTTTTGAGCAGGAGCTTCATTCAATTAATGGAAAATGCCCAAAGGATAAAACACCGTCGATAGAGCGTACACCACCAGTTCACACCGGCCCTTCCAAGAAGGTTTTTTCGTTTTTGGATACTAAATTAAATGCCATAAAAAAATTCTCCCAGATCAGACGCTGGGATCCTGCTAGGCCAGTACCTAGTGAACCCAAATGAGCCTAAGGATTGTGACCCTCTAAAGTTTTGAAAGGTAAACCATATACAATTTAGTAGAATATTTTGTATAAATAAATGTTTTCTTGTAGGTGAGGTCCGCGGTCCTTAAGGAGGTAGCCTGCAAGTACCTGTGTGTACCGGCAACATCGTGCGCGAGTCCGAACGGTCTTTCAGCAAGGCTGGACAGATCATATCGGATCGTCGCACCAGCCTTAAACCTGATGTGGTAGATAAATTCATATATATTAATAAAACCAAAAAATTTTTTCTCTTAAGCCTTTAGAATAAGTAATGTTGTTTTATTTCGGTCTCCAAGAATTTTTTTTGCTTTAGCGAATAAAGATTTTATTTTTTTTGGTTTAAAAAAACGAACCATAAAACCTTTCATTTCAGTTAATTTCATTTAAAAAAATTATTTTACAGCAAAAACTTAAACATCTTATAACTTAAAACATCGATGTTTCATTGATGTTTTTTTGTAAACATCGAAAAACTTCGATGTCCGCGAACATCGATGTTTCTCCACCTCTAGGATCGTGCTCTTTCCCGCTCTCGATTGGTTATCGATCATACTTAGTGTGGCCATTTCCTCTAATTGGCAGTGTGGCCATTTTTCTTTTTCAGGAACTATGAAGTATGTTAACAAAATAATGAGATTCTTCACAACATCCCCACCACCGTGAATCAAACCCGCTTGTGATTCACAATACATCTAGTTTTACCAGCATACAAGTTGGGCGGTTGAGAACTCCACTGATCGTCTTTACAGTTGCTCAGCGAACCTGTCCGTCGCGTCCAGTTGTAACTGCTAGCATCATTCCCTTAACCCACTGAGATCTATGACAATTTTTGTCGCAGATAAGAACGACGTGTCCTTCAGTTAGTGGTGGCACCGGTTGATATCACTTCGTCCTTCTGCATAAGTCCGGTAGGTACTGTTTGAGCCACCTGCTCCGAAATGAGTGAGATCTGCTGAGTAATACGCCAATCCTTTCGTGTTGGCTGGTACTTCTGTTCTTGTGGATGTGGTGTTTGGCTAGAATTGGTAGAACCTATGAGAAAGTGATAAGGGGTTATCGGGTCATCAGTGGGATCATCCAGAGCAATGTGTGTGAGCGGTCTGAAATTGACTATATTTTCAGCGTTACACATTAGGCTATATAGGATGTCCTATTTCAGATTTTTTTGCAAATAATGCGTGTCCGATGGCCCTCTTCACGCTTCGCACCAATTGTTCCCAGCACCCACCTGCATGGGGATTCAGCGGAAAAAATTAAATAGCAATTCGACCTTCTCGGTTGCCAACTCGTTTGCTATTTTAACATGATCCAGAACCAGCAATGTTTCTTTTAATTCACGCTCAGCTCCCACCAAGTTGGTCTCGTGATTCCATCGGATCCGTACAGGTTTACCGCGTCGTGCCATGAAGTTATGCAATATTCGAAGGCAGGTATCTGTCGTCAGGTCTCTGGCGATCTCCAAATGAATTGCTCTTAAAGTACGGCATGTGAAAATGCATATCCAGCGTTTCTCTGTGCTTCTTCCTCTAACGACTAAAAACGGTCCATGTAATCCATTCCCACATACGAGAATGGGCGTACATACGGATATAGTATGTTTTTAGGGAGTATTTCTGCTATTTTAGTATTCTCATTCTGATGCTTTCCATGTCTCGTGGTAGTGTTGCACGACCAATATTGTGACGTAATTTGCTTGGGGCATAAATACATATGCATTATAAATATGCCCATTCATACAATTCACTCCCCGTTCGTCTATAACCGGATATAATTTCCACAGCTTGATATCATTTTCGACGGACTTCCCAGTCAATAGTGTCATCCGCTCATCGTGAAATGTGACATCCTGTACGTTGCGGATCACTATGAACCCGGCCTCCTCAATTTCAACCACATCCAGATAGCTCTTTACGTTTGATCTTGCGGTTACACATCCTGTTAACCCAAAAACAAGCAACGCTCCAGTTTCATGAATGATGAGAAATTCTCCAGGAGCTCCTTGAACGCTACGTTGACAGTTCCATCAGAGACAACCTCCTTAGCTGATAAACTTGCTGTGCATTTCCAGTTCCGTCTCACCAATGTCTGCAGCTTCTAAATTTCATAGGTTTTCGTCCTCTTGAAGGAAGCGTGGGCCTTTCAGCCAGGAGGATTCTCGTGTTCCCGTTCTGAGTTTGGTGCCAAAATCTGCGGGATTATGCTTGGTGGGCACCCAATGCCAATCTTCCAACCTTGTAGCTTCCAGCATCTCATCGACTCTGTGTCCTACGTACGGTTTGTATTTTCTATGATCGGATTTGATCCACGCTAAGACAGTCTTGGAATCTGACCACATATGGATACATTTCGGGCTTCAAGAATACATTTCCTCAGACGAGTTCCTAGCACGACCGCCTCCAGCTCGAGCCTGGGTACCGTTGATAGTTTCATTCTTCCATCCCAGCTGTGTACGAACACGCCAGTAGCCAACTGCGGTGTATGCCGACTCACTCGCGTCGCAAAATATGTGAAGTTCGAGTGGCTTGTCAAAGAACTCCTCGGCTTAACATCGGGGTATTCAGCAAGATTTCCAAATGGGTCAAACACAGACATGACAACTCGCAATACTCGTTTCGTTTCGACGGTATTCTTGATTCTGAAAAATATTGATGAGTCAATTTTATTAAACGAAAGCAAGAACCCAAATTCGTCGTTATGTGTACACCAGTACATTCTCAGAACCGTTTGGTAATGCAAAGATTCGTCCCTATCAAGACTTACGAGTTCGGTTGCCTGCTCAGTACCAAAAATCCTGTTGAAGAAACTCGAGTTGGATACAAACATTTTCAATTTAAATCCTGCTACCTTGTGAATGTCAACAATGTCCTTTTGGCAACCTTTACTGCCGTTTTCTCGGACGAAAACAATGCATAAGATCGTCAACATAATGGTTCTTTGTTATGGCGCTTACTGCGTCTGGATACGATCCCCTGAACTCGAATGCATTTATATTTTTCACGTACTGAGCTGAAGCCGGTGAACATTTTGCTCCAAAAATCATAACCTGAATTTCGTACACCTTCATCTCGTCGCCTGGATTTTTCCTCCATAGTATACGTTGAGCACAGCGATCCTCGTTTCGTATTATGACTTGGTGGAACATTTCTGCTATATCAGCGCAGACCCCAATCCGTTTCTGCCTGAACCTCTTCAGAACGTCGGTAAAGAATTGACACTCGTCTGGCCCAGTCATGAGCATTGCATTTAATGACACTCCGTCGACTTCGGCGGCCGCATCTAAAACGATTCTTAGTTTGTCAGGCTTGTTAGGATTAACAACTCCGAAATGAGGCAGGAACCATTCCCTCTTTTTTTTCCACTTCCAATTCATCCCTTGGGAGTTGCCCCGATGTAGGACTTCTCTTCGTATGATTCCATCAGGTTGCAGTATTTTTCGTAGTACTCTGGGTCGTGTTTGAAGTTTCTTTCCAAAGATAGTTGTCTCTTAAAGGCCATTTTCTTGCTATCGGGTAAATCGACGTCATCCGCTTTCCATAGTAGTCCAGTTTCAAAACGATCACCAATACGTTTTGTCGTGGTAGATAACAGTCGCTTCGATCTCTCAGTTTGCCGATCTTTAACATGGTGCTTCCTGATTCGCACATCCATTTCCGAGTTGGCGATGTAGTCTCGCACCAATTTGTCTATGTGCTGGTCACTATGCTTAACAAGATGTACACCCTTTACATGGTTGATGTGTCCGTTTTCATCGCGACATTTTCCATACACAACCAGCCCAGATTGGTCAATGCAATGGCTGGCCCAACATATCAATAGATCTCATTTGCTTTGGAGCTATCAAATGTAGATTATCTAATCCGATCAGGATCGCAGGTCAAGCGTTTTGGTAGCCTTTCACTGGAATATTTTTATGCGTGGATATTTCGAACTTAGCTCAAACAAATTTACTGTCTGCTTCGGCAGCCGTAGATCCTTTATTGTCCTTACTCCGTTTAGTTCGTAAACCCTGTTACCACGCTCATCAGATATTCCAACGTTGAATTACATACGCATCATGTAGTGGAGGAGAAACATCGATGCATCGATGATTTAGCAAATTTTTGGAAACATCGATGCTGTTTTGATGGCGACTATCGATGTTTTTTTTGGCCCCAGTTTTAAAAAGACGGATTTCTCAAATGCTGAGGAAACAGTAAAAGTTTTTGAGCAGGAGCTTCATTCAATTAATGGAAAAAATGCCCAAAGGAAAAAAAACACCGTCGATGGAGCGTACACCACCAGTTCACACCGGCCCTTCCAAGAAGGTTTTTCGTTTTTGGATACTAAATTAAATGCCATAAAAAATTCTCCCAGATCAGACGCTGGGATCCTGCTAGGCCAGTACCTAGTGAACCCAAATGAGCCTAAGGATTGTGACCCTCTAAAGTTTTGAAAGGTAAACCATATACAATTTAGTAGAATATTTTGTATAAATAAATGTTTTCTTGTAGGTGAGGTCCGCGGTCCTTAAGGAGGTAGCCTGCAAGTACCTGTGTGTACCGGCAACATCGTGCGAGTCCGAACGGTCTTTCAGCAAGGCTGGACAGATCATATCGGATCGTCGCACCAGCCTTAAACCTGATGTGGTAGATAAATTCATATATATTAATAAAACCAAAAAATTTTCTCTTAAGCCTTTTAAATAAGTAATGTTGTTTTATTTCGGTCTCCAAGAATTTTTTTGCTTTAGCGAATAAAGATTTTATTTTTTTTGTTTTAAAAACGAACCATAAAACCTTTCATTTCAGTTAATTTCATTTAAAAAAATTTATTTTACAGCAAAAAATTAAACATCTTATAACTTAAAACATCGATGTTTCATTGATGTTTTTTAAACATCGAAAAACTTCGATGTCCGCGAACATCGATGTTTCTCCACCTCTAGAGGATCGTGCTCTTTGTCCGCTCTCGATTGGTTATCGATCATACTTAGTGTGGCCATTTCCTCTAATTGGCAGTGTGGCCATTTTTTCTTTTACATGAAGTATGTTAACAATAAATGAGATTCTTCACAACATCCCCACCACCGTGAATCAAACCTGCTTGTGATTCACAATACATCTAGTTTTACCAGCATACGGGTTGGGCGGTTGAGAACTGCACTGATCGTCTTTACAGTTGCTCAGCGAACCTGTCCGTCGCGTCCAGTTGTTACTACTAGCATCATTCCCTTTAACCCACTGAGATCTATGACAATTTTGTCGCAGATAAGAACGACGTGTCCTTCAGTTAGTGGTGGCACCGGTTGATATCACTTCGTCCTTCTGCATAAGTCCGGTAGGTACTGTTTGAGCCACCTGCTCCGAAATGAGTGAGATCTGCTGAGTAATACGCCAATCCTTTCGTGTTGGCTGGTACTTCTGTTCTTGTGGATGTGGTGTTTGGCTGAGAATTGGTAGAACCTATGAGAAAGTGATAAGGGGTTATCGGGTCATCAGTGGGATCATCCAGAGCAATGTGTGTGAGCGGTCTGAAATTGACTATATTTTCAGCGTTACACATTGGGCTATATAGGATGTCCTTTTCAGATTTTTGCAAATAATGCGTGTCCGATGGCCCTCTTCACGCTTCGCACCAATTGTTCCCAGCACCCACCTGCATGGGGATTCAGCGGAAAATTAAATAGCAATTCGACCTTCTTCCTCGGTTGCCAACTCGTTTGCTATTTTAACATGATCCAGAACCAGCAATGTTTTTTTTTAATTCACGCTCAGCTCCCACCAAGTTGGTCTCGTGATTCCATCGGATCCGTACAGGTTTACCGCGTCGTGCCATGAAGTTATGCAATATTCGAAGGCAGGTATCTGTCGTCAGGTCTCTGGCGATCTCCAAATGAATTGCTCTTTCAAAGTACGGCATGTGAAAATGCATATCCAGCGTTTCTCTGTGCTTCTTCCTCTAACGACTAAAAACGGTCCATGTAATCCATTCCCACATACGAGAATGGGCGTACATACGGATATAGTATGTTTTTAGGGAGTATTTCTGCTATTTTAGTATTCTCATTCTGATGCTTCCATCTCTCATGGTAGTGTTGCACGACCAATATTGTGACGTAATTTGCTTGGGGCATAAATACATATGCATTATAAATATGCCCATTCATACAATTCACTCCCCCGTTCGTCTATAACCGGATATAATTTCCACAGCTTGATATCATTTTCGACGGACTTCCCAGTCAATAGTGTCATCCGCTCATCGTGAAATGTGACATCCTGTACGTTGCGGATCACTATGAACCCGGCCTCCTCAATTTCAACCACATCCAGATAGTCTTACGTTTGATCTTGCGGTTACACATCCTGTTAACCCCAGCAAGCAACGCCCAGTTTCGTGAATGATGAGAACTTCTCCAGGAGCTCCTTGAACGCTACGTTGACAGTTCCATCAGAGACAACCTCCTTAACTGATAAACTTGCTGTGCATTTCCAGTTCTGTCTCACCAATGTCTGCCGCTCCTAAACTTCATAGGTTTTCGTCCTCTTGAAGGAAGCGTGGGCCTTTAAGCCAGGAGCATTCTCGTGTTTCCATTCTGAGTTTGGTGCCAAAATCTGCGGGATTATGCTTGGTGGGCACCCAATGCCAATCTTCCAACCTTGTAGCTTCCAGCATCTCATCGACTCTGTGTCCTACGTACGGTTTGTATTTTCTATGATCGGATTTGATCCACGCTAAGACAGTCTTGGAATCTGACCACATATGGATACATTTCGGGCTTCAAGAATACATTTCCTCAGACGAGTTCCTAGCACGACCGCCTCCAGCTCGAGCCTGGGTACCGTTGATAGTTTCATTCTTCCATCCCAGCTGTGTACGAACACGCCAGTAGCCAACTGCGGTGTATGCCGACTCACTCGCGTCGCAAAATATGTGAAGTTCGAGTGGCTTTTCAAAGAACTCCTCGGCTTAACATCGGGGTATTCAGCAAGATTTCCAAATGGGTCAAACACAGACATGACAACTCGCAATACTTTTCGTTTCGACGGTATTCTTGATTCTGAAAATATTGATGAGTCAATTTTATTAAACGAAAGCAAGAACCCAAATTCGTCGTTATGTGTACACCAGTACATTCTCAGAACCGTTTGGTAATGCGAAGATTCGTCCCTATCAAGAATTACGAGTTCGGTTGCCTGCTCAGTACCAAAAAATCCTGTTGAAGAAAACTCGAGTTGGATACAAACATTTTCAAAACGAAATCCTGCTACCTTGTGAATGTCAACAATGTCCTTGCAACCTTTACGCCGTTTTCCCGACGAAAAACAATGCATAAGAGACGTCAACATAATGGTTCTTTTGTTATGGCGCTTACTGCGTCTGGATACGATCCCCTGAAACTCGAAAATGCATTTATATTTTTTACGTACTGAGCTGAAGCCGGTGAACATTTTGCTCCAAAATCATAACCTGAATTTCGTACACCTTCATCTCGTCGCCTGGATTTTTCCTCCATAGTATACGTTGAGCACAGCGATCCTCGTTTCGTATTATGACTTGGTGGAACATTTCCCATATATCAGCGCAGACCCCATTCCGTTTCTGCCTGAACCTCTTCAGAACGTCGGTAAAGAATTGACACTCGTCTGGCCTAGTCATGAGCATTGAATTTAACGACACTCCGTCGACTTCGGCGGCCGCATCTTGTAGCGATTTTACTTGAATATTTTTATTAATGGGTGAAATTTTGAAGCGGGAACCATTCCCTCTTTTACGGTCACTTCGGCAGCCGTTCATCCCTTATTGTCCTTACCCGTTGTAGTTTTCTCTTCGTATGATTCCATCAGGTTGCACGCTCATATTTTTCGTAGTAATCTGGGTGCGTGTTTGAAATTTCTTTTCCCAAAGATTGTTGTCTCTTAAAACGGCCATTTTCAAGGTGCTATCGGGTAAATCGACGTCATCACTATCCGAAATGGATGTGTGTGCGAATCGGAGAAAACGAGTCGACCGCGTATCCAGTTTTGAAACGATCACCTGGATAGATTTTGTCGTGTTAGATAACAGTCGGCCTGACAGGCAAGCCTTCAAAGTTTCAAAACACGGCCGAGTACTTTCAAAACTTTATGGAATCACTGATTCTTTTTACGGATTTTCGGGATGAAGCCAGTGGACGTTTTGAAATTTCCATCATTTCCAGTTGAATAGGAGCCTGAACAACCATGTAGCCAGCAAGATGTTTGCCCTTACATGTTTACTGCGATTTTTCATCGCGACATTTTTCATACACAACCCAGCCCAAAAGGTCAATGCAATGGGTGGCCCAACATATTTTCAATCTCCATCTGCTTTGGATCCTTTACAAATGTAAATTATCTTATCCGGCAGGCTGAACATGCAGGTCTAGCGTTTCGGGTCCCATTTCACTTTGCATTTTTAATCTCGACTATTTTTTTCTTTGTCCTTGACAAATCGCCTGGTCATCGACCAGTTCTAGATCCTGCACTTATTGTCCCTTAATCCCTGCAGCCATAAACCCTGTTACCACGCGGATCGTATTTTCTTCCCTAATGGCTACGAATGGCGTGCCCACTTCTAGTCTCTACGCGCACCGGTAGCTTTAAGCTTAACTCTTCCATTAACGTGGGATTTTTAACTTTGAATGTACGTTAGCCGCTTCCAGGAATGAGGCCAAATTTTGTACTTTCATTGTAAACTCTACTAGCTGTTCTAGTTGTCCTTCACGGATACTGGAAATTCCCTGACACGACTAATCTGGCTTTTACGAGTTTTTCGGTTCGACCAAAGTTTTGTTTAAGTGTTTTAATATATTTGGAACGTTCGAACTATGAATTAGCATTTTTGAAATTTTGCCTGTCGTTGTACTCTCGTACTCTGCTGTGGTCATAATGAAAAGCTTCATTGAACATTGGTCATTCTTCCGGAGCTGCTTTAAAACCCGGCAGATCGTACAGCTTTCCGTTGTGTTCTTAAGCAGCAAACCGGCTGCCTTGGTGTTGAGTCAGTGTCCGTTGTTACCATGAAGACTCGGGCCGTAGGCTGCGGTTCTGGTCCGCCAGTTGAACCTGCTATTGACTCACACCTTATACCACCAAGGGACTGTAGAAGTATGTTCGTTTTTTCCATTTGAATTTGGTTCATCCTTAGAACTTCCATCTGGAACTGCTGCATTTGCAATGTTAGCCTCGCTGTGGCGCATTGGCGCCACATATCCATTATAGCGTGGACAACAGCTGATTGGGATTCCTTTGAAGTGACCGTACCAACCTCCCCCCGCGTTGGAGTCCTTCCGTTTGTGAATTCTTTTTTCCACGGTTCCCATTTCAGCGGTGTCTTCGCCCTGTTTATTAATTTGCTCATTGCCTGGTATACATAACCCACCCATGACCCTTTCCCCAAATCAACAACCTACTGGCACTCACCAAACAAACCACAATCCAAATGTGTTCAAAAAATGTTGTCCAATTTCGTCAGCCAACTGCGCACTTAAGCCTCTGGTCGCCGGTATAGGAAACCTCGTTGGTTAAAGGGAGATGACGATCACGCACACATATCTGTGGTATCTCAACAGCGCGCCCACGTGGCCCTGTGTTCTCTTCTTTTGTGTTTCTTGACCACCCACGAGCGAGTTTCGACCGACTTTTTGTGGGTGAGTACTTGCGAGTACCACGTGTTCGACAAGTTCATATTAGCGCCCGAAGCTTTACCGTCATTGGCACCAGAAGCGAAATAAAAGATGTTGAGTCCTTAGCGTTTTATGCGTATAAATCAACAATCTTGATGCCGTGATTATATCCGTACTCAAGGAGTAAAAGGGTATATTGTATTTGTGATAAAAGTGGATGTGTGTAACAGAGAGAAGGAAGTGTTTCCGACCCCATAGAGTATATATTCTTGATCAGTATCAATAGCCGAGTCGAAATAGCCATGTCTGTCCGTCCGTCTGTCCGTCTTGTTTGTGAGTACTTGTGAGGCTATAAAAGCTAGAGAAACCAAATTTTATTTCCAAATAAATAAACAAAAAAAATAAATAAAACAAAAAAAAAACAAAATGTTAATATATAAGTATTTACTTTAAGTACATAATTTTTGTCAAAATGTCCATGTATAATTATTAGACTTAGTAGATAACAGATCCAAAATGAACTTGTATAAACTCACCGAGTGACTAACGCAATAAAAAATAAGTTTATACTTGTAGCGCTAAGATAAAGCATGGAAAATAAATATAATATAAACTGATGTGATATCTCAATTCCTAGAAAAGTGTTTCAAAATTATGCCCCGCTCACTTCCGCCCCCACAAAAAAGGCGCACATCTGTCGCGTCCACAATATTGAAGATAGCAGAAAACGAAAAATGCAGAATCATAGAGAAATACCATATCTATCAGGGGCCCGAATCTGAATCGGATCGATCATTATAAAAAGCAACAATAGAGAAAACCATTTCGATAAACATGGTTCCCTCTCGCTCGCACTCACACAAAAAACGAGTTTTTTTTGTTTTTCGTATTTTGTGTAGCCTGGATCTCAGAGACCATAAACTATAAACAACTATAAACAACCAAACTTTTGTCCAGATTTCTAAGATACCAAACCAAGATGTATGTATTTCAAAATTTCGCCCCTCCCCCGCCGCCCCCCAAAAGATGAAAGTCCACAATTTTGAAGATAGGAAAAACGACAAATGCAGTATCGTAGAAATGATCATATTTACCAGATTCGAATTTGGTTCAGTTAATCATTATTATAGCAACAATGATAAAATGAATTTTTCAGCATTTCCGCCGCCCCTTTGCAGCGTAAGTCATTTATCGGGATGATAGTCGCTACAGACTCTCTCTTCCTCACACACCGCTCACACAGTGTAGTGTACGTGTGTTGTTGTGAGAAGTGATGTAGATGTAGATGATTGAAGTACCACAATTATATTGTGATTGTGGTACTTGTGGTTACTTTTCGAGTACGGGTATAATTAGAGCTTAACACATCCGAAAGAGCTGAACAAAAATACCATAGAAATAACACAAAACGAGAAAGAACGTACGGAGTCGCTGTCAACGCGACTTACTTTTATACCCGTACTCAAAATCTGTACCCATGTGTGATTTATGCGGAATTTTCAAAAGTTGTATCAGTTTTTACATTTTACATTTTACATTTGATTGCTGCATCTGGCATCTACATCTACATCAGCCTCACAACAACAAAGACGTACACTGCACGAGGCAGAGCGTGTAGCAGTGTGTGAGTGCAAGAGAATCAGTAGCGGCTATCAACCCTCAAAAAAAATGTATATTTTGTTATGGTTGTAGTGGGGGGTGGGCAGCCTGCCGCTGAAAATTTATTTTATTTATTGTGGCATAATAATGATCCGATCTGGACCAAATTCGGTAGATATGATCATTCCCCACGATACTGCATTTTTCGTTTTTCTATCTTCAAAATTGTGGACTTTCGTCTTTTGCGGGTCGGAAGGGGCGTGGCGAAATTTGAAATACAATTGTACTGAAAGTGATATCACAGGAGTCTGGCAAAAAGTTTGGTTGCTCTAGCTCTTATAGTCTCTGAGATCCAGGCGCTAACTTGTACGAAATGGCAAAGTCGACACGTTGGTGTGAGTGCGAGCGAGAAGAACGATGTTTTTCAAAATGGCAGTCGCCATTGTGGCTATACTAATGATCCGATATAATTCAGATTTGGGCCCCTGATGGAAATCGTCTTTTTCTATGATTCTTCATATTTAGTTTTCTGTTATCTTTAAAATTTGAAGCCAAAGATGCGCTCCTTTGTGGGAGGGCGAAAGTGTGCAATCCAAAATTTTTTTTGTTAGATATTATTTTATTTGCGCCGGAAGAGATATGGTACAAGGGGCCTTAGCTATTTAGAATTATCTACAAAACTTTCATGGTTATTGGATGCCACGGGAGGTAAGATCACTTGGGTGGAGTATCGGCTGCTATGTTGATTAAGCTGGTCGGCCACTGGAACATGGCGAAGATCATATATTCAATTGCTCGGTTGGTCACATACCAGGGAAGCCCGGATGGCCGCCGAGCAGCACGCCTACACCACCCCTCCAGTCTGGTCAGTTGGTGCCTAGAAGCGCCTTTAAGGTGTAGCGTGACTTTTGCGGAGTTATGGGTCTAATGGGGCGGGCTGACTGCAGCGAGCGCTTAAGAAGTTTGCAACCTCTTCACGGTGAGAAGCGTCTGGAAGTTGAAGATCCCCATATTGAGAAATCGCTGCATTGAGAAAGCTGAGCCCCTCTAGCAGTCTATCGAGATTCTTTTGACGTGTCTTTGCTAGCGTACTGCCCAGTCTGTTTGTGACGCTTGATATGTAGAAGCTGCTTAGTAGCAGGATCACCTGTCACAGTATACTGCCTTCTGAGGTGCCTTTTTTGGTCCAGCAGTGCCAACTACTTGCTACTAGCTGGGGAGACCATATTGTCGCTGAGGTGGTATAGCTTGCTGCGCAGCTTTCAGCAATTTTAGATGTGAAGCAGTCAACTTACGCATCCAGATCGCTGCAGGTATTGATGGGGACGTTGAGTACGGTGTGTGCGTTTCGATATACGATTTAAAAAATCTCAACGTTTGCGTGTGGTGGTAGCATTTTGAGAACTCCCTTTGAAGAATTAAGCTTCTTTATCCAATAGAAAGAGCAACGGAGATGGTCCGATGTCAGCTCAGTCAACACTCTAACGGTGACCTGTTGCTGTCCAAACTCGATTGCGCTGGGGGTGGCGTTCGTACGGTAGGGTAGCAGGTGGCTTCGCCAGATGGCACACATTCTGTAGCGCCCCACCATCTGTGTTTCGCATTCCAATCACCTTAACGCAAAGCTAGGAGAGGAATGGTATGATGTCTGTCCACCTGACGGCAGGAGGGCAATACACTGAAGCAACAGTGAATACATTCTGCTTATAGAAAGCTCAATGGAGACGGCTTGAATTTGGTCTTCTGAAAGAATGAATAACCGATTTAACGAGGATCGTCGCGCGCCCATGCCGTTTGTCGTCCGGATGGATGACTTTATGTAGGGTGCAGCCGGGGATCTTGAAGATGGACCGGGAGCAGAGGTGGGCTTCTGACAACAGGAGGGATTTCAATGTCGTGCAGCTCAAAGCAATGATCTCGTTTTGTTTTTCGATATTGCCCCATTGACATTCCAATTTGCTATTTTAAGTGCACCCACTGTGGAGAGCAATGGAAGTGCGCGTCTGCAGGATTGCTTGCATTAGTGTCTCTAAGAGGGACATCATCCTGTCGAGCCTCATATAAAGCTGTTCCAGCTTAGCATCCACAGAAACATATTCGTTGGAATGAGTTGGGAGGGATTATTTTCAGTTCCTTTGCGTGGCTGGCTACGTTGTACGGTGGATTGGCTCCTTCTGACAACGCTTGCAAATGTTTCCTTACCAAGATTGGATGAAGAAAAACTTGGTAGAGGATTCATGGTCCATTCTACGTGCTCGGTGTCCTTCGTGTGGTGATTTTGTTTTGAATGCAGGTATGCAGGTTTGAATGAAGGTATTTTCTGCATTCTTTGAAATTTGCCGCATGAGAGTTGCCGCAGTGAAAGCAGCACCTAGGGTCATCCTTTCCGAGCTTGCACTCCAGGGTTAAATGATTTTTCTCCGCATTCTCTACATATGTATATGATACATATACATACATTTATACATTACATTACATACATTACATACATTATACATTGCTTGCGCGGTTTCTCCCAGGTCACTTTATGTCTACAGACAGCAGAGATGTTTTTGAGTAGCTTGTTGTTTTCTGCTTTCTTAAGGTCAACAAACCTCATGTTAAGAGGGAGCTGTGTTGCCTTGCTACGTGGGGCATATATGCGCATAACGCAGTGACCTTCTTCCTGCAGGCATGCAATGATGTCCTCCGAAGGGACATCATGGTGGATGTTTCTCATGACAATGCGAAATGGTCGGTCTTCTGGCAGCTGTTGGTGATGGAAGACTGTTCCCTTCTCGCGGATATGCCTAGCCACCAGCCTGTAGGCATCAAAGCTGAAGAGTTACACTGAACGGCGCAGTCACCTGAGTTCAGCGCTTTAATGGTATGAGTCTTCAATGAGAGCGTCCAGTTCACTGCAGACAGCAGAGTAGCTGACCACGCCGGGAACCATTATCCTAGGTACCTTGGGAGATCGAGGGGTTTGCGGAGCAGCTGTTTGGTCTTGAACTGGTTTCCTCGCTGATGCCCCGGCACGCTTCATCGCGGCTTGCGATGTGGAAAGTTCGATTCTTTGTCAGTGCCCATTTCTTCCTCGGCACTTAGGGGTAGGAAGATTATCGGTACTACGTGGAGAATTAGTCTTCTTTTGGATCGCCTTTGGAGAGAGCGTGGCACCTGGTCTCTTCTTTGCCGCTCCTTTCCTTGGCTTGGAAGTGACTTCCTGCCATTCAGACTAGTTGTGAAAGTCAGCGGAGATGAAATTGAAGAAGTTGTCGATGTCACAGTACAAGTCGTGATGCAGCCATTGAGGGGTCCATCTGGTTGTACTGGCAGCAGTTGAGCAGCTGTCCAGAAAACTCGTTCGCAAACTAGCTCGAATCTCAGAAGCAGGGGCGTCAGCAGTTTTCCTCATCGATTCAAAGTCGAGGGACTTATCCATTTTTAGCAATTAGCCAAACCTCAAACCGAACGCCCTTTTTTTTTATTTTGTTTTTTTTGTTTAGTTTTTTTTTTTGTAATGAAAATCAAATTGAATAGACACGTTCCACATGGAGTGCTGCCTATGAATGTCGAATTTCTAAATTCGATACGAAATTTCGAAATACATTTGAAGGTGTGGGATATAATTTCAGTAGAGTGGGATTTCATATCAGTGAGGAAACAAAATATTGCTGCTCTAGTTCTTTTAGCCTCCGAGCAATAGGCGACAAACAAAACGAACAGACATGGCTATACCGACTCGGCTATCGATGCTGATTAAGAATATATATATACTTGATGGGGTGATGATACTCTATGATACACACATCAACTTTTTACCACATATACTATATAGCCTTTACTTACTTTACGTACTTTACTTCGAGTACGTGTGTAACAAATACAAAAGAGTGCACAAACCGTACAAGCAAACCGTAGGGAACCAAGAGAAATATATAGCGCTTTCAATCGACGGAAAATTAGCGCGTCTGAGTACTAGGCTCAAAAAGAAAGACAGAGAAAAATAAAACAAACAGTCTCGCTATTAGCAGACCATTTATTCTTGTTGCTCTCGTATTTTCGGCTGAGGGCGTCGGGGTACAAGTGTTTGCCTACGAAAACAGTCTGAGCCAGAGAATGTAGCTCGGCGCTCAGCAGCTGAGCATTAGTCCCTGAGCAAAACGAGCAAAGATCAAATCCAAAAAGTCTTGTTTTATTTTAGTTTCGTTGGGAGTTTTCTATTGCTTTAACATTTCCTCGTAGGCATAGCGGAAGAGGAAGGAAGAAATAAGTAGGGCTAGCAAACCACTCATGCAGATACATTTCCAAAAGGAAAACCCCTTTTAGGACAACGAAGTGTGAACGCTTGCACTAAGAGAACAGCCAACAGAACTCGTTTGTTGAGCGAAGAGAAAAAAGTGAAAAATCGAAGTTGAAGGTGCTTTTATAGGTGTACCCGCAAAATCGACTCAAAATATTGACAGTAGTACTCAAATCAGGTCTTGTACATATCAAACATCCAATCGAACTACGGTATGGTGCATCACATACATCATCCGAGTTTAAAGCTTCAAAATCAAGTTTTGTTGGCAGTGGTGAGTTTATTAAATACATTCCCAATATATGCAGATTGACTAAAATGTAATTCATTGTCTTTCTTGTCTATTTTAATCCCTATGAAGCATAAATTTTAAAGAGATCTGTCATTTTAAACTTTTGTCTTTAAACAAGAAATTAAATTTAGTCATGGTTTCTATATTAGCTGTAGATACATACATATTACAAATTCATCTACATATAATACTAGATATATATTCTTATGAATATCATTTTTATCAAGGAAATAAATACAACGATCAACAAATGAGTCTACAAAGCCAAATTCCTTTAAAGCTGTTTTTGAACATTTCGAACCAACATTTGGCTGCTTTTTAAGTCCATAAATGGCTTTATTATACCCGTACTCGAAGAGTAAAAGGGTATATTGTATTTGTGGTAATTGCTGTCTGTCCGTCTGTCCGTCTTGTTTGTCGCCCATTGCTCGGAGGCTATAAGAGCTAGAGGGACCAAATCTTTTTCCAAACTGATGTGATATCTCACCCTAGAAAAATGTTTAAAAATTTCGCCCCGCACATTTCCGCCCCCACAAAGGGCGCACATCTGTGGCGTCCACAATTTTGAAGATAACTGAAAACGAAAAATGCAGAATCATAGAGACAGTCCATATCTATCAGGGGCCCAAATCTGAATCGGATCGGATCATTAATATAGCCACAATAGAGGAAAATATACGAAAAAACTTCGCTCACTCTCTTTCGCACTCACACAAAAACGAGTTGATTTGGATTTTTGTATTTTGTGTCGCCCGGATCTCAGAGACTATAAGAGCTAGAGCAACCAAACTTTTGCCAAGACTCCTGTGATACCAAACCTGAACAAGTGTATTTCAAAATTTCGCCCCGCCCCCTACCCCCCACCAAAAGACGAAAATCCACAATTTTGAAGATAGAAAAAAAAAAAAAATGCAGTATTGTAGAGAATGACCATATCTACCAGATTCCCGGTTCAGATCGGATCATTATTGTAGCCACAATGATCAAATGAATTTTCAGCTGCGAGCTTCCCCCTTCCCGTTGCGGCGTAAGTCATTTATGGGGATGATTTTCGCTACTGGTTCTTTTCGCACGCACACCTCACGCTCAAACATGCTGCCTCGTGCAGTGCAGTGTACGTGTGTTGTTGTGAGAAGTGATGTAGATGAAGTAGATGTAGATGACTGAGGTAGCAAACAAATGTAAAATGTAAAAACTGATAAAACATTTGAAAATTCCACATAAATCAAATGTGTGCTGACTGAGTACGGGTATAAAAAGTAGAGTCGCGGCAACAGCGACTCCGTACGTTCTTTCTCGTTTAACTTGGAAACATTACCATCACCACATGACACACCTTGAGGAACTGACATATAAATCTCCTCCTTCAACGTACCATTCAAAAGGCAGTTTTTACATCTATGTGATGAATATGTATATCATATTGATTTGAAAAGACATTAAGATTCGAAAACTCGAAATTCTTTCTACGTCTCATCATAATCAATTAAATACTCTTGAGTAACCACTCGAGCAACCAGTCTAGCTTAATATTTTATCGGCTTACCGAACTCATCATGTTTAATCGTAAAGACCCATCTGCAATCAACTATATTTTTGCCAACAGGCCTAGGTACAAGGGACCAGGTATTATTTAGATGATAAGACGTAATTTCTTCATTGATTTCTACTTCCCACTGTACTCTATCATCTTTTTGTCTTAATATCCTTACACGAATTCGGAATCCTATTAATAAGAGTATATGCATTCATTGCACAATTATTGATTAAATCTTTGTATGATATTGCTGGCCTCTGCTTTATTCTTTCGCTTTTTATACCCGTACTCGAAGAGTAATAGGGTATATTGTATTTGTGGTAAAAGTGGATGTGTGTAACACACAGAAGGAGGCGTTTCCGACCCCATAAAGTATATATATTCTTGATCAGCATCAATAGCCGAGTCGATATAGCCATGTCTGTCCGTCCGTCTGTCCGTCTGTCCGTCCGTCTTGTTTTTCACTTATTGCACGAAGGCTATTAGAGCTAGACCAATCAAATTTTTTCCAGACTGATGTATTCTCTCACCCTAGAAAAAAGTTTAAAATTCCGCCCCGCCCACTTCCGCCCCCACAAAGGGCGCACATCTGTGGCGTCCACAATTTTAAAAATAACGAAAAACTAAAAATGCAGAATCATAGAGACAGCCCATATCTATCAGGGGCCCAAATCTGAATCGGATCGGATCATTAATATAGCCACAATAGAGGCAAATATACGAAAAAACTTCGCTCCATCCCTTTCGCACTCACACAAAATCGAGTCGATTTGGTTTTTGTATTTTGTGTCGCCTGGATCTCAGAGACTATAAGAGCTAGAGCAACCAAATTTTCTGTCAAGACTCCTGTGATACCAAACCTGAACAAGTGTATTTCAAAATTTCGCCCCGCCCCTTCCGCCCACCCAAAGACGAAAATCCACAATTTTGAAGATGGAAAAAAAAAGAAAAAATGTAGTATCGTAGAAAATGACCATATATACCAGATTCCCGAATTTGGTTCAGATCGGATCATTACTTAAGCCACAATGATCAAATGAATTTTCAGCAGCGATTTTCCCCTTGCCACGCCCCCATGCGACGTAAGTCATTTATGCTGATGATATTCGCTACTGATTCTCTAACACTCACACTCACGCTCTCACGAACTGCTTCGTGCAGTGTCCGTGTGTTGTTGTGAGAAGTGATGATGTAGTTGTAGATGACAGATGTAGCAAAAAAAATGTAAAATGTAAAAACTGATAAAACATTTGAAAACTCCACATAAATCACATGTGTACAGACTGAGTACGTTTACCCGTAAGTAGAGTCGCGTTCACAGCGACTCCGTAAGTTCTTTCTCGTTATACCCGTACTCGAAGAGTAAAAAGGGTATATTGTATTTGTGTGGTAAATGTCCGTCTGTCTGTCCGTCTTTTTGTCGCCAATTGCTCGGAGGCTATAAGAGATGGAGCATCCAAATTTTTTTGCCAGACTGAAGTGTTCTCTCCTCCTAGAAAAAGTTTAAAAATTCCGCCCCGCCCACTTCCGCCCCCACAAAGGGCGCACATCTGTGGCGTCCACAATTTTAAAAAAATAACGAAAAACTAAAATGCAGAATCATAGAGACAGCCCATATCTATCAGGGGCCCAAATCTGAATCGGATCGGATCATTAATATAGCCACAATAGAGGCAAATATACGAAAAACTTCGCTGCCCATCCCTTTCGCACTCACACAAAATCGAGTCGATTTGGTTTTTGTATTTTGTGTCGCCTGGATCTCAGAGACTATAAGAGCTAGAGCAACCAAACTTTTTGCCAAGACTCCTGTGATACCAAACCTGAACAAGTGTATTTCAAAATTTCGTCCGCCCCCTTCCGCCCCCACAAAAGACGAAAATCCACAATTTTGAAGATAGAAAAAAAACTAAAAATGCAGTATTGTAGGAAATGACCATATCTACCAGATTCCCGAATTTGGTTCAGATCGGATCATTATTGTAGCCACAATGATCAAATGAATTTTCAGCAGCGGGAATACCCCGCGGTTGTGTTTCCCCTCGCCCGATTGCTGCGTAAGTCATTTATTGGGGTTGATTGTCGCAGCAGATTCTCTCACACACACACTCGCGCTCAAACATGCTGCCTCGTGCAGTGTACTTGTGTTGTTGTGAGAACTGATGTAGATGATGTAGATGTAGATGTCGATGACAGATGTAGCAAAAATGTAAAATGTAAAAATGATAAAACATTTTAAAATTCCACATAAATCACATGTGTACTGACTGAGTACGGGTATAAAAGTAGAGTCGCGTTCGAAGCGACTCCGTACACGTTCTTTCTCGTTCGTATTTCAGCCTGTGGACTTATGTGTTTATTTTCGACATTGAAAACATTGGTTACATCTGATTCAGAATTACTTTTTTCAGAAAAATTTGAATTTAACTGCTCATCTGAATTTATTTCATCCAATTCCATTTGCCTACTATCATTCAGAATACTGGATGGATCACACTCCTACTATATTTCTGGAGACGTACTGTACTATCGGTCGGGTAGTTATCATTAACATTCATTATCATTCAGTGCTATCATTCGGAAATCTTTTATATATTCAGACTGAACACAATCCTTACTATCGTTCAGGATATCTTCCGTACTATTATTCGAGAAAAATGCTTGGTATGATTTTCATGCACAACTTGATCAGGGGTGACATCGACAGCCCTGACTTGTTGTGCCGCATAAACTTCACGATTCCTATTAGATCCTCTAGAAATTGTATTCCTTTGTACCTTCCACTGTGTAGATCGAATTATTCCTTGCATGATCCGTTTCGGATCTTATGCTCGGATTATAATTCGTTCTACCATATAATATCCACCACTAAATCACTTCCTCTACTTAAATCACTAATACTAACATACCTTGCACGTAATTAGTAATATTCTTTTGTAACTTTGCATGTTTATCGTTGTGTTAAGCCCTAATTTGTCCTCGAATATTAGTCTAACACCTTTCCTGCATGTTCGCGATCGGTTCCGATACGCGTGTCGCGCGTCATGCGGCAGCGCCCCTCGATCAGTTGGGCGGGAGGAGGGCTGCGTATCTGCCAGGGATCCGCGCGTAACAGGCTTCGGATTGGTGTCGCATGGGCCACTTGATGGTGCAGTCATTGCACATTAACGTCCTATAGTAAAACAAATATATTTTTTATATATTCAGACTGAGCACAATCCTTACTATCATTCAGGATATCTTCCGTACTATCATTCTGGAAATCTCCTGAACATTTATTATTAATTATAGTTCTAGAATCTAACATATTTGTCTCGTCAACAATAACATCTTTCGCTATTTTAAATTTTTGGATTTCGCATCCCATATTTTATAGCCATTTTGCTCATATCAATGAGAACTCCTTTGCACGACTTCTCATCAAATTTTCGTTTCCTAGTCTTATCATGAACATATACAGTAGATCCAAAACCTTCAAATACTTAAAATTTGGTTTTCTACTATGCCACATTTCGTATGGTGTTTTCATACTATCTCTCAATGCAACACTATGACTTCTGTTAATTAAAAATGTTGCCGTCAAGACGGCTTCACCCCAGAACGTTTTCTGCAATTTAGCTCCATTTACCATGACAAGAGCTTTTTCTGTTATTGTTATAATCATTCTTTTCAGAAACACCATTCAATTGTGGTGTATCTGGAACAAACAGTTGGTAACTGATTCCTTTCTCAACACAAAATACTCGAAAGATATTTACTTCTATTATCAATATATAAATGAACTAATTTCAAATTAAAGTGAACTTGACGTCTGACTTGTATGTAATTAAGAAAATCATAGCATTATTTCTAACATAATTCATGTAAGAGCAAAACGGCCACACTGCAAAGAGAACACAGAGGCCACGTGGGCGCGCTGTTGAGATACCACAGATATGTGTGCGTGATCGTCATCTCCCTTTAACCAACGAGGTTTCCTATACCGGCGACTAGAGGCTTAAGTGCGCAGTTGACTGACGATATTGGACAACATTTCTGGAAACACCTTTGGATTGTGGTTTGTTGGGTGAGTTCCAGTAGGTTGTTGATTTGGGGAAAGGGTCAGTGTGTGGGTTATGTATACCAGAGCAATGAGCAAATTAATAAACAGGGCGAAGAAACCGCTAAAATGGGAACCGTGGAAAAAGAGACACAACGGAAGCTGTACGAATTGCCAGAGTTTAAGGGAGCTCGGAAAAATGGCCAATGTTCAATGAGGCTTTCATTATGACCACAGCAGAGTACGTGTTCAACGACAGGCCAAATTTGTTTCGCCTTCAAAAGGCAATAAGAGGCCAGGCTTTCGCCACGCCCCTTCCGACCCACCAAAAGACGAAAGTCCACAATTTTGAAGATAGAGAAAAACGAAAAATGCAGTATCGTGAGGGAATGATCATATCTACCGAATTTGGTCCAGATCGGATCATTATTATAGCCACAATGATGAAATAAATTTTCAGCAGCGAGCTGCCCCACCCCCCACTACAACCATAACAAAATATACATTTTTTTTTGAGGGTTGATAGCCGCTACTGATTCTCTTGCACTCACACACTGCTACACGCTCTGCCTCGTGCAGTGTACGTCTTTGTTGTTGTGAGAACTGATGTAGATGTAGATGCCAGATGCAGCAATCAAATGTAAAATGTAAAATGTAAAAACTGATACAACTTTTGAAAATTCCACATAAATCACATGGGTACAGACTGAGTACGGGTATAAAAGTAGAGTCGCGTTGACAGCGACTCCGTACGTTCTTTCTCGTTTTGTGTTATTTCTATGGTATTTTGTTCAGCTCTTTCGGCTGTGTTAAGCTCTAATTATACCCGTACTCGAAGAGTAACCACAAGAGTACCACAATCACAATATAATTGTGGTACTTCAATCATCTACATCTACATCACTTCTCACAACAACAAACGTACACTACACTGTGTGAGCAGTGTGTGAGCGAAGAGAGAGTCTGTAGCGACTATCATCCCGATAAATGACTTACGCTGCAAGGGGCGGCGGAAATGCTGAAAATTCATTTTATCATTGTTGCTATAATAATGATTAACTGAACCAAATTCGAGAATCTGGTAAATATGATCATTTTCTACGATACTGCATTTGTCGTTTTTTCCTATCTTCAAAATTGTGGACTTTCATCTTTTGGGGGGCGGAAGGGGGAGGGGCGAAATTTTGAAATACACTTGTCTTGGTTTGGTATCTTAGAAATCTGGACAAAAAGTTTGGTTGTTTATAGTTGTTTATAGTTTATGGTCTCTGAGATCCAGGCTACACAAAATACGAAAAAACAAAAAAACTCGTTTTTGTGTGAGTGCGAGCGAGAGGGAACCATGTTTATCGAAATGGTTTTCTCTATTGTGCTTTTATAATGATCCGATCCGATTCAGATTCGGGCCCCTGATAGATATGGTATTTCTCTATGATTCTGCATTTTTCGTTTTCTGCTATCTTCAATATTGTGGACGCGACAGATGTGCGCCTTTTGTGGGGGCGGAAGTGGGCGGGGCATAATTTTGAAACACTTTTCTAGGAGTGAGATATCACATCAGCTTATATTATATTTATTTCATGCTTTATCCTAGCGCTACAAGTATAAACTTATTTTTATTGCGTTAGTCACTCGGTGAGTTTATAGAGTTCATTTTGGATCTGTTATCTACTAAAGTCTAATAATTATACATGGACATTTTGACAAAAATTATGTACTTAAAGTAAATACTTATATATTAACATATTGTTTTTTTTTTTTTAATTTTATTTATTTTTTGTTTATTTATTTGGAAATAAAATTTGGTTTCTCTAGCTTTTATAGCCTCCGATCAATGGGCGACAAACAAGACGGACAGACGGACGGACAGACATGGCTATTTCGACTCGGCTATTGATACTGATCAAGAATATATATTTTTTGAACACATTTGGATTGTGGTTTGTTTGGTGAGTGCCAGTAGGTTGTTGATTTGGGGAAAGGGTCATGGGTGGGTTATGTATACCAGAGCAATGAGCAAATTAATAAACAGGGCGAAGACACCGCTGAAATGGGAACCGTGGAAAAAGAATTCACAAACGAGAAGGACTCCAACGCGGGGGAGGTTGGTACGGTCACTTCAAAGGAATCCCAATCCGCTATTGTCAACGCTATAATGGATATGTGGCGCCAATGCGCCACAGCGAGCTAACACATTGCAAATGCAGCAGTTCCAGATGGAAGTTCTAAGGATGAACCAAATTCAAATGGAAAAAACGAACATACTTCTACAGTCCCTTGGTGGTATAAGGTGTGAGTCAATAGCAGGTTCAACTGGCGGACCAGAACCGCAGCCTACGGCCGAGTCTTCAGTGACAACGGACACTGACTCAACACCAAGGCAGCCGGTTGCTGCTTAAGAACACAACGGAAGCTGTACGATCTGCCGGAGTTTAAAAGCAGCTCCGGAAGAATGGCCAATGTTCAATGAAGCTTTCATTATGACCACAGCAGAGTACGGGTACAACGACAGGCAAAATTTCAAAAATGCTAATTCATAGTTCGAACGTTCCAAATATATTAAAAACACTTAAACAAAACTTTGGTCGAACCGAAAAACTCGTAAAAAGCCAGATTAGTCGTGTCAGGGAATTTCCGAGTATCCGTGAAGGACAACTAGAACAGCTAGTAGAGTTTACAATGAAAGTACAAAATTTGGCCTCATTCCTGGAAGCAGCTAACGTACATTCACAGTTAAAAATCCCACGTTAATGGAAGAGTTAAGCTTAAAGCTACCGGTGCAGCAGAGACTAAAGTGGGCACGCCATTCGTAGCCATTAGGGGAAGAAAATACGATCCGCCACTTAAGAGTATGGCTGCAGGGATTGTCCGAAGAAGTGCAGGATGCAGAACTGGTCGATGACCAGGCGACCTTCAGGCCAAGGAAAGAGAAGTCGAGATTATTTCATGCAAATCAAATGGGACCCGAAAAGGAGAAGGCATGTTCAGCCTGCCAGGGAAACACAACTTGGACAACTGTAAAAAGGATTCGCGCAGATGGAGCTTGAAAAAAAATGGCTACATTAACGGGAAAGAAAACTATGCTTCAACTGTCTGAAATATGGCCATCGCAGTCAAAAATGTAAGCGGCAAAACTATTGCTGGCTACATGGTTGTTCAAAACCTATTCACTGGCTGATGGTTGTTCAAAACCTATTCACTGGCTGCTCCACGAAGAATCCGAAAAGAATCCAGATGAGGAAATAAAGTTTATGAGGAGAGCTCGATTATTTTGTTTAAGAAACTGCCTGTCAAACTCCATGCTAACAACAAAATAGTGAGGTGCCATGCTTTCTTGGAGCATGAAAAAGTTTGTATCCAACTCGAGTTTCTTCAACAGGATTTTTGGTAATGAGCAGGCAACAGAACTCGTAAATCTTGATAGGGACGAATCTTCGCATTACCAAAGGTTCTGGGAATGTACTGGTGTACACATAGCGACGAATTTGGGTTCTTGCTTTCGTTTAACGAAATTGACGCATCAATATTTTCAGAATCAAGAAACGAGAAGTATTGCGAGTTGTCATGTCTGTGTTTGACCCATTTGGAAATCTTGCTGAATATTCCCTGACTGCTTCTTCAGCCAATATAGCAAAAGCGAACAGAGTGGGACCAGCCCATTGCCTGAGGCAATGGCATTGCGAAGTCGGGTGCGAAGTCTTGACCAAATAAGCAAGATAAGAATACCCCGATGTTACGCCGAGGAGTTCTTTGACAAGGCACTGGAACTTCACATATTTTGCGACGCGAGTGAGTCGGCATATGCAGCAGTTGGCTACTGGCATGTTCGTGCACAGCTGGGATGGAAGACTACATTTATAATGGGGAAGACCAAGTGTGCCCTAATGAAATTATCAACGGTACCCAGGCTCGAGCTGCAGGCGGCAGTGCTATGAACTTGTCTGAGGAAATGTATTCTTGAAGGCCATGACGTCAGCCTGAAATGTATTCATATGTGGTCAGATTCTAAGACTGTCTTAGCGTGGATCAAATCAGATCACAGAACATACAAACCTTACTTAGGACACAGAGTCGATGAGATACTGGAAGCTACAAGGTTGGAAGATTGGGATTGAGTGCCCACCAAGAATAATCCCGCAGATTTTGGCACCAAACTCAGAACGGGCACACGAGAATCCTCCTGGCTGAAAGGCACACGCTTGCTTCAAGGGGACGGAACCCTATGGAATTTAGGAGCTGCAGACAGAGGTGAGACGGAACTGGAGATGCACAGCAAGTTTATGGTCTATCAGTTAAAGAGGTGGTCTCTGATGGAGCTGTCAACGTAGCGTTCAAGAAGCTTCTGGAGAAGTTCTCATCACTCACGAAGCTGGTGCGAGTTGTTGCTTGGGTTAACAGAATGTGTAACCGCAAGATCAAACGAAAGAGCTATGAAGATGTAGTTGAAATTGAGGAGGGCGAGTTCATAGTGGTCGCAACGTACAGGTTGTCGCATTTAATGATGAGCGGATGACACTATTGATTGGGAAGTCCATCGAAAATGATAGCAAGCTGTAAAAATTATACCTAGTTATTGACGAACGCGCAGTGATTCGTACAAACGGGCATATTATTAATGCATATGCTGTTGCAGAAGAAGCCAGGCGTCAGTATTAATGCCCCAAGGATATTACGTCACAACATTGGTCTTGAAACACTACCACGAGAAATGGAAGCATCAGAATGAGAATACTATAATAGCAGAAATACGCCGAAAGTATTACATTCCGCACTGCCGACAGGAGGTTCGCCAGGTATCTAGGAACTGTGGGACCTGAAAAATCCTAAGAGCAACTCCAAAACCGCCACTAATGGGTCAGCTCCCTACAGACAAACTATCTCCGTACGTACGCCCATTCTCGTATGTGGGAATGGATTACATGGGACCGTTTTTAGTCGTTAGAGGAAGAAGCACAGAGAAACGCTGGATATGCATTTTCACATGCCTTACAATAAGAGCAATTCATTTGGAGATCGCCAGAGACCTGACGAGAGATACTGCCTTCGAGTATTGCATAACTTCATGGCACGACGAGGTAGACCTGTACGGATCCGATCGGAGAACGGGACCAACCTGGTGGGAGTTGAGCGTGAATTAAAAGAAGCATTGCTGGTTCTGGATCATGTGAAAATAGCGAACGAGTTGGCAACCGAGAAGATCGAATGGCTCTTTAATTGCCCGCTAAATCCCAAAGCAGGCGAGTGCTGGGAACGTTTGGTGCGAAACGTGAAGAGGGCCATCGGACACGCATTATTTGCAAAAAATCTGAAAGAAGACATTTTATATAGCCTAATATGTAACGCTGAAAATATAGTCAATTCCCGACCGCTCGCATACATTACTCTGGATGATCCCGCTGATAACCCGATAACACCTAATCACTTTCTTCTAGGTTCTGCCAATTCTAGCCAAACACCATATCCACAAGAAGAGAATTACCAGCCAACACGAAAGAAAAGGCGTAGTTCTCAGCAGATCTCACACTCATTTTGGAGCAAGAGTCTCAATGAGTACCTACCGGACTTATGCAGAACGACGAAGTGGTATCAACCGGTGCCACCACTAAATGAAGGAGACGTCGTTCTTATCTCCGACAAAAATTGCCATAGATCTCAGTGGGTTAAGGGAATGATCCTAACAGTTACAACAGGACGTGACGGACAGGTTCGTTCAGGAACTGAGGAGACGACCATTGGAATTCTCAACCGCCCAACTTATATGATGGCAAAACTAGATGTATTTTGAATCACAATCGGGTTTGATTCACGGTGGTAGGGATGTTGTGAAATATCGCATTATTATTTGTGTTTTCAATATCTTCTATTAGTCAAAATCCTGAATACCTTTATTGTTAACATATTTCATGTAAGAAAAATGGCCGCACTGCCAATAAGAGAAAAATGGCCACACTAAGTATGATCGATAACCAGTCGAGAGCGTGAAGGAACACGAAGCGTTTGTTGGGGGAAGAGTGAACTTTTTTGGTACTAACATCGAATATATTCCTAGGAAATAAAACACACATATAATCACGGCATCCAAGATTATAGTTATAAACGCATAATAACGCTAAAGATTCAACAATAATTTTTACCATTTATGGTAGCAGGCGTTATTGGACCACAAACATCAGAAAGCACAACAAATAATGGTCTTTTAATATATTCTTTATCTTTAAATTTTTCAAAACGAAATCTAGCCTGCTTGCCATAGATACAAACTTCACATAGCTCATTACTAGGTTCTACATTATTAATTAAATTAATATCAACAAACATGTTATTTCTTTTCATTTTTATGAACTTCCCTTTGCTTATGTGTCCTAGCCTCTCATGCCACAAACGATATGTATTAATTTAGTTTGAACTCAACATATATGCATGCTGACATACCTTAAAAACAACAATCGGAATATTGTATTTAGGTTTACCAGTCATAACTTTTGACCCTTCTTATGAACTTTTACATATCCTGGATAAAATTGAATGCCGCATTTTGCAACCTTTTACGGACAGTAAATTTTCTGGAACATCTTGGCAATATAGCACCTCGAGTTTTACTAAACCCTTCTTTTTGGCATATATATACTCTCCTTGCTAGGCCACAGCTTTTTTTGTATCGGAGACTCCAGGTCAAAATATTCGCTAAAAAGCCTTCATCATTAATGAGGTGGTCCGAAGCACCGATAAGAAAATATAAATATTCTTCTTACGGACGAACTAGTTCAAGTCGGAATATGAACGCGATTCGCTGCTCTGGCTGAGCTACTACCATTTGGGCTTGCTTATCATTTTCAGTATTTTTATAATTCTGAGATCTTTTGTAATTAAAACAGTTCTTTTTAATGTGACCAAGTTTTCCACAATAATAACATTTAAAATTTTCATAGGATTTTAATTTTTAATTATTTAAGTTGTTTATTTTACTGAATTTATTGTATCCATTTTTATATTATTATATTTATTGTTATAAGATGAATTATTTTTGTTTTCGTGTATTTTCACATTTTGGGGGTTATAGTTAACGGCCTGCAACGCTTTTGAACTAGTGTCTACACATTCCTTTTAACTGCACTACCTGATCCAGCAATCTTTCACAAATGCCAGCGTTAAATTGTCTTCTGAAAGGGTCTCAATGGCCGTAATGACGCCATCGCAACTAGACGGCATGGACAACAACAAATGGGAAACTTTGTCCATTTCATCTAATTTAGCTCCGGCAGCTTATAATTCGCATATTAACTTAACTCATCAAATATATTAAAATGAATCAGAAGTTGGGAGTCCCCTTTCAATATTAAGGTTAATAATCCCATTAAAAACAACAAGTCTAGGTTATATTCCTTTTAATTAAAAACTTGTAATTTATTCATTCACTGGAATTGTCTGGAAGGTTTTACAAAAATGAATAAGAGAGAAGAAAAAGTGAACGGCACAATCCGGTTGACGCACATGTATATATGTAAATATGTTTTATGTTTGTGTACATTATCGGCGTTTCCTCATCTCCTTACCACGCATACACACGAACATTTCTCCAATGTGTCTTTTGCATGGAATTATGAAAAGGAGCTACCGATTGCGTCAGCCAATGTTCACACTGTGTAAGAACAGTTTTCGTCTTAATTTCAACAAACTTCATGCGTCTTCAGGCTTTTCTGCTCGACTACTACAACGGAATAAAAATAAATTAGTTGAGTTCAAACTTGAACATATAGATTGCAGTGCGCAATGCATTTTGAAATAACTCTGCTCTTGTTTTTTATTGATATGTTAATATATCGTCTGAAAATTTGTTCTTGTCAGTGGCGCAAAGCCTGTATATAGACTCATATTTTTCAGTGCAACGCAATAAATGTTTATGCCTTCGTGTAGCTTCTGCACACACACAAGCACCAAAAAATGTTAGTCCCTGCGATCCAAACTTTATTTAGATCATAAAAGTGAACAAATAGACTGTAGAGAGCAAACATTACCAAATATTCCGTCTAAAAGCACCTAACTTCGAAAATAACTAAACCTATTTCAAAAAAGCTTCGTTTTCGGCAAAAACCTGTTAACGCTAACCTGGTTTAAAAAGTTATGACAAATATAAATCAGCTGTGCGTGTATATGAAAATAAGTTTGCAACCAAAGGCAATATAATGGTAAGATGAGTAACGTTCATCCACTTGAATTGACTCAGGCAAGCAAATTTTTGCAAACGACGAAACTTGTTAGCGTACAAGTATAAAAATAGAACTCGCTTGCAAGTGTGAGTACGGACAGAGTAGTGCATCGAACATCGATGCTTTGTTTGCGATTTTTTCCGATTTTTTCCGATGTTTTTGTTAATACCGATGCATCGAAGAATTGAAGCGATGCATCGAATACTAAAAGCGATGCATCGTTTTTATTTATAAATTACCCAGTTTATTGTATATTTAATGGCGCAGTCCCATAAACCAAATGAGGAATGTGACGTGGAAATAAGCGCATATCTGCGAATGCCGCTAGCAGCCTTTGGGAGTAACCCCTTAAGTGTTTGGGAAGAACACATACCCTGGATTGTACCAAAAAGCGCTGAAATTTTTGCCGGTTGTAGGGTCCTCAGTGCCTTCTGAGCGGGTTTATTCAGCGGCTGTAAACGTCCTTACCCGAAAAAGGAACAGATTAAACCCTTAACGGCTAAGCCGCATGCTCTTTCTACAAAGCATAGAAAAGAACACTTTTTTAAAGTATTTAGTTTCTGTCTAAAAAAGATTTTTGGTTTTTTTTTTTTTCTTATTATGTTGTTAGGTTAAAGGTTGTTTCAATAAGGCTGCTATGAAAGCATTATTTTTAAGTTTAACCATGTTTCAAACATTTAAGACTGCTATGAAAGCTTTAATTTATGATTTATTTTTAAATGTAACCAGGTTTAAAAAAAATTTAAGACTGATATGAAAGCATTATTTTTATTTTCCTTATTTAAGTTAAACCTTTTTTTCAAACAATTTAAACTGCTCTGAAAGCCTACGAAAAACATTAATAATTTTGTTTAATTTTTAAAATTCGTTAAAAAAAAAATTAAGAAAATGTGAAGGGGTTAAAACATCGGATGATCATCGATGCATCGAAGTTTCGACCCGATGCATCAACTCAGCATCGATGTTTAATTTTCAAAACACCGATTACATCGACATCGATGTTTTTACAAAAATGTACATCACTAGGACAGAGCCTTAAAGTGCGTAATTGGCGAGTCGATAACTTTTTTGTGTTTAAAACGTATTTATTTACATTTCAAAAGTCGCACGCACAATTATTTCAAGGTGATGTAATGTATGAAAAATATTACGATTGTTTAGATTTGTAGATCATCGAATATGTTGTTGTTAAAGAAATTATCATTGAAAACTTATTAACAGAGTATCTATAAAGGATTTATTTTGAAACCGCTGAAAAAAGTGTACATGTGATGCATAAAAGAGAGCGGCTGGCTTTAGAACGCTCTCTGGATTTTCAAGAGATCCGTAGCCAGTCCTAATGCCAAACCGAAAATTTGAGTTCCAAAAATCTTATGGCGCTACTTAAATTACTTGTATTGTCTTTGGTTACAACAGATACTTATCGTGAATTATCAATATTCCAACGCTGACGATGTTTTATTTTTGTAGATATATCGTTTTTTTACTCATCCCTTGTCCTGACTAGTATGACTTTGAATTTTAGCTAGGAGTTTACAATGCCATCTTTTAAAGGTATATATTTTATTTTTTCTGGCATATAACTAAACTCGTTTATTTTTAGTAAAAGTTAAATGGGGACGAGAACTTTTTACGGATATCGACATTAACACCGATGAAGATCCTTTATTGTTCAAAGCTCAACTGTTCGCTCTTACTGGTGTTGAGCCGGAGCGTCAAAAGGTTATGTGCAAAGGTGGCATACTTAAGGATGATCAATGGAACTTGCAGTTAAAAGACGTGAGTTAATATTTCAAGTATGATGCCTAGAATTTACAATGCTTTTTTTCAGGGCGCTGTGGTGTTGTTACTGGGTAGCAAAAAGAAGATGTACCAGAAGTACCCACAACACCAATTAAGTTTATTGAAGATATGAATGATGCAGAAACCGCGACCGCAGTGCGTATATTTAATATCATTAAAGCTCTGTATTTAAAAGTACATTTTAGATGCGCCTGCCAGCCGGGTTAACAAATCTTGGAAATACCTGCTATATGAATGCCACTATTCAATGCTTAAAAGCAGTTCCTGAGCTTTGTACTGCGCTAAACAATTTTACTAGTGAGGGGTCTGACACCCTATCAGCAGCCTATTCTATTTCATCGGGAATGAAATCTGTTTTTGCTCAGATGGATAAGGGTGCAACTGTCACTCCAATTGTATTGTTGCAGGCATTACATCGAGCATCCCTCAATTTGCCCAGACGGGTGAAAATGGAACATACAGGCAGCAAGATGCTAATGAGTGTTGGTCGGAAATTCTAAAAATGCTACAACAAAAACTTTTACCAATTCGCCAGGAACCATCTAAAAATAATGATCAGAAAACAAAACATGGGTAAGTTTTTAAAATAAAATACATTCAATAATCTAAGAGTACATGGGAAATTGTGTTCCATTAAATTTAAATATGAACCGTAACTTCAAATAACTTAATAACTTATAATATCTAGGTATAAACCAGGGTATATTCTTTTGTGTGCGCACACAACAGACACAAAGCCACATAAAACCTTTTATTGTTTTAAAATGAATTCAGATAAAACCGAAAGTGTTGCGCCACAAGAGAGAACAAATATTCAGACCAAACATTAACATAGAATTAAACCACAAAAGCGTAGTAATATTACAAAGATCATATCTTAGTAGGATTCCCAAAGTATGGTAAACGTTTTTATCAGCCCAAAATCAAATTTGAACTCAACTGAATAACCCGTACTCGAAGAGATAATGGGTATATTAAGTTGGTGGTAAAAGTCGGTGTGTGCAACGCATATAAGGAAACGTTTCCGACCCCATGAAGTTTATATATTAGTGATCAACATCAATAGCCAATTCGATATAGCCATGTCCGTCTGTCCGTCCGTTCTTCTTGTTGAGCGCCTATTTTCAGAGACTATAAGAACTAGGGAAACCAAATTTTGTTTCTAGAGTGTGATATCGCTCCGCTCCCTTCCGCACCCATAAAGGACGAAAAGCTGTAGTGTTCACAATATAAGAAAATATAGGAAATATAAGAAAACTGAAATCGCAGAGTCGTAGAGAATGACTATATCTAACAGATTGCCGAATCTGGTAAAGATCGGATCATTATTATAGCCAGAATGATGAAATGAATTGTTAATTGTTAACCCCTTCTGCGCTGCAGCTTTTTCGCTCACAAAATCTGGAATGAGCTAGAACTACGTGTTGTTCCACTTGTGAAGATATGATTTTTATACCCGTATACAAATTTCAGCAGCGATTTTCCCCTTGCCACGCCCCCATGCGACGTAAGTCATTTATGCGGATGATATTCGCTACTGATTCTCTAACACTCACACTCACGCTCTCACGAACTGCTTCGTGCAGTGTCCGTGTGTTGTTGTGAGAAATGATGATGTAGTTGTAGATGACAGATGTAGCAAAAAAATGTAAAATGTAAAAACTGATAAAACATTTGAAAACTCCACATAAATCACATGTATACAGGCTGAGTACGTTTACCCATAAGTAGAGTCGCGTTCACAGCGACTCCGTAAGTTCTTTCTCGTTATACCCGTACTCGAAGAGTAAAAAGAGTATATTGTATTTTTGGTAAATGTCCGTCTGTCTGTCCGTCTTGTTTGTCGCCCATTGCTCGAAGGCTAAAAGAGATAGAACAACCAAGACCAGACGTGTTTTTTTCTTGCGCTCCGCTTCTTTCTTTTATATATTACAAACAACCGGTGTTTGGCCTTATAAATTTGCTAAATATATTCTTGATCTGATTTTCTATCCAAATCCGCGGGGCCATGCCTAGTTTTTGTGTATAAACACGACGTTTTTAATCAATTTTGTGCGTCCGTTAATTGTGTTTTTGTTGTTGCTTCCAGTAAGTAAGAAAATACATTTGGCCGCTCTCCTGTTTTAGCTTTTGTCTAGCAACTCTCTCTCTCTATCACCCAAACTTAGCTAACTGTTCTTTCCCTCTCGCTTATAAACCTTTTGTGCAGTAGCTCTCTCACTTACAAGCTGTTGCAGTAGTTCTCTTTTTTTTCGATTTCTTCTTTAAGCATACCTTTTATAAACTGCTTGCACTGTGGTCTGATTGCTATTTATTTTTGAACTTTCTTTTTGTTATTGAAAAAAATTAAAACTAAATTATGGAATTTTCTGTGGTCTGCGCAAAAAAAACCTGCAAGAAGCAGATCACTCGCGATCAGCCGAACATACCATGCTGGCTTTGCGACAGCGTAAGTGTGCAGTTATTTCTGGCCTTGTGGGTGATGTCATCTCACAACGCAACGGTCTGCATTATAGTTGTGAGGAATGCCGTGCAGTCGATAATAAAATGCGCTCGTTTATGAGGCAGACGAGGAGTGGCTTTTAAGGAGCTGATCGTGGGCTTTAAGAACCAATACGATCGGCTCTTAGCCATGGACACTCAGTTCAGCAGTTTACAGCAGCTGGCTGAGTCTCCGCGGCGCAAGAAGTCCACTCCGCGGGACTTGCAAGTTCCAACTGGCTCACGGCCGCCGGCATCCGAAAAACTTATTCCGACCACTACGGCAGTGCAGTTGATTTCGTTTGCCACTCCAAGGGCAACGATCGCTGCTGGTGATGCAGATTCGGTAGCCTAATGCATCGTATCGGAGAACATGTAGCCGACTGTAGCGTCCGTGTCCGTAGAGTCCGTACCAAACTCCATAGCTATCCCATCCATTACGAACCCGCCAGTTGTTGTACGTCCGGGACCACCGGATATTGCCATCACAGGTACCGCACCTGTGGTGCCAAAACCACTGGTGGGTGTCCCACCAAAGTGGCAAGTTTTTGTCTCTCGGCTTGCCCCTGATCTCACATCTAATGATGTAACTGCTTTTATACAAAAAGAAAATAAAAGCCGAAGGCCTAAAAGGTGGAGAAGTTTAATTTCGCTTATGCCAGGGAGATAGCTTCTTTTAAGATAAGCGTCTCCCCATCTCATTTCGACACCATTTTTTCTGCCAATTTTTTGGCCGGAGCACTTGGTTGTGAAAAGAGTATAAGGCTAAGAAGAAGAATGGGCCCCATAACTCTCCCCGGTAGTCAGACCAGTGCTCCATCCTCATCTTCTACCCATTCAATAAACTAGTTTCCTCTCTTTTAGTTACTTACCAGAATGCTAGAGGCTTACGTAATAAGCTCAGCACTCTCTATCTTAATAGTTTCACATTTTTGTCCCATATTATTGTGTTAACTGAAACCTGGTTAAAGCCGGACATTCTTAGTTCCGAAGTTTTGGCAGATCGGTACACAATATTTAGAAATGACCGTTTGTCTCGACGTGGAGGAGGGGTCCTCATCACAGTGGACTCTAACTTCACGTCGGAACATTTCATATTCCAGGTTTAACAAGACCTGGAATTCCTGTGCATAAAACTGATTCTTCCAGCCTTTTCTATTTTCATTACCTGCTCGTACATTCCACCGTCTTCGGATATCTCTATATACGAGCAGCACCTGCCCGCTTTAAAAACTGTTTCTTCCTCGCTATCAGATAAAGACCACATGATAGTTCTGGGGATTTCAATTTGCCAGGCACTGTTTGGTCTTCGGTAAACGAGTCGAATAACCTTGTGCCCATATCACGACATGACTTTATTGACGGCCTGCTAGACCTGTCCCTGTCTCAAGTAAACTATGTGAAAAATTCCTTGGGTCGATTGCTCGATCTGTGCTTCGACTCGGATCCGACCATAGCGTTGTTAACCCGAGCCCTTCCGCTCACTATACCTGAAGACTCCTACCATCCTACTTTCGAAATATCGGTCGATATTGGACCTTCTGTATTGGATCGATCAGGTAAGCTTTCTGATCGTGTCCGCTGCTTTCGTAAGGCCGAGTTTACGAAGCTTAATTGCCTGATTAGGGATTTCGATTGGTCCGCTCTGTACTTGTGCACTGACGTTATGAAAGGCACAAACATTTTCTATAATGTACTTGACACTTTCTTTGATTCTTGTGTCCCATATTTCTGTCCGATTGGTTCTGGGAAGCCCCTCGGTTTACCAAAGAGAAATCAAGACTTTATAAACAATTTCAAGAAGTTGGCTCTCCTTCTTCTCTCTCTCGCTATGTAATAGCTCGGTCCAATTTCACCATTGTAAACGCTCAATGCTACAAAAACTACCTAGCTTTTAGTTTTAAAAAGTTTTAAAAACTTCGGTCCAAAAGCTTGTGGTATTTTGGCTGTCTTGTCATGTGCGTGCAAATCACTAAGCTTTGCATTGATGCTAGACTTACAGTATTTGCAATAGCATTTCCCTTCATCGGCTGCATCTACAGCCAGCCAATCTTTGAATGATGGGTCCTGCATACAGGCATGATGCGGTTTCTGCTTATAAACCTTAGGCATTTTACACTTTACACGATCGCGAATTAGATTGTGAAATAACTCATTAGTGATTGTATTAAACTCGATTCAATTTATTTAATACCTAAAAACGATGAAATTGAATTCTCTTTTGGCTTATCGATGTTATTTTGCGATTTAAATCAAAAAATACAACAAAGTATATAAGTGTGGCAGCGTGAAAGTATAAAAAATACCTGAAGCTGCCAGAGGTTTTGTAATAAGCTAAAATTACGCCAGTTTGTCTTGAAAATAGCCATAATTCCCGCTACCCACTATTTTACAATTTATCCCGCATTTGGCAATTGAAACACGATAGATCTACTGGGAAAATAGCTAAATTGGCAACACTGATCCAGGCGCTCATTTTTACGAAAGGGCAAAGCCGACACGTTTCTGTGTGAGTGCGAGCGAGATGGAACGATGTTTTTTGAAATGGGTTTCTCTATTGTGGCTATACTATGGATCCGATCGGATTCAGATTTGGGTCTCTGATAGAAATGATCTTTTTCTATGATTCTGCATTTTTCGTTTTTTGTTATCTTCAAAATTGTGGACGCCACAGATGTGCGCTCTTTGTGGGGGCGGAAGTGGGCGGGGCGAAATTTTGAAACACTTTTCTAGGAGTGAGATATCACATCAGTCTGGAAAAAAATTTGATTGGTCTAGCTCTAATAGCCTTCGAGCAATGAGTGAAAAACAAGACTGACGGACAGACGGACGGAAAGACATGGCTATATCGACTCGGCTATTGATGCTGATCAAGAATATATATACTTTATGGGGTCGGAAACGCCTCCTTCTGTGTGTTACACACATCCACTTTTACCACAAATACAATATACCCTTTTACTCTTCGAGTACGGGTATAAAAACGAAATACGAAAGGGCCAAAGCATATTGTGAAGAAAGTTCTGCTCCAATATCGGGAAAGTCTCAAAAACGACTTGACTCCGGCTTAAGCTTAATAAGGACAGTGGACTGAGGGCAGTAAAGAAAACCTTACATTACTAATGAAAGTTAACTTCCCAGGATGTACAAAGGTTGCCGATGCTCCAGCGCTTCAGGATTTAGCTACTATGAAACAGATCTGATATCTTCTAAGAGAACTCCTCCTTGCACTAGACAGAATATTTCTAAATCGAACACGAGTGGTAGACGAAGAGCAAGAGAGAGCTGCCTAGACGCAGCAGGTGCAGCAGTAACACGAAAGAAGCGGGAAAGATAGCTGACAGAACGGCCGCAGGCGGGCGGATGTATAAGCGTTATGCTATGGATAATCAACATAAGCCCCTCTGCAGTTTACTCACCCTGCGCACAGACTATATCCCTGTCTAGTAGAAGATCTCGCGGAATATCTAGAGCTGGAACACAAGCTGGCTAAATAAAGCTGAGATCTGAATTTGGAAGGCTGTTTCAGTTAAGCTGACTTCTCGCTTTCGACTTTTCTATCAGGCATAGTGCGCGATGCCTGAGACCAGAGCATGCTCCCGCTAGCGTTTGTTTATATTACGGGTCTGTGATGTGAAATTACATTACAAACAGCGTTACTTTGTTACAATGTGCTTAACATTAAATCTAAGAAAATACGTCTGCTGTATTAATTTATTTATTTATTTTACCAAACATTGTACAAATTACACTTCTTAATTACTAGTTCGCTTTGGTTTTGGTAAAGGGTTCCAATCTAAATTTGATGATGTTGGCGATGATTCTCTGTACTTTCCCGTTGATTTTAATATTTTTGTTTTATAAAAGTTATTATTATGAGTTTTTGATAAGATTTCGTCGGTATTAGAAGTGAAGATTGACATATTTGTTGATTCCGGCTCCGAACATCTTACGTTTTGACTATTTAACTCATTTGCGTAGATATATTCTTTTTCATCATATCGGTATAAAGATGTTAAGCTTGATTTTGTTCCTTTGGCTGCACTCTCATTTAAAAAGCTGTTGATTACGATTTATAGATTCAATAACTTTATTAATTGATTTTCGTAGACTCAATTGGTTTGAATTGTGATTTGTTGAGGTTGAATTAGTCAGACTAATATCGTTAATATTGTTTTTAGAATATGATACAGGTTTGTTCAACTCAAACTTTTTTCTGCAAATTATGAAGGTTGTAGGTTTTTTCTGAACTTTTAGATTTGTTTTGTTTGCATGTGTTCAATTTGTAGAATTGATCTTTTCTATTATCAGTTTTTGACATGGGGTGGTCATGTAATTTGGTATTAGTATTTGAGTTCGAATTTTCTTCAAATTTGTTTTCATTGTTTTTAGATGTATTTGAGTGTTTGGTAGTTTGAACATTCAAATCTTTTTTTAGTTAAAGCATCGTCAGTACACTTCAACGTTCCATTTGAATCATAATTTACCAGAGATTCGTATCTCTCATTAACAAAAAGTTCTATTTCATTAGCAAGTGATTTAATGTCAACTGCTCCATCATTATTGATTGAAACGTCAATTTCTCTTTCAAAATTATAATCATTTTGCTAAAATAAACAAATTTTCTTAGTAAATGTTTATTATTATATATGTAATCTTACCAATGGTGAAGGTGGTTGTGGGGCTCTCCTTTTTTTACGATACTTTTATAAGTTATTGGATTGTTTAAATCTATATTGACTTCGGTATCAAATGGATTAGTACTTGTCAAACTAGACTGCGATGACCTAAACAGAAAAGAAAAAGCAAGAAAGAAAAGAAGAGGCATATAACTACATCTAATCATATTACACGGATGACAGTATCAAAGGCAAGAAAAGCAAGAAAATAAGGGCAAGAAGATTTATGGAGTACATGGCGTTACTGCTAGATATTACATGTGCATCAGTGGCGTCATATCGCCGGATACATATAATATAGCATATATATATATGCTAATATATCTATATATATAAAGAAAAGTCATGTTAGTAAAATTATTTATAACTCAAGAACGGCTGTACCGAAAACAGTGCAATAAAATCACTATCTAGTCATAATCTGGAAGCAGTCTTTTAATTCAGAATGTAAGAAATAGTAATTGCTTCAAATTAGGCAAAGTTTAGCAACGACGGCACGTGGTAAACCGAATTGCAACAAAATCAGAAGTTTGGTTATAGATTATTATAAATCCAATAGCCAAGCAATTAAATCTGGATAAGTCGTCCGTTCAAGACCTTATAAACAATTTAAAAAAAAATGGCAATATTGAAAAACTTCAAGAATTGTGGGACTCTAATTTCAAAGGAACAATACCAGAATTGATTAAAATCTATGCCAAAGCGTTATAAATGTGTTGTAGAGGACAAAGGTGATGCTACACAACAGATATTATATAGAGAGAATCAAGGAGAGAATATATAGAGAGAATATTACACAACAATAAATATTACAAAAATTATTATACCCGTACTCGAAGAGTAAAAGGGTATATTGTATTTGTGGTAAAAGTGGATGTGTGTAACATAGAGAAAGAACAATTTCCGACCCTATAAAGTACATAAAGCCCTGTCTGTCCGTCCGTCTGTCCGTCCGTCCGTCTTGTTTGTCACTCATTGATCGGAGGCTATAAGAGCTAGAGCAACCAAATTGTTTTTCCAGAGTGATGTGGTATCTCACTCCTAGAAAAGTGTTTTAAAATGTCGCCCCCGCCCACTTCCGCCCCAAAAAGGGCGCACATCTGTGGCGTCCACAATTTTGAAGATAACAGAAAACGAAAAATGCAGAATTATAGAGAAAGATATGAATCAATGAATCGAATCGGATCATTAATATAGCCACAATAGAGAAAAATGCGAAAAAAAAAAACTTCGCTCCCTCTCTTTCGCACTCAAACAAAAACAAGTCGATTTGGGTTTTGTACAAATGAACGGCTGGATCTCAGAGACTATAAGAGCTAGAGCAACCAAATTTTCTGTCAAGACTCCTGTGATACCAAACCTGAACAAGTGTATTTCAAAATTTCGCCCCGCCCCCTTCCGCCCACCCAAAAAGACGAAAATCCACAATTTTGAAGATAGAAAAAAAAAAAAAAAAATGTAGTATCGTAGAAAATGACCATATATACCAGATTCCCGAATTTGGTTCAGATCGGATCATTACTTTAGCCACAATGATCAAATGAATTTTCAGCAGCGATTTTCCCCTTGCCACGCCCCCATGCGACGTAAGTCATTTATGCTGATGATATTCGCTACTGATTCTCTAACACTCACACTCACGCTCTCACGAACTGCTTCGTGCAGTGTCCGTGTGTTGTTGTGAGAAGTGATGATGTAGTTGTAGATGACAGATGTAGCAAAAAAAATGTAAAATGTAAAACTGATAAAACATTTGAAAACTCCACATAAATCACATGTGTACAGACTGAGTACGTTTACCCGTAAGAGTCGCGTTCACAGCGACTCCGTAAGTTCTTTCTCGTTATACCCGTACTCGAAGAGTAAAAGGGTATATTGTATTTGTGGTAAATGTCCGTCTGTCTGTCCGTCTTGTTTGTCGCCCATTGCTCGGAGGCTATAAGAGCAACCAAAAGTTTTTTTTCAGTCTGATGTTATATCTCACTCCTAGAAAGTGTTTCAAAATTTCTCTCTGCCCACTTCCGCCCCCACAAAGAGCGCACTTTTGTGACGTCCACAATCTCGAAGATAAGATAAGAGAAAACGAAAAATGCAGAATCATAGAGAAAGGCCATATCTATCAGGGGCCCAAATCTAAATCGGATCGGATCATAAATATAGCCACAATAGAGAAAATCATTTCGAAAAACATCGTTCCTTCTCTCTCGCACCCACACAAAAACGAGTCGATTTGGTTTTTGGTACAAATGAGCGCCCCGATCTCAGAGACTATAAGAGCTAGAGCGACATGGTCGAATCTCTTCGTCCCTTCGTTTTTCATTTTCATTTGATGGCAATAGCCAAGATAATCAATTAGCAAGACAATCCGGTTCTTTCGTTCTGCATGTCCGTTCGCTCGTGGTGTCTTTGCAGCATTAAGTATGTGTTTTACATTATCTTACATTTATTTTACATTATTCGACTTACAATACTTTTTAACATCCTTTTAAGTAAAAGCGGTACCGCGATCGGTGATAATTCGATTGGGCATGCTTAAGTAGCTGGTTACCTCCTGCAGGATATCAATTACGCGCTTCGTGGATGTACTTTTTACAGTTCGGACTATGGTGAATTTAGTGAATGCGTCGAAAACCACCACAATGTGCTCATTCCGTTTTAAGCTCTTTGGAAAGGGAACCAGGTGGTCCATGTGTACACTGCTCGCCACTTGAATAGAACACCTCTAAAGTCGATTTTCTATAGTTAATTGCTGCTAAACCAAGCCATCTAGAAAAATAATTGTTGTGTTCTTATAAAGTTTACTAGAAAGCCCGTCCGCTTTGCTGCTTACTAACTCGATGTTTAGGAATTCATTGAAATTAAACAATGATAATTTTGATGAAATAACATATTTTATTTAAATGTTTTGTGATAAACAATATTTTTATACCCGTACTCGAAGAGTAATAGGGTATATTGTATTTGTGGTAAAAGTGGATGTGTGTAACATAGAGAAGGAGTAATTTCCGACCATATAAAGTATATATATTCTTGATCAGCATCAATAGCCGAGTCGATATAGCCCTGTCTGTCCGTCCGTCTGTCCGTCCGTCCGTCTTGTTTGTCGCCCATTGCTCGAAGGCTAAAAAGAGATAGAGCAACCAAATTTTTTCCAGACTGATGTATTCTCTCACTCCTAGAAAAAGTTTAAAAATTCCGCCCCGCCCACTTCCGCCCCCACAAAGGGCGCACATCTGTGGCGTCGACAATTTTGAAGATAACAGAAAACGAAAAATGCAGAACCATAGAGACAGCCCATATCTATCAGGGGCCCAAATCTGAATCGGATCGGATCATTAATATAGCCACAATAGACAAAAACATACGCAAAAACTTCGCACCATCCCTATCGCACTCACACAAAATCGAGTAATTTTGGTTTTTCGTATAAATGAGCGCCTCGATCTCAGAGACTATAAGAGCTAGAACAACCAAATTTTTGCCTAGACTCCTGTGATATCGCTTCAGTGCAAGTTTATTTCAAAATTTTGCCACGCCCACTCCCGCCCCACAAAAGACGAAAATCCACAATTTTGAAAATAAAAAAAATAAAAATGCAGTATCGTAGAAAATGATCATATCTACCAGATTCCCGAATTTGGTTCAGATCGGATCATTATTGTAGCCACAATGATCAAATGAATTTTCAGCAGCGGGGGTTGCCCCGCAACAAAAAATATACATTTTATTAGGGTTGATGGCAGCAGCGCTGCAGCGGCTGCTACTGATTCTCTCACACACACACTCACGCTCAAACATGCTGCCTCGTGCAGTGTACGTGTGTTGTTGTGAGAACTGATGTAGATGATGTAGATGTAGATGTCGATGACAGATGTAGCAAAAAATGTAAAATGTAAAAACTGATAAAACATTTTAAAATTCCACATAAATCACTGAGTACGGGTATAAAAAGTAGAGTCGCGTTCGAAGCGACTCCGTACGTTCTTTCTCGTTTGTTTTGCGAACGCTACATACAGTTGACCATGTGAAAATACCGGATGCTCCAAATTTAAACCACAAATTTGCAACGACTGTCCTTGTGATTTATTAATAGTCATAGAAAAGCAAGATGAATGGGAAATTGTAGTCGTTTGAAATCAAATGGCACGTCAGTCGGAATCATCGGACTTCTCGGAATTAAAACGTGTTCACCACAAAATTTCCCAATCAAAATAGTTGCTTCAAGTAAATTAGTCATTACTTTTTTACAGCAAGTCGTGCAAGTGTACTATTGCAAAGACGTGGTGGATTAAGATTCGGCAGCATAATTATGGTGGCTCCAACTTTTACTTGTAAATAGTATGGCGGCAATCCAGGTAAATCCAATGAATTTAGAAATTCGACTGGATAATTTACAACATAATCTTGATTGATACGATTATCAATCGACCTATACGCAACCGTTTCTCCTGGGATAGAAATCAAAATAGATGGGTTGATCTCATTGACATCTTTATTTTTCCGGCCAAAATTGCTCTTTCCCTCAACCAGTCATGGTTTCTATAATGTTGTACAAAATTTGGAAACACACTCCGAATCAAGTATTCCTTCGATAACAGAAAAGTGCAAAAATTATTTGTAAGCGTTATAAAAGCCAGAATTGTTAACGGATGTATGCCATTACCAATATATAACAGTTGTCTGAGTCATCGTTTTGCAATTGAATTGCCGTACAGTCAACACGTGTAGTCAATCTAAGTGTTTCACAGAGCGCCATAAATTAGATGTTTTCAGACACGCATTAATTTTATCAGCAGTTGTTCCTTGTTTGACTACAGGCAATTTTTTTCTGAAATCACCTGCTAACAATATCAATGCACCACCAAACAATCGATTAACTCCTCGAATATTTTTCAACGTACTATTAAGTGATTCCAGTGACTTCTTGTTGGCCATAGTACACTCATCCCATACAATAGGAGAGCATTGCGGCAGCACTTTCGCCATTGCAGATCTTTTGAAATGTTGCATGTAGGATTATTGTCAGCCTGCATTTTCAAGGGCAACTTAAGGGAACAGTGCGCCGTGCGATCACCATCCAATATTGTGGCAGCGATGCCAGACGAAGCCAGAGCCAATGCGATTCTATTTAATCGTAAACCGTTCTTTGATTGACATTTAACCTTGCCTCATTGTTTTGAACAAACGTATTGTGGTAGGATAACCCCTGTCAGCCCCATATATAATACTAGCCTTAATGTATACATATGTACGAATAATCCCAAATCTACGACTACACTGGAGAAATACCGAATATACGGTCTCCTAAAAAGAGACAGACCGACGCTTGGCCATTCGTAAAGGAAAATGAGAACAATAAAGTCGTGTGCGGAGAAATATACAGAAAGATATTATACATAACCTCGTTTTACTCTCACAATTCAGAAGTGGGCCTTACTCACAATGTGCGACATAGAGTTGAATAAATGTTCGGTAGTGCAACTGAAGAGGTGGCTGTCCGGTCTTGGGCTATCAACCCAAGGCTCTAAAGCCGAGCTAATCGCACGCATAAGCGCAATTTCGCCAGACGCACGCGGCGACCCACCAGAGGTTCCGGTCGTCCAAGTGGAACAGCAGGAGACGGCAAGCGCAGCACCAACTTTGGCGTCTGCGATCGAGGAAGAGGCAGCCCCATCGACTCGAGGACAGCCGAGCGCGGTGGAAGTTGAACACGTGGCTCTGAAATTACGAGCAGAGATAGAAGCAGGCAAAGACATGCTGCGCAAAATTTACGAAGAGATAGACAGGATCGATCACGTCGGCCAATCCAATGACATCATCATCGAAGACAGAGACGCAAATTACAGCAACAACAACAACATCGCTTGCGCTAACAGCACCGCAGCTAACAGCGTGTGCGCTAACAGCACCAATGTTAATATCACCCCTAAAGGCAGTGATGGAAATGACGACAATGTAGACAACGGTGTGGCAAAACGGCAAGACGCAAATGTAAACATTTGGGGATCTCCGGTGGCAACTCTAACTTTGGCAAAGGAAGTAACGATGGATTACGACGGGACACAATGTGCCAAAAAAATTGGGTCATACAGCTGGGAATATTGCCCAAATTAACAACCTGGACAGCATTACAAAACGAATGCTGCTGATCGCTAAATTGAAAGGAAATGCTCAGCGCTGGCTCCATGCAGATTCTTCGCGCATCTTGGAATCAGCTGATTACCTTTGCGAACAACTGATCGTGGCATTCGGGGCAACCGTCACCAAAGGAGAACTCAGAGACAGATTCCAAAAGCGCCAATGGCTTCGTGGAGAAAATTTTTTCCACATATTTCGAAAACAAGATGATGCTGGCCAGGAACAACAACATAGACACAGAGGAGCTGAAAGAGAAGATAATTGAGGGGATTCCAGTTCCGGGCTTACGGGATCAGGCTCGCATTCAGTGCTTTTCCGATCCGAAGCAAATTTTGAATGCGTTTTCAGAGATTCGCCTTCCGGAGCGTATGCAGCATGACACGTCTTCGCAGGGCCTGGTAAATACTTCGGCCAACAAGGACCTACATTGCGCCAACTGCAACTCACGAGGCCATTTCGCCAAGGACTGCCTCAAACCAAAAAGGGAGCCTGGATCATGCTACGCATGTGGGGCATTTGGACACTTGGTCGGACAATGCCCGGAGAGAAAGAGCGTAACCTATAACAATTATGTAAGATACTGTAAGATTTTCTTTTTAAACAATATCGTAACACCATTAATTGCAGCGTGCCTCATAGACTCTGGGAGTCCAATATCGTTCATCAAAAAAAATCTAATCGCCACAGAAAGCAATTTGGAACCAGTTTTTGAATTCTACTTTGGGCTAAACAAAAGCCAGTTGAAAACATTCGGAAAAATTTTATGTTATGTTTTGAAAGGAAGAATAAAATGTTATTTTTATTTGAACGTGGTGTCAAACGAGTCTATGAGTCATGGCGTGGTTCTTGGTAGAGATTTCATGAATGCATGCGAGTTAAATTTGGACCTAAGTGCTTTAAAAGATGGTTACGTTAGACGCTTTGAATACGGAAGTTAATGATCATTTAAGTGAAAATTCAGCAATGAAAATTTAAAATGATAAAATGCAAATTAATATAGTTGGAAATAACACTAATATAATAAGTAGTGAAAAGATCAGTGAAAACGTTCATGAAATAGTTAGAGATGAGGTGATTAAGATAGAGAATGTAAATGAAATTTTAAGGGATACCGTTAGTAAGAAAGTTAATGAAATTGTTAGTGATTTAGTTAGTAATGAAGTTGATAAAATTTTTTAGTGATTTTGTTAGTAATTAGTAAAGGAGTAGACGAAATGATAAGGGAAGACATTAGTGACGATACTGCAGAAGTTTCCACAGAGTTAGTAAGTTATTCGTTGCAAATTGCGTCGATTCTACCGCACCAAAAATTACAAAAAGGAACCAGTTATTTCGGTAAATAATGATACGATAGGTATGAATGAAATCCTTAGCAACAAACCTGATGACACATACAATGAGATTATTGTGCCAGATATTTTAATATTAATTATATGAAAAATGAAGAAGTTGATTACATTTGCGGGAGAACATAAGTCATAAGCTTAAGTGTCAGCTTAGGCAAACAATCGAAGACTACTACGTGAAGACGGTAAAACCAAAAGAACCCTTAGTCAGGTGCGAAATAAAACTTAACTTAGAAAAATCAAAACCGTTTAGTTGTGCTCCAAGGCGCCTGTCGTATACTGAAAAAAGATAAACTGCAAAAATTGTTAGATGAATATTTAAGAAAAGGAATAATACGACCCAGCGATTCTGATTACGCTTCACCTATCGTATTAGTTAAAAAGAAAACAGGAGACTTAAGATTATGCATAGATTTTAGGAAACTTAACAAGACTTTGATTAAGGACAACTATCCCATTCCCCACATCGATGATCTACTAGACAAATTAGCCAACAAAAGAGTCTTTACGAAACTTGATCTCAAAAAAATGGTTATTTTCATGTATTCGTTAATGAGGAATCGATTAGGTATACGTCGTTCGTGACACCTTTAGGACAATTCGAGTTTCTCAGAATGCCACAGGGCCTGAAAAACGGCTTCAGCAGTGTTTCAAAGGTTTATTAACAAAATATTCGATGATTTGATTAGAGAGGACAAAGTTATTGTATACATGGACGACATCATGGTGGCCAGCAAAGACATACAGGAACACTTGGAAACGCTAAAAGAAGTCTTTATTAGATTAGCTCAAAACAAATTAGAATTACGTATAGACAAATGTGAGTTTCTACAATCTAACATAAAAATATCTGGGGTTTACAATCAACGGAAAGGTATAAAAGCAGATGAAAAAGGACTAGAAGCAATCAAAAACTTCCCAATCCCAGATAAGGTACAGATTGTGCAAAGTTTTTTGGCTTATGCTCCTATTTCAGAAGATTTATAAAGGATTTCTCAACTATTGCCAAACCGCTTTACGATCTCTTGAGAAAAGACACAGAGTTCAAAGTTGGTGAAAGTGAATTAAAATGTTTTTTTAATGCTTAAGGAACTGTTAATGCAAGCACCCATTTTGGCAATTTATAATCATAAGGACGATATAGAACTGCATTGTGATGCAAGCTCTCTTGGTTTCGGGGCAGTGCTATTTCAGAAGAAAGAAGACGGAAAACTGCATCCAATATTTTATTTCTCTAAGCGTACAACTGCAGCGGAATCGAAATATCACAGCTTTGAGCTGGAGACAATGGCAATCATTTACGCATTACGCAGGTTCCGCATATATTTATATGGAAAACGTTTCCAAGATAGTTACTGACTGTAATTCACTAACGCTAACGCTCAACAAAATTGAACTCAACCCGCGTATTGCTAGATGGGCGTTAGAGCTGCAAAAAGTTATGACTATGAGTTAAGCCATAGAGAAGGCAGCAGGATGCAACACGTAGATGCGTTAAGCAGATGCACAAACATTCTCATTGTAGAAACTAATACGTTTGAAGACAACCTAGTCATTTGCCAAGCCAAAGACCAAGTAGTTCAAAAGATCAAGCAACAATTAGAAGAAAATGAACACAAGCTTTTCGAAATGAGAAACGGTGTAGTTTACAGGAAGTGTAATGATGGAAGATTGTTATTCTATGTTCCAACAGAAATGGAAGACCACGTTTTATACAAATATCATAACGAAATAGGACACATAGGTAGAGACAAAATGATGATATAATTGATAAAAGTTATTGGTTTCCAAACGTAAAAAGAAAAATGCTCTGGTCATATTGAAAATTGTTTAAAATGTGTAGCGTTTTCGCCTAAAACAGGAAGAGAAGGATTTTTACACTCCATCCCGAAAGGAAATAAGCCATTTGAACTAATTCACATCGATCACTACGGCCCCATTGATTCAGGAAGATTGAAGAAGCACATCTTAGTAGTTGTTGATGCTTTTACAAAGTTTGTGCGTTTATATGCAACAAAACCACGAATACACGGGAGGTCATCGTTTCGTTGAAAGACTATTTTAGAGCATACTATACAGCAAACCCAAATGCATAATTTCAGATCGGGGAAGTTGTTTCACGTCAAACGAGTTCGATGACTTCTTGTCAGAGGCTGATATTAAACATATAAGAATAGCAACAGGATCGCCTCAAGCGAATGGTCAGGTGGAAAGGGTAAACAGAAGCATTGGACCAATGATAGCGAAATTAGTAGAACCAGAAAAGGTATACATTCGGATGCAGTAATAGACAAAGTAGAACATGCATTAAATAACACGCAGCATAGGAGCACAAAACAAGTTCCGTGTAAAATACTATTCGGCATAGAACAGAGAGGAAAAATAGTAGACGAATTAAAAAGAAAAACTAGAAGAGTTAAATGATGTACAAGAAAATAGAGATTTAGAAGATCTAAGAGCGGAAGCGGCAGAAAATATAAAAGACAGCGCAAGCGTACAACAAAAAGCAATATGACAAGGGTTTGAAGAAACCGAAAGAGTATAAGGAAGGAGACTATGTGATGGTAAAAATTTTGATTGCACAGTGGGAGCATCTAAAAAATTAATTCCCAAAAACAAAGGACCTTACGTAATCGAAAAAGTACTAAGAAATTACAGGTTTCTGTTAAGAGACGTGGAAGGTTTTCAAGTATCCCGTAACCCATATCAAGGGGTTTGGAGTATTCAAAACATCAAACACTGGATAGGCAACAAAAAATAACTGACAAAATATTAAAATATTAAAAAAAAAAAAAAAAAAAAAAATAAAATAAATGTAATAGATTAAGAACAAGAAAAACCTGTAAACCATTATAAAATTCCCGTATATCTAAGTGAATCAGGTGATCCAACAGTCAGAATGGCCGAGTTGTGGTAGGATAACCCCTGTCAGCCCCATATATAATACTAGCCTTAATGTATACATATGTACGAATAATCCCAAATCTACGACCACACTGGAGAAATACCGAATATACGGTCTCCTAAAAAGAGACAGACCGACGCTTGGCCATTCGTAAAGGAAAATGAGAACAATAAAGTCGTGTGCGGAGAAATATACAGAAAGATATTATACATAACCTCGTTTTACTCTCACAGTATTAATCTCGGACCGATCATACTGTTTTTCACGCTCCAGTTCTTTGTTGAAAAGGTCGTGTATTTCACGATTAGGCGCTGTCATACCTGATTGAGCTAATGCTTTGCTTGCCATTATCAAGCAAAGGTCTTCAATAGCGATCAATGCTTTGTTGTAAATAATTGCGAAAAGTGTCAGAATTTGATGTGGACTTGACGACAATACTTCAAGATGCACTTCAAGTGTAAGATCCCAATGCATGTCATTCTCAAGCAAAATTCAATCGTTCGCATGCTTTTGCGATACGTCCCACACTAGCAAAACTAGCACAGTCGCCAACGGAGAGCTCAGAGACTTGGCAGTTCCCTGTTCTAATGATGCCTTACCTGGGCAACGTAAATCTCTGCCCGATCCGACCGTTCCCCTTTATTGCATCGCGTTGGATGAATATGGAATATAAGCAAACGCCAAAAAACACAAAAAACCCCAAATGCCGGTTGGGAGAAATGCTAAGCAGGGAAAAAGCAGTGGCCTTAAGGCCTTAAGAAGCTTCGAGCTCTCTAGTCAAGGACTCTTGGCCACCGCCAGTCTGCAAAGACATGGGTTGGCTCCAGGGGAGCATTAAGGTGATAGCCTGCGACGATGAGCAACCCGTGAAGCTCTGCAAAAGCTGCGCTAGCGAAAATCGGGGAGGGTCTACGTTGGGTCGAAGCTCGTCGCTATAGACTGGAGGGATGTGCAGAGCAAACCAAGAGTCCGTATATGGGTGCCGGCCACCTTTAAGGAGACCTCAAAATGTTGCAGAGATGCAACCCTAGTGTACCAACCTCAGACTGGAAACTGGTAAAAGTTAAGAACACGAAGGGCCTGACAAAGGTGGTGCTTGTTCTAGACAAGGAGCAAGGGGAGAGCTCAACTTCGGCTTCAGCTTGGTGACCATGAAGATCTACAAGTCGGACGCAGCGACCGAGGCAAGTTCTGTCGACAATCCAGTCGACTCTGATAACACCATTACAGTTGAGAACATTTCTAGTGAAGTCTCTGAGGCTTCTGCAGATAAATCTCTACCAGCATCCGCTGTCCTCATACCCGCTTGGACGTCTGAATCCAGGGGACTTGGGTGGCAGGAGACAAAATCTGTGGATTAGCGACGAAGGACTACAAGATAATGGTAGCTCCAAAAAAAGATACAGTTCTGGCGAGAATACACCTAAAAATCTTTCTGCTCCACAATTTTAGCAATGGTGGCACGGCTGCTACGTGGCTCACGAAAAAAAGGGATCCTCCCAGTGACCTCCCAGTTCGCAAAACAGCCAGCGACAGCTATATGTCGAATAAAGGCCTTGAAAAAGGCAGCGATGCCAACGCCCACCACACCCAATGGGGGAGCTCAGACTCTTCTATAAGGGGGTGAGTCATTTTTTCAGCTTCATCCTTGACTCTAGTGTATGAATATATAATTTGGGTAACGACCTCACGTTCATAATAACCTCATAACATAATGACCTCATAATAAAAAACATTAGGGTCATTGACCGGACCTTGCAAAAAAAAAAGTTAAGTGTAGAAATCCCTAACCGTCAAAGAATACTCTCTAATTGCTTTCCTCGACGTCGAAGCAGCCTTTAACAACGTCGTACCGGGGACCATCACGGAAGCCCTGACTGACCTGGGGGTGGATCGTCACTTGGTGATGCTCATCAAACAATTGCTCACATGCAGGATGATGACATCATCAATGGGATTGTCAACTCAGGCAAGCTATGTCAACAGGGGCAACCCGCAAGGTGGTGTCCTGTCTTCCCTTCTATGGAACATAGCAGTCAAAAAATATTCTGTGCCACCTGGAAGGGGAAGGGATTCAATGTGGTGACATATGGGGACGACGTTGCCATTATATTCTTTTGGCAAACTCCCTTAAACATTTTGCGGTTTAATGACTACAAAGCTCGCCCGACTGTTAGAATGGACAACGTCACGTGGATTGGAAGTTAATCCCTCGAAAACGGAACTTGTGTTGTTCACAACTAAATACAAAATCCCGCCCCTAACAGTACTTTTAACAATACTAAACGGATGCAGCCCATCCTTCAGTGACAATGCCAGTTACTTAGCGTTGGTAATGTACAAAAAGCTTAGCTGGAACCTGAAGATCACAGAAGGAGTAAAGAAGGCCACGATAGCCCTCTACACTTGCAAAGAAGGCCATTGGCTTTTAAATGGGGAATGAACCCAAGCATAGGTCGTTTGATATTCGTAGCTAGCGTCTCTAGTCTACATAGTCTATTGGTCTACAATACTTTTCTACGGAGTCACAGTGTGGGTGTGGTGGCCTGCTTTTTCAAAAAGGACCATCACGAAACAACTGCGAAAGGTACCTCAGGGAAAAAAGTATATGTCCATTGATATTATTAAAAAAAAAATTAAGAACAAAGATAATCTTTTGGACTTTTTTTTTTTTTTATTTAACTAGTACAACTACATATGAACAAAAAAATAACAATTTTATTTTCATAAGCTTTTGGGTTTGCTAAATATTTAGTGAACAAGTTTAAGTTCATATGAAATAAGTATATGTCCATAATAAGTGAAAATTCAAAATAGTAATGAAATAATTTTTTTTAGATTTTTTAAATTAATTTTTAATAGTATATATGCTTTTCTTTTTTTAGTGAAAATTTGAATTATCCGGGTTGGCATGGAGGTTGCCAAATTTTGGAGAATTTTAGGGTTAATTTGATGCCATTCCTGGAGCAATGCTCTTTTCAGGTCATTTACCGTATCAAACTGGCTTCCATCCTTGTAAACTTTGTTGGATAATAATCCCCAAAGATCTACTATTCGGCTTAGGTCCGGGCTGATTGCTGGCCACTGCAAAAAGGGTATCCCTCCTATCATCCAAAAAGTCGTTTGTTTTACGTGCCGTATGGATTGGCCATTGTCTTAATGGAAAATCCACTCATCCCCATAAAGGTTTCCAGCAAATTCAATCTGTACTGTTTCTAACAACTCTAAAAAGATTTCTCCATTGGTTCTGGTTCGTATAAAACAGATTGGAGACTTTCTAGTATTCCCAAATCCAGCCTAAACCATCAATGATCCTCCACCGTGGTTTTGCCTATGGCAGTGCTATCATGGTTATCTTTTTATCGCGCCAATACTTTTGGCAGGAGTCAGGGCTGTCAAGTTACATTTTCTAACGTCCAAAAATATAACTTTAGTGAAATCCTGTGACCAAAATTTGTATTTTTCAGCAAGTCCTAGTCGGGCGGTTATGTGGCGCTCAATATCCTCGCTACAGAGTCGCGGGAAGCATATCTAACCGTTTCGTTTTTCCTTTAAAAGTTGATTTATACGTATTTTGGATGTATCAAGCTTCAGTTAACCTTTGATATCCATGCAAGACTTGTTTTTTTGAACGGCTAGACGCCGAATTTGCCTCTTGCACCGTGCATCGATTTCCGTGGGTCTGCCGCTCCTCTTTATTCTCGCATACATTTCAGGATTTTTAAGAAAGTTTGCTGTGTGTGTCCATGCCGATTTAGTCTTTGGCAATATAAGAAACATTCTTGCCAGATTCGGCCAGCCCTTTGATCAGACCGCGATCTTCCTCCGACAAATGCCTTCCACGTGGCATTCTACCGTAAAATCAAAAATTTGAACACACATTTTTCATTCCAAACGGGTAAAACAATGTTACTTACTTTTTTCTGAATAAAGCAATTTTTGGATCACACTTCTTACTTTGACCACACGCGAAAGCACAATAATCTCAGCTTGGACATATACTTATTTCCTTCGAAAATCACGAGTTGCTACACAAATTTTTTTCAAACGGTACAAATAATGAAGCGCACAAAGGAATACTAGACTGCGAGATCTTCATAAGAGATACAAGAACAAACTGGCATGCCTACAACAAATTTACCGTTACCTTCATAGAAAATATAAGCAAATTAAAAAGTGGACATATACTTCTTTCCCTGAGGTACAAAGAACTGCCGCCTTATGCTTCAGTGGGGTTCTATGCACCACACCAAAAGATGCTCTAAATACTAACTTATGCCTTCAGAACCTTGACCTTGCAGTTAAGGAGCAGGCAGAAATGACTGCGATCCAAGGGATTACACAAATACTGAAATAATTATCCCTCACAGCGACAACTGGCTGGAGGGAAGACCTGGGCCAAACGGAGCCATACAAATCTACTTGTACTTTTCAAACTTACAAACAAATTTTAATATATGTAACATATTATTTAAGTATAGTTTTATTAATATTAATAAATCGCGGTGCACAGGTAAGAATAATTAAGCTTTTTATACCCATCTCGAAGAGTAAAAGGGTATATAGTATTTGTGGTAAAAGTGACTGTGTGCAACATAGAGAAGGAATTGTTTCCGACCCTATAAAGTACATATATTCTTGATCAGCATCAATAGCCGAGTCGATATAGCCATGTCTGTCCGTCCGTCTGTCTGTCCGTCTTGTTTGTCGCCCCTTGCTCGGAGGCTATTAGAGCTAGACCAATCAAATTTTTTCCAGACTGATGTGATATCCCACTCCTAGAAAAGTGTTTCAAAATTTCGCCCCGCCCACTTCCCCCCAGAAGGGCGATTTTGAATTGGATCGGATCATTAGTATAGTCACAACGGAGAAAATCATTTCGGAAGGCATCGTTCCCTCTCGCTCTCTCTCACACAAAAACGAGTCGCTTTGGTTTTTCGTAATATGTGTCGCCTGGATCTCAGAGACTATAAGTGCTAGAGCAACGTCCATCAATAAGATTTGCCATGATCACATAAAAAAAGGGTGTTTCCGTTGGATCCCACATAATTTAACAATCCAGCAAAAAGACGCGTGTCGATTGACGCAAAAGAAATTATCCAAAAAGTACGATCGTAGTGCTTCAAAAGTGTATATAATATCCACACAGGTGACGAATCCTGGATATATTCATACAAGCCGGAAACAAAACCACAAAATGAACCAAAATGAACCAAATCCAACAAAAGTTGTTCGCTCGTGAAGTACATCGAAGCAAATGGTGGCCTGTTTTTCGGCATTAATGGTCATGTGGCTACAGTGGCCTCAGAGAAACGTAAAACAGTTATTCTGGTTGGTATACAACCATTTGTTTGCCAGAAGTTTTCGGTGAAATTCGAAAAATGAACAAAAAGAGACGAATTATTCTCCACCACGACAATGCAAGCTCTCACTCATCGGCACAGACAAAGGCATTTTTGACCGACCAGCATTTTTGGCAGTACAGTCCTCACTTAGCACCCAATGACTTCTTCCTGTTCCTTAACATCATGAATAAATTACGCGGTCAACGCATTATGACGCCAGAAGAAGCGGTTAATGCATTCAAAATGCATGTTTTAGAGGTGTATCCTTCAGACTGGAAAAAATGCCTCGGAAATTGGTTTAATCGAATGCAAAAGTGTATTAATTATCAAGGAGAATATTTTTGAAAAACGACGCCTAAGTTGGATTTTTTCATAGTTAGGCCAAAAATATAAATAGCAACCCTCGTATTAATCAATATTATATATACATTATAAACTTCCTTCCGTGCCACACAAATTCCCCACAAAACGAATATATTGCTTAGAGTACCGGGTAAAAACTACAACGTGTTAAGTGCATGCACGTACATATAGCTTTTTATACAACGATTAACAAAGTTATCATAAGTTCTTGTAGCGCAAATTTATATAAACTTATATATAATATATTTTTTATTTTGTACTTACAGCTCCTTTATTGAACAATTCTTTGGTGGAACCTTTGAAGTTAAAATGAACACAGAAGAAGTTCCACATGAAACTACTACTGTAACAACTGAGAATTTTTTGCAATTAAGTTGTTTCATTTCAATGGAAGTGAAGTACATGCAAAGCGGCCTTAAATCGGTAGTTAACAACACATTTATGAATTTCTATGCATTAAAGCTCCTATATATTCATTTTAGAAAATGATGGAATCATTGGTCAAAAATCTGAAACTTTGGGACGAGACGCACACTACATTAGAACTGTAAGACCCTTAAAATCATAACATAAATTTATTAAAGTTGTATTTAATTTGCAGTACTTAGTTAGCAGACTTCCAGCTTATCTTACTGTCCAATTCGTACGATTTCAATATAAAAGGAAAGGAAGGAATAAACGCCAAGGTGTTGAAGGATATAAAATTTCCCATCGACTTTGACGCGTTCGAGCTGTGTACACCCGAGTTGCAAAATAAATTATGCCCAATGCGTTCGAAATTTAAGGAATTGGAAGACAAAAGTATGGACGTGGAGATAGCCAAAACATATGGGCTCAAGGATGATGACATAGGAAAAAAATATGAGCAATTTTGGTTTGATGATGATTTGGGAAGTAATAATTCTGGATACTATACATTACAAGCTGTATTGACACATAAAGGTCGATCAAGTTCATCTGGACACTATGTTGCTTGGGTACGCTCCAACGGCGATGTTTGGTTTAAATTTGATGATGACGAAGTAACATCCGTGGCAACGGAGGAAATTTTACGACTCTCAGGTGGTGGGGATTGGCATTGTGCCTATGTCTTATTATATGGACCGAAGCGTTTGGAAAAGTTCTAAATAATTATATTACTGTCAATAATTATGGGTTGTTGATCAAATTAATTTGAATATAAAAAGATGCTCACGAGATTTGAAGTCTTATTTTTTGAATTTGGAAAAAGTTCCACAAAAACACGAGAGGGAATGTTACGAGTCGCAGTTACCGCGACACTCGTTTTATACCCGTACTCTGCCTATATAGTATGAGAGAGAAAACTTCTGATCTTTGTGGAATTTTTAAATATTTAATAGTTTTTAAATTTTACATTTTGGACAAAAAGTTTGGTTCCTCTAGCTCTTATAGTCTCTGAGATCCAGGCGTCCATATGAATGAAGGCCACGCGTTGGGGCGTGAGAGAGAGCGAACGATTATTTTACCACAAATCTAATATACCGATTAACTCGTTGAGTACGGGTATATCAAATACTAGCGAGACTCGATCAATGTATTTACGAGCTGCTTTCGCACACTGCGAACCCGCACTGTAAAATTGCATGCACTTTTGCCTTCTCTAGTTGGTGGTTTTCGCAAATGTTATATTTTCTAATTTGTATCGGTAGTTGCCTCTGAACCGATTTCCAAGAAAAGCTCATAATAATTTTTTATATGTATCTTAGTCATCTTAGACCCCCTCGACGAACTACCATCTTGCTGTGATGAGGGGGCTTAGTAAGCGTAAGCACCCCGAGAGCTATACCGGCGGCAGCACACGCTGCCAGAAGGACCACCCAAGCCGGGCAGGTCAGGGGCGAGCGCTGAAACTAAAAGTAGTTCACACTGGCGGTAGGGCTAAAACGCATCCGTTATGGGAAAATGTCCGATAACGATTTTTCAGTTAAGGTGCAGGGAGTCGGAGACCCAGTACCGGCGGTTATTGGGGTGCGAGCGCAGGCCTCCCGGCGTCGATATCCTGTGACTGCAGGAAACCCGAGATGGCAGTGGAGAGCTTGGCTGCCAAATCGTGTAATGCCACAAGCGAATGGAGGATCCGCAGGCAGAGAGGGACGATTGAGGAACTGGAACCGGGAACCAGCGACGGAAGCTTCGTCTTCACTGGCCCTTCCGTGTCGGAGGCAGAGTTGGCCAAAGGCCTTCTATCGCCCTCGTGGACACAGCGAGGAGAGCTGCAGAAGGCGGAGCCACAAGTCACGGCTCCCAACATCCAGGTTGACTCGAGTCCACTACCTGGGACGGATGACGAGGCTCAGACCCGACGCAAACGGCTTTCGGGAAACAGGGCATCGGAGAAGGCGAAACCAGAGGACATTCTGGCCAGCCTTGGAGCCCCGCCTGAGCGTGCAGACAGCCATTATCGACCAAAATCGCCACCCGGAAGGGAAGATATCGGACGTTAACCTGGCTGAAGGCAGAATCGGAGATCCTGACCGCCATGAAGGATGCCATTGTTCGCGCAGACAACCCGTTTATTTGCGAGTTCAAAGGGGCATCAAGTTCTGTATAAGGGAGCCAAAGCAGTGGCCTGTGGTAACGGACGAAACTCTCGAGTTTCTCCGAAACCACGGTCCAAGGTTTTGGTGAACTTTGGGCTAAGTAGCGTCGTAACTCTCTGCGTGGTCCCCATCGATGAGATTGCCAGGAGAACGATCATGAATGTGGATTCCTCCCCAATCAAGGCGGATGAAGACACACTTGTCCTGATCAGGATCAGAACCGGATCCTTGGAACGTCAGACTGGACCATCACACGGGCGATAGCGCGAGACAAGGGGAACAGCAAGGAACTCTGGATCAGCATTGGTCAAGAAAGCCTTTTCCAAACTCCTTGAAAAGGACTGCCGCATATCTTTTGGTATGGGCACACTTTGCAGCGGTAGACGTGGCCCCCATCCAAGAGCCCCGACCGTAAAGGGAGGGGTTCGGGGACTGAACGGTGAGCGGATACTGCCTTCTCACGCCACACCCCGTGGGTAAGCCAAGAACCTGTATCGTAGTAAGGAGCGAGCTTAATGTTCTGTTTTGTTTGTAACGAACCCTGGGACCAGGGCCCGTTACATTCATATACATATTCATATTCATAGCACTAAGTTACTTTCTCATATATATAATCTATATGCCAATACACACGTACACCTGACACCGTACATTTCCAGTCCCAAGCGCCGATCGATTCTGCGGAATCAACACATGCACCCCAGTTTTCCGCGAGTTTCGCAACTCCACGCAAGTCATTTCTCGGTACAACCGAAGTGCTTAAACTACACTCAGCTCATTTCTCGGTGCAACCGAGGCAATGACCGGATCGGTGGCACGCGTGGCACGTCGCACGCGCGGCGGAACGCATCCGCGGATGGGGCATCCAGTTCAACGGAGAAGATGACCCAATATCGTTTCTGGAACTACTCGAGGAACGCACCCGTGCCTACGAAGTGGACACCCAACCAGCTGTCTCGGAGCATGGCCGAACTACTTCACCGACCGAGCCAGTCGCTGGTACCGTACCAAATCAACTACAGAGTAGTTCCTGGGCATATTTCCGCCTGGAGTTTTCTGACGTATTTTTTGCCGCCAAAAAGTATTTCGAACAATTGGAGGACCAGATCCGAGGCCGCAAGCAAGCGGTGGGAGAACTATTTAAAAGACTATCTCATCGAGATACGGCTACCTTCAGGCACCATGCCGAGTACGACCTAGTTCAAAGGAGCTTTACCGGATCTACGACAACGCCCCCGCCCTGGACTCCAGCTATACGTGCGACGAGACGAATTGGAAAGCTTGTCACAGCTGACCCGACTAGCCGCCGAGTACGAGATTATTCACGAGCGGAAACCGCGACGATTCCCGCACCCATGCGCCACCCAGGGAAGAGACACCAGGCCGGCAAGGCACCAAGACCGCAGAGAAGGTGAGTCCTACCGGACGCCCTTTCGGTCCGACCCCATTGGGATTCAACAGACACACCATTTAAACAGTCATCGAATCAAAATAGTACAACGAACCAAGACGTCGCCCATCGAATGATCACCACCCCATTGCCAAACCCACGCGCAGCTTTGTCGCCGATGTGGGGAAGCTGGACACGCCGCCTACGACTGCACCAAACGCTTCGATCCTATTCTGCTGGGAATGTGGAAAACGCGGAAAACGTGGAAAAGCCACGTCGGGAAACGACACGCGTCCTCGACTGACACGGGATCAGCCGAGAACGACGCCTCCCCAGACCGGCTATAAGCAACCCACTCTTAGTGAACGACGGCCGAATAGTGACAATAGGAGGACAAACAACGGAGGCCACCATCGACACCGGGGCATCCCGAAGTTTCGTCAGCGACAACCTGGCCCGACAACTGTAACGAACCCTGGGACCAGGGCCCGTTACATTCATATACATATTCATATTCATAGCACTAAGTTACTTTGTCATATATAATCTATATACACAAACACAGTACTACACCTTCTCCGTAAATTTCCAAGTCACAACGCGCCGATCGATTTCTGCGAAATCGACACACGCGCCCCGGTTTATGCGAATTTCAAACTACACTCAGGTCATTTCCCGGTGCATTCAGTGTCAATGACCAAAGTGCCAAAACTACACTCAGCTCATTTCTCGGTGCAACCGAGGCAATACCCGTGTCAGTGGCTCGAGTAGAAAACTCACGCCGTTTCCGTAACCACAAACTTCAAACGACTCAGCCATCGAGAAACGACCTTTGAGTAGCCCGAGCCCTCGATCAATCAGGGCAGTCCATCATCCTATCCTAAACAGTAACGGCAGTCCATCAGCCTATCCTAAACAGTAAGGGCAGTACATCCGCCGCGGCTATCAACACAACACCTAAGCAAGAAAACAGTACAATACCACCACTCGACACCAGAACCACGAGAAACAATACAGAACACAAATAAAAACATTTAATAACATCAAAAACCAACTACCCAAGAGTCATCATATCTTCGCCGAGCGCGAACACAAATAACGTGACCCAAAAGATATTACCGCACACCGAAAACCTCATGTATCAGCGTTTTCCCATCGCCAAAGTGCGATTACAAAATTACCCGTACGGTAACCAAACTCTACACCCGCTCCACTTTCGGTCTCACGGCCAAGCCCTTGCCCTAAAGTTCCAAGAACTACAGCAAAACTACAAAATTTATTGTAGAAAATCAAGGTCAGGCTGAGCCTACCTCAGCCTGAGATAGGTTTCATTACAAGTGGCGCCCGAGCAGGGACTTTTTGGCAACTTTAAGGAAATTTCAAAGCCGACTTTTTGTCAACTTTTAAGGGAAACTTAAAGAGAACCCTTAACACGGGGCTACGTGGATTAAAGACCCACGGACACCGAGAAAGAATAGTAGAGCTAACCGAAGAACACAAGTCCGGTACAAAAACAAATTCGCGCACCCACCCGAATCCAGTCGCGAATGCCACCGGGAAAAGTATACGGAGTGACCAAGTGCTAAAACAGTGAAAAAGTGCCTTCAACAACGCAGAGGAAAACTCAGTCAATCACCATGAAAACCTACGAAGACGGCTCAGGCAGTGAATTCTACACAAGCGAGTGCCCAAACCAGGCGTCAGCATCGGCTGGATCCACAAACGCCGCCGGGACGAGCTGGAGGCCTTCGCCAAGGAATTTGGATTTGACAGCGAAGGAACCGTCGAAGAGTTTCGCAAGAACTTTGCCATACTAGTCGCCCGACCACTCCCGCCGAGTGCCTGGACTCGCCTCGCAGAACTCGAGAGACAATACGGAAGACCAGCCGGACGCTCCAGGTCCCCGCTGCCCGACTACTCCAGGACCATCAGGCACCGGAAGATGGGACCCCAAAGCCAGCTTGCAAAGTCCCCGCAGCCCCAGAGCCCACGCCCCGACCACCAATGGTCACAGCCACCGATCTTCCAAGGCCGCCCACTATGGAAACCTCCCGTTCGCCCACACAGCGAATCGTGCCAGCGATTGACGCCTTATAATCGGGCCCGACTATAACCACGTCGCACGCGCGGCGGAACGCATCCGCGGATGGGGCATCCAGTTCAACGGAGAAGATGACCCAATATCGTTTCTGGAACTACTCGAGGAACGCACCCGTGCCTACGAAGTGGACACCAACCAGCTGTCTCGGAGCATGGCCGAACTACTCACCGACCGAGCCAGTCGCTGGTACCGTACCAGTCAACTACAGAGTAGTTCCCAAGCATATTTCCGCCTGGAGTTTCTGACGTATTTTTGCCGCCAAGGTATTTCGAACAATTGAGGACCAGATCCGAGGCCGCAAGCAAGCGGTGGGAGAACTATTTAAAAGACTATCTCATCGAGATACGGCTACTCATGCACCATGCCGAGTACGACCTAGTTAAGGAGCTTTACCGGATCTACGACAACGCCCTGCCAGGACTCCAGCTATACGTGCGACGAGACGAATTGAAAGCTTGTCACAGCTGACCCGACTAGCCGCCGAGTACGAGATTATTCACGAGCGGAAACACGCGACGATTCCCGCACCCATGCGAAGCCCACCAAGAGACACCAGGCCGGCAAGGCACCAAGACCGCAGAGAAGGTGAGTCCTACCGGACGCCCTTTCGGAGACCCCATTGGGATTCAACAGACACACCGCGGAAACAGTCATCGAATCAAAATAGTACAACGAACCAAGACGTCGCCCATCGAATGATCACCACTCCCATTGCCAACCCACGCGCAGCTTGTCGCCGATGTGGGGTGGTGGACACGCCGCCTACGACTGCACCAACGCTTCGATCCTATTCTGCTGGGAATGTGGAAAACGCGGAAAACGTGGAAAAGCCACGTCGGGAAACGACACGCGTCCTCGACTGACACGGGATCAGCCGAGAAACGACGCCTCCCTCAACCGGCTACTAAGCAACCCACTGCACGTGAACGACGGCCGAATAGTGACAATAGGAGGACAAACAACGGAGGCCACCATCGACACCGGGGCATCCCGAAGTTTCGTCATGCGACAACCTGGTCAGGATGACTGTAACGAACCCTGGGACCAGGGCCCGTTACATTCATATACATTTCATATTCATAGCACTAAGTTACTTTGTCATATATAATCTATATACACAAACACAGTACTACACCTTTCCTTGCGTAAACCGTTTCAAGTCACATGCGCCGATCGATTTCTTCGAAATCGACACACGCGCCCCAGTTTCCCCGAATTTAAAAACTACACTCAGGTAATTTCCCGGTGCATTCGAGTCAATGACCAAAGTGCCAAAACTACACTCAGCTCATTTCTCGGTGCAACCGAGGCAATGACCGTGTCAGTGGCTCGAGTAGAAAACTCGACGCCACTTCCGTAACCACAAACTTGCGGACTCAGCCATCGAGATCGGCCTTAAATAGCCCGAGCCCTCGATCAATCAGGGCAGTCCATCGCCTATTCTAAACAGTAACGGCAGTACATCCGCCTATCCTAAACAGTAACGGCAGTCCATCCGCCGCGGTTACCGACGCTACTCACGAAAACACTGAAGAACTACCTCGAAATATAAAACCAATATAAAAAAAAACGAATAAATACAACTAATAAACATCAAAACTCAACGAAGTGTCATCATTTCCTCGCCGAGCGCGAACGTAAATAAAGTAAACCCAACAACATATTACCGCACACCAAAAATCCTGGTGTCAGCGCTTTCCTCGCCGAGCGCGAACAAGGTAACACAAAGACATATTACCGCATACACCAAAACTCAGGTGTCAACATTTGCCGTTCATCGCCAAGTGCGATTACCAAATTACCTGCACGGTAACCAGACTCTACGCCCGCTCCACTTTCGGTCTCACGGCCAAGCCTTGTCCCTTAAGTCCCAGCACATCTACAAAATTTTTGTAGAGAACCCTGGACAGACTGAGCCTACCTCAGTCTGAGATAGGTATTTTACAAGTGGCGCCCGAGCAGGACTTTACTGGCAACTTTAAGGAGATTTCAAAGCCAACTTTCTGGCAACTTGAAGGAAACTTAAAGAAAAATGCCTTAACACGGGGCTACGTGGATCAAAGACCCACGGCCACCGAGAAAGAACAGTAGAGCTAACCACAGAACACAAGTCCGGTACAAAACCGGTACAAGGTCTTCGCCAAGGAATTCAGATTTGACACCGATGGAACTGTTGAAGAGTTGCGCAAGAACTTTTGCCATACTTGTCGCCGGACCACTCCGCCGGGTGCCTGGACTCGCTTGGCAGAACTCGAAAGACAATACGGAAGACCAGCCGTACGCTCTAGGTCCCCGCTGCCGACTACTCCAGGACCATCAGGCACCCGGAAGATGGGACCCCGATTTCAGCTTGCAAGTCCCCGCAGCCCCAGGCCCACGCCCCGACCACCAATGGTCACAGCCACCGATCTTCCAAGGCCGCCCACTATGGAAACCTCCCTGTTCGCCCACACAGCGAATCGTGCCAGCGATTGACGCCCCATAATCGGGCCCGACTATAACCACGTCGCACGCGCGCCGGCGGAACGCGCATCCGCGGATGGGGCATCCAGTTCAACGGAAAGATGACCCAATATCGTTTCTGGAACTCTCGAGGAACGCACCCGTGCCTACGAAGTGGACACCAACCAGCTGTCTCGGAGCATGGCCGAACTAAAACCGACCGAGCCAGTCGCTGGTCCGTACCAGTCAACTGCAGAGTAGTTCCTGGGCATATTTCCGCCTGGAAACCCTGACGTATTTTTGCCGCCAAGGTATTTCGAACAATTGAGGACCAGATCCGTGGCCGCTGGCAAGCGGTGGGAGAACTATTTAAAGACTATCTCATCGAGATACGGCTACTCAGGCACCATGCCGAGTACGACCTAATTACGGAGCTTTACCGATCTACGACAACGCCCATCAGGACTCCAGCCATAAACACGACGAGACGAATAACAAAGTTTGTCAATATATGACCCGAATAAAAACGAGTACGAGATTCGCACGAGCGGAAACTCGACGATTCCCGCACCCAGTCGAAGCCCACCAAGAGACACCAGGCCGGAATCTTCAAATGTTGAGAAGGTGAGTTTTACCGGACGCCCTTTTAGATTTTGTTTGGGATGCAACAGACACACCGCGGAAACAGTCATCGAATCAAAATAGTACAACGAACCAAGACGTCGCCCATCGAATGATCACCACTATCATTGCTCAAAATAAATGTATATTGTCGCCGATATGGTTGTAGCTGGACCGAGCCGCCTCAGTGCTGCAAACGCTTCCATCATTGTGGCTATAATGTGAAAACGCGGAAAACGGACCAAATTCGGGGAACGACACGCGTCTGGTAGACATGATCATTCCATACCGACGCCTTTTTCGACCGGCTATTTAGAAAATTCAAGCAGGTTGAACGACGGCCGAATGTGGCGGTGCATACAAACAACGAGGCCACCATCGACTGTACTCCCGATTAAACAGCGATACTACCCTGTAACGAACCCCTGGGACCAGGGCCCGTTACATTCATATACATATTCATATTCATAGCACTAAGCTACTTTGTCATATATAATCGATATACAAAAACAACACAAACACGGTACACCTTACTCCGTAAATTTCCAAGTCACACGCGCCGATCGATTTCTGCGAAATCGACACACGCGCCCCGGTCTCCCCTCACCCGAATTTCAAAACTCCACTCAGGTCATTTCTCGGTGCATTCGAGTCAATGACCAAAGTGCCAAAACTAGACTCAGCTCATTTCTCGGTGCAACCGAGGCACGCGACCAGTCAGTGGCTCGACACCCACTTCCCGTAACCACAAACTTGCGGACTCAGCCATCGAGATCGGCCTTAAATGGCCCGAGCCCCCGATCAATCAGGGCAGTCCATCGCCTATTCTAAACACAACGGCAGTACATCGCCTATCTTAAACCGTGTCGGCAGGTCCATTCGCCAGTAACAACAATCGCTCCGCACGAAATTCCCATAAGAACTAGACAAATATAAAACCAAATAAAAACGAATAAATACAACTAATAAAAATCAAAACTCAACAACGTGTCATCAATTCTTCGCCGAACCCTCAACGTAAATAAAAGTAAACCCAACAAATATTACCAAACACCAAAAACTCTGGTGTCAGCACTTTCCTCACCGAACAAGGTAACGACACCGAACGGTGTTAACGTTTGCCGTTCATCGCCAAGTGCGATTATTACCTACACGGTAATTAGACTCTACGCCCGCTCCACTTTTCGGTCTCACGGCCAAGCCTTTGTTTTTTAAGTCCCAGCACATCTACAAAATTTATTGTAGAGAACCCTGGACAGACTGAGCCTGCCACCTCAGTCTGTGATAGGTATTTAACAAGTGGCGCCCGAGCAGGACTTTCTGGCAACTTTAAGGAGATTTCAAAGCCAACTTTCTGGCAACTTGAAGGAAACTTAAAGAAAACTTGGATTAACACCCACGGCCACCGAAGGTCTAGTGATCCAAATTCAAGTCCGCAAAAAATCAAATTCGCACCCGAATCCAGTCGCGAGTGCCACCGGGAAAGTAAACGCAGTGACCAAAAAAAACAGTGAAAAGTGCCCAAACCAAAACCGAAGAAAACTCAAATCACCATGGAAGCCTACGAAGACGACGCGAGCATTGATTTACACCAGCGAGCAAATCGCCAATCCAGGCGTCAGCATCGGGAGGATCTACAAGCGCCGCCGAGACGAGCTGGAGGTCTTCGTTAAGGAATTCAGATTTGACACCGATGGAACTGTTGACGAGTTGCGCAAGAACTTTGCCATACCAGTCGCCGGACCACTCCCTGCTCGGTGCCTGGACTCGCTTGGCAGAACTCGAGAGACAATACGCAAGACCAGCAGGACGCTCCAAGTCCCCGCCCATACTATTCCAGGACCATCAGGCACCGGAAGATGGGACCCCAAAGCAGGCTTGCAAGTTCCCGCAGCCCCAGAGCCCACGCCCCGACAGCCGCCGATCTTCCAAGGCCGCCCACTATGGAAACCTCACGTTCGCCCACACAGAGAATTATGCCAGCGATAGACGCACCCATAAGCGGGCCGGACTATAACCACGTCGCATCGCACGGCAGAACGCATCCGCGGATGGGGCATCCAGTTCAACGGAGAAGATGACCCAACATCGTTTCTGGAACTACTCGAGGAACGCGCACGCGCCTGGCGGAGTGGACACCAACCAGCTGCCCACTCAGGCATGGCCGAACTACTCACCAACCGAGCCGGTAGCTCGCCCGTACTACAAAAGGGCAGTTCCTGGGCGCATTTCCGCCAGGAGTTTCTGACGTATTTTCTGCCGCCAAGGTATTTCGAACAATTGGACGACCAGATCCAAGGCCGCAAGCAAGCGGTGGGAGAACCATTCAAAGACTATCTCATCGAGATACGGCTACTCATGCACCATGCCGAGTACGACCTAGTTAAGGAGCTCTATAGGATCTACGACAACGCCCTGCCAGGACTCCAACTATACGTGCGACGAGACGAATTGAAAGCTTGTCACAGCTAACCCGATTAGCGGAAGAGTACGAGATTATTCACGAGAGGAAACACGCGACGACTCCCGCACCCATGCGAATCCCACCAAGAGACACCAGGCCGGCAAGGCACCCAGACCGCAGAGAACGTGAGTCCTACCGTACCCCCTTTGGAGACCCCAGTGGGATTCAGCAGACACACCGCGCAGACAGTCATCGAATCAAACCAGCACAACGAACCAAGACGTCGCCCATCGAATGATCACCACCCCTTCCCCC